>OY390721.1:827298-977871 GCA_959613375.1 Heteropelma amictum | reverse complement strand
CCGTCCCGCGGGACGCGGATTCGTGCGAGTACACCGCCGCACGCGTCACGCTGAAATATTCATCCATATCTTATTGTATTTGTACGCGAGGATCTCGATCAATGTTTATTTTTCACTAGCGGGAATCCGCCCACCGCCGCGTACTTTTTTTTTCCCCTTTTTTTTTGTTGCGCTCTCTCTTGGTCCTTTTTGTTCTTGGTGCTGCCGCGGAACTTTCGCCTCGCTATCCGACAACGAGCGGGAGCGCAAAGAGATCTCTCTTTCACCCTCTTTCGCCCTACACCCCTCTTGCAACGCGCCCGATGCTCGCGACACAGATATGCTTTTAGCTCGATCGAGAGGAGAGGAGAGACTCCCCCCCTCGCTGTACAGGGTGGTCCAGAAGAGGATGCTGATCGACGATGAATTTTTTCGATTCTGCAACTCGAACGTATACCCTTTTTTTGCTTTCTTTTTCTTCAAAATCGACGAGAATTGTCCATTCGAACTGGGAAAAAGCGAGAGGAAACGTTACCGCGATGCGGGATTTCCGTCGGAAAGTAGAGAGTTCTCCTCTTGTCGAGGCGCGCGAAAATTCGTTGGAGAATTTTTGCGCCGCCGCACTTGTCGCTTTGATCGAATTCACTCTCGAGGGTCTCTTTCATGCGGTATGAATTTTCGTGTGTGCCCCGAGTGTCTGATTTATTTCAATGAAAATATGAAACAATGGTTAAAAAGAGGATAAAATGGGCGAGTACGCGTGTTCCAGCGTTGCTGCGCGCCCCTGCGAAACGGGGGTGTACGGTAGATTACACGTATGTCGTATCCGTCCTCGTCCTCGCGACATGTTCGACATTTGGTGTCGTACGCGAGTACAAGGGCCGAGCGGGGGACGACACTCGGATGAGGGGGGTCGGCCATACGTGTATATTCACGCATATGCGTATATACACACTTGATGCTGATTTAATCTATACAAGCCACACGTACGAACGCACACTCGCAGCTGCCCCCGAGATGCACTTGTTCTCCTCCCTGCCATTTTCGCATTAACTCGTGTACGTCCGTAGGCCCCTGTGTACATACAAAGTCTGGGTCACGATCGAGAAATCATCGTCGGGCTTTCCACCGGATTGATTATTAGATACGAGGACCCACGAAGCCAAGATTAAAGGGTCCCGGATGGGGGCTATATGCGTGTCGTGCGTATCACGACGGATCGGGTATAATCATTTGTAATCATTTATATTATTCGGCGAACGGGTCGTCCGAGTTTGCGTGGAAAGTACGCACAGGGGACACGGTGGCGATATATCGGTATTGGGTGGAAACTGCTTTTTTCAGTCTTTGAAATTGAAATTTCGAGTGTGTTTCGCGATGTGCGGAAAATTTGCGATCGAACGGGCTCGTGGTACGTTGAAAATTGGGAAAAAACATTTGGGCCACTTTTCCAGAATCGTCGAAAAGTCGAAATTTCAAACGGTCGTAACTTCCGTTCTAATCAACCTACACAAATCTGCGGGGGGTGTTTTGAGACGCCCTCGAGTAGACTTGAAAAATGGTGAAAGTTACATGTCGATAGCTAGATTCTTTCTGCTCCAAAATCGATGTTGAAAATTGGCGAAAAAAACGCAAACGCGAAAATCGATGGTCCGCCTTTAAAAATCTGCCAAAAATCGAGGAATCAAGATATCTACACGAACCAAACGGCATTTTGAAGCCTCAACAATCGCAAAGAGAATAAGCACAAGTTCGAGCGTCCATCTCGAACGAAACGGAAACGGCAAACGCTTTAGTGAACCAACTCGATCCGGCAAAAAATGGCGAAAAGTTTTGCGTTTCAAAAATGGTTTTTAATCGTCTACATCGATGTGTTTTTTCCCGCTGATTACGAAACACACCGGTATTTCATCGAAAACCCAATATTTCACTCCGAAAACGCGATAATACGACTTTTATCAATAACCTACCCTTTTCTCATCGAAATTTCGAGCTCTCGGGAAAAACTCGGTGCGTTTCGTATTCAGCGGGAAATTTCCGATCGGACGAGCTATTGAAATATTGAAAATTCAAAGAATAACTTTCGAGAAATCCATGTTGAAAATTATCGAAAAAAAAAAACAAAGAAAAAAAAAATTTTGACCGTCGCTGCACGGCCCCGTCCATCCGCGTTACGACATTTCTATGCGATATATCCGACGGTATATCCGATTCGGTACGATTTCAGATGCTCTCCGATCGCACCGCGATGCGCTTTTTCATTACGTTTCTCGATGTACGCCCGTGCGCGTATATTTTATAGCGACATGGACACGCGTCGCGCGTTCGTATATATACAAGTATACAAACAGCGCGCGACAGAGGGACGTTTCGTCGGGCGATTCGGGCCATATGGCCTGTATACACGCCGATTATTACATTACGTATGTAAGGCGCAGGAATAATAATGAAAGGGGACTCTCGGTGACTCTGATGCTGCTCTTGAGCAAACTCGCACAAAGGGGCGGTCGAGTGCCGGCAAAAGAGAGAGAGAGAGAGAGAGACGAGAGGCGCTCTCTATTTTGCGCAGACCCTGTATATTCTCCCTCTTTCTCTGTCGGTGTGCGTTGCGCTTTTCCCGAGATGCTTTCGACAAATTCGATTCATTATCGCGACAAGCTCCATTCCGCGCGCGTTCCATCAAGCAAAATTTCATTCCGCATCGGTCCTCCGCTCTCTCCTCCGCGCCTCCGCGCATTTTCAACCTCGCGTATATGTCGCAGCACACGCAGCACACCTTCTTACCGATCGCGCGGCGAGCCTGCTTTGTCCGGGGTGACTAACCGAATTCGATCAACGATAATGGAGAGGTCGCCCTCGTTGGTCCGTCCGTTTCACTCGGACGCAACGGGCGCCCACTCGTAATACACTTTTGCGCCCTCTCCGTGTGCTTTTCTTTTGGCTTTTTTTCCCTCCTTTCGCCGTTGCGAGTCCCTCGCGCGAGGGAGCTCATCCCCGAACTCGCTCTCTCATCCCCCCCGTCTTGCCGCATTACGCGGCTCGGCTCGCGGCAAACTCGCTGCGGTCTGTACGTGTCCTCGGGACTTTGGATTTCCAACTTTCGTAATCTTTTTTCCCCACTTGTCTCATGTACGACCTTTCCGCGCGCCGCCCGCAGCCTCTCGGATCGAGATCTCATCCAGCCTCCTCTGCCCTCCGGTGGGGATGATCGTGCGCGTAAGAATGCTGAATCCCGCGAGAATTCTCGATATTAATCTCGAATACCGCGGCAATTTGAAGGGAAAATTGTTTTTTTTTTTTCGAGTATAGCGTATCGCGTTCAGACGGGAGATGAAAAATTGCGAAGATGATCGTGTCGTTAATAACGCGGTGATTATCGAATGGGGTGTGGGAAAGGGCGTGGGCGGGACTAATATGCCCCAGGAGCCCCCGCGCACCAACCGATCAACCCTCTTTTTGTTGCATATATACCTGCCTCGAGTTTCACCTCGTTCCCCCGCGGCTCATCCGAGATGATTTCCTCTGAAAGCACAAACACCGTCCTGGCCCCGGTTACACCGTGCGATACGCTACAGGGGTCCTTTGGATGGACGAATCTAGTGATCGATTGAATATAAAGCGTCCGTATGAAGCAAGGAAAAGTAAAAAAGAAAAAAAAGTGGACATATGCGCTACCGAGACGAGGGGTACCGTGGTTGGAACGGACGTTTGTGTTTTCGCACGTTTATCAACGCGTAACGATCATGCATGTTCGACTCATCGTGGGAGGCGTTGAAATTCCGTTTTTTCAACCTAGGGGAAATTATCGCGAGGGTATGCTGCACATTAGACACACCACATCTCTCGCGGCTGTGTTTTTTAACATCAATAACATTTGTATTACGTTCTGTGCGCGTCAAATTGCCACTCGATTGATTGGAATTGAAATTGCTCACGAAACGCGCACCCGATATCCGGTCGCTTTTTCGGCATCGTCAAGGAGCGGGAACTCGAAATTGGTGGCTTTTTTTTCGTTTTCCCATTGAAATTTCGAGTTTTTGGAAAAAAGTCGGGGTGTTTCGTAATCCGCGGAAAATTTGCGATCGAATAGGCTATTCGCATGTTGGAAAGTGGAAAAAAAATGTTGGCTCCACTTTTGGTCGCTTTTCCAGAATCGTCGAAAAGTCGAAATTTCAAAGGGTCGTAACTCTCGTTCCAATTGTGCTAGAAGGGTTTATTGGGGGGGTTTTGGATAGCCCTGGAGTAGACTCGAAGAACGGTGAAAGTTAAATGACGATAGCTCGATTCCTTCCCCCTCAAAATCGATGTTGAAAATTGTCGAAAAAAACGCAAAGGGGTATGTATGGGAAAATCGGCGAAAATCGATGCTCGTCCTTTAAAAATCTGCCAAAAATCGAAAAATGAAGATATCCCAATGAACCAAACGGCATTTTGAAGCCTCAACGATTGCAAAGAGAACAAGCGCAAGCTGGACCGTCCACCTCGGTTGTCAAAAATTCGGCGAGCATTTTCCTGGACCCATTTTGCCGAAAAACATTTTTTTTTGAAAATGAAAATTGAAAGCCTGTACCGATGCGTTTTTTTCCGAAACTCAAAAAGAGGAACAGCTGGTAGGTGATATTAATTCGCGACAGCCAAATCGATCTTTTTTCCACGTGGGGCCTGCACAAACACACCGCATATTGAATTATTCTTTCACGGGAAATCATCGCGGACGCGAGCCTCTCGTTTTTCTTTCGTTTGCAGTTTTTTTCATTCACCCGCCGACAATGCGGCGCACCCTCCGATAATATATATTATACGCGGAGGCGCCCTTCGCGCGCGTGGGCAATAAAAATATTGATAGTAATGTTCCGGCCGTACGATGACGGGAGAATCGGCTAATTATTCAACGTGACCGCACGCCGGATATATCGAGTCTCCCGGCGCTCGCATGTCGACGTACACACACACATACAAGTATACCTACACGTAAATCCATCTGCATCATCATCCCCGTTGGTAAATGACGTTTGAGCTCGCGCGTGTGTGCGCACATTACGCATACAAAAGAGAGTGCGGTGTGGGCGCGGTGAGGATCGCTAAAGCGACGGAAAGATGTCGCTGATTGATGAGCCGCGCTGATAAAAGCAGCTCCGTGTTTATATACCGCGTATACATACATCGGCTGTCATACGTGTGTACGAAAGCGTTACATCATACGCCGGAAAATCATATAATAAATCCGTCGAAGAAGGAGAAAAAAAAAAAGTAAAAGACGGGGGATGAAATATATCGACGGTAAAATAGCCGGCGGGGCGAACGAGTTTCTCCTGCGCGCGCTCGTTGATGTTTGTATCCGCTGCATTTTTTTCTCCTTTTTTTTTCAAATTTTCACGCGCGGGTACGAATCTCTGTATATATATGCTTTTTAATCGCTGCTCCCCGGCCGATCGGTGTGTGAAAAGCACTCTGAACGAAACGTCGAAAGTTCCTACATCCGCGACTTTATATCGCGGTGATGTGCGCCACGTGACGTCACGGTAGTGTCAATTAGGGGTCGCGTGGCGCGAATCGAAACCGCACACGCGTCCTTCGTTCGCCAGAGTACACGCCGCTTCTTCCCGCAGCCGTTCCGTCCAAGCGAAATCGCGGTCCTTGCGCCCGTTTGCGGTAAGAAAATGACAGTAAAAAAAAGCGGAATGTACGCGCCGAAATTTCGCTTCTCTCGTTTTTTTTTTTTTTTCTCGCGATTTGCGATTTAACTCGAATATGACGAAATGTGCAAAAGTCGCGAGGGAAAAAGCGCCTCGACGACAATACGTCGCTTGATTGCGGGCCACGTGCCGGTGACAATGAGGATGTTGCGCACTCGTGGAAGGCGCCGCCACGTCGCTGGGTCACGTGGCTCCCGCGCTCCCAGGCCGCCTCCGCGGAGACTCTAATACCCTTCGTGTCCGTTGGAAAAGTTCGAGTCAACCGGGCTTTCGCCGTGTCTCGTGTGTGAGGCACGCATTAGGGTGGATTGACGAGAAAAGAGCGTATTTTTCATTCAAACGTGACTTTTGCCGCTATGATCAAATTTTTTACAGCGAGAGATAAATGGCATTTTTTCTCGATCCACCCTAACGATTTTACCACGATCTCACCACGGTGCACCCCCCGCGTATCGCTTCTGACGATCTCGCCTTTGTTTCCGAGCTAATTGAACGACATACGCGGCGATTGCATCATCGATTGTCGTTACGATTATTTTGTCCTTGTAACGCGGCCCTTTCTCCGGCGAACGACGACCGCGCGCGGCGTGGCATGTGCGATTGGAAATATTTTGCGGCGACGGCCAGCGTGCGCAGCGGTAATGAATTTATCGATACGAGAGACGAGGGGTCGTCGCGTGGCTGCCGGAAATCGGACGTTCGTACGGACCATTTCCGGCAAGCGTTTTCCGGCGAGTTTCCGGCCCTCGGTAACGACCAAGACTCTTGCGGCTTTTGCTCGAGCTTCCACGACACACGCTGCTTTGATTTTTCAGCAAATTTATCTACAACTCGTCCTCGCGAAACGCGGTAAATCGTTTTTTCCCGCGGTACCATCGAACGGCGTACGGGGCGTCGGAAAATTTCGAGTTGAATCGTTCTCCGTTGGATGAAACCGCGATGAGTCATCGCTCGTCAAAGTTTGAGCTCTCCTGCTGGCCCAACTTCGTCGACTCCCAACTCTGCGGGTATTGGTCGGATGGAAAAGTGCTCGGGAACTTGCTCGTCTCGAAATTTGATCCCCGATCGAGCACTCGATCGTTAGGACCCGGTTTTTTGGACACCCTGTATAGTCGAAATCGCGTATTCCCGATGAGGGCAGACACCGCGACGCTCCTTTCGCTTTCCAAACGTTTTTTACTCTCCGATTCGTTTCAATTTCCTTGATTTTCCGAAAAAGGGGGTATGTACCCTGAACATCCCCGCAATGGGGATGGAGAAAAAGTCCGAGCTCCTGTGTACGTGTATTTGGACTGCGCGACGGTGGCACGAGGTCGCCATATGGCCAAGGATGGCCAGCGCAGCTGCCAGCGCGCGTACAAACGTTATCCGCATCATCGTATCGATGTAATTACATATATACATCTCCGGCGATAATGAAACATTGATTTTTCTTTTTTTTTACCTCCCCAGATGGCTCGTGCACGCAATCGCAATCGCTCCGTGAGATTGCTCGGTTTAAACAGTCAATATTGCGGAAGTGTCGTTTACGCGCGTTCAAATCCCGCGAGCGATACGCGCTTATATCCGCGCCTGTGTATATTAGTACAAAAGACGAGCGCGCGGGGCGCTGATAAGAGAGCCGCGCGCCGGCACGTGCCACTGCCGGATAAAAAAAGTACTATTCCGCGCGCGAGCCGGATAGTACACCTCGTCCACTAAAGCGACACGATGTTTAAAGGGAAACGCGCGCGCATATGCAGCAGCATCCCGAGTGGAAAATCCGAAAACGTCGGAATACAAGTTTTGCGAGGTTAAAAAATAGTTTAACCGCCTCTTCCATCGCAAATATTCCCATCGCGAATTACAACAAGTTGTTACAACGTGATATACGGGAGGAAAAAATCCTGCCAGGGAGATTGCAATTTTTATCTCAATTTTGAAGCTTTGTATATTTATACTCGACGCGAGGCGGGAAAATATTTTGTAAACAAGCATTTCTGTGGGAAATTTAACGCTCCTCGAAGCTTTTTGAGAAAAAATAAACAAAACTAAAACTCGGAGACGGATCGAGTCGCTCTCGCGATATATCGAACGAGTTCTTTCTTTGTTTTTTTTTTTTCGAAACCGTTTTTCATCCGAGAAACATGAAAGAAAAGCGTCCGAACTCGTTTAATTCTCTCGCTCGCGTCCCGTGTGCGTGTTTGACGTCGCCGCGTGTTAAAGATGAGCCATCGCGAGCTCTCCATTTATGCATACATGTGTGCGTGCACATACGCGATCGTATCGCTCATCGCTGGCGTGTTACACGCTCGTTCTATTTCTCGACGCTCCCATCTATTACATACAATGTGTATACCGTATTATCGCCGCCCTCGCCGCGATGTGCGCGCGCCAATATTCGAAAAATGATGTAGGTTTTTTTTACATGCGTGACCAAAGGTAAAACGCGGCATATTAGGGTGTCGTTGAGTTCCAAGTCGACTTTTTTCACTCGTATCATCGCGCTTCTCGCGACTTTTGTTATTAAAATTTGAAATTAAAAAAAAAATGGTTTTCGCTGACGACACATTCTTGGCCTTCCGGAGGAATCATCGAAATAATCGAGAAAAAAGCTTGAAATTGCAAAAGAGCTCAAATTCCATTCCAAATTCCATATTTAAGGGGTTAATTGCGTGGCATCCGAGTGAAAAAAATCAACTTTGACTGTAAAGAACACCCTAATGTATTACATACGTATATATACATGCATATACGTGTATCTATTCACGTGTACTGTGCTTATGGCAGGTATAACATACAATGCATTACATACAATGTGTATCCCGTATTATCGCCGCCCTCGTCGCGATGTGCGCGCGCCAATATTCGAAAAATGATGTAGGTTTTTTTTACATGCGTGACCAAAGGTAAAACGCGGCATATTAGGGTGTCGTTGAGTTCCAAGTCGACTTTTTTCACTCGTATAGTCGCGCTTCTCGCGACTTTTATTATTAAAATTTGAAATTAAAAAAAAATGGTTTTCACTGACGACACATTCTTGGCCTTCCGGAGGAATCATCGAAATAATCGAGAAAAAAGCTTGAAATTGCAAAAGAGCTCAAATTCCATTCCAAATTCCATATTTAAGGGGTTAATTGCGTGGCATCCGAGTGAAAAAAATCAACTTTGACTGTAAAGAACACCCTAATGTATTACATACGTATATATACATGCATATACGTGTATCTATTCACGTGTACTGTGCTTATGGCAGGTATAACATACAATGCATTACATACAATGTGTATCCCGTATTATCGCCGCCCTCGTCGCGATGTGCGCGCGCCAATATTCGAAAAATGATGTAGGTTTTTTTTACATGCGTGACCAAAGGTAAAACGCGGCATATTAGGGTGTCGTTGAGTTCCAAGTCGACTTTTTTCACTCGTATAGTCGCGCTTCTCGCGACTTTTATTATTAAAATTTGAAATTAAAAAAAAATGGTTTTCACTGACGACACATTCTTGGCCTTCCGGAGGAATCATCGAAATAATCGAGAAAAAAGCTTGAAATTGCAAAAGAGCTCAAATTCCATTCCAAATTCCATATTTAAGGGGTTAATTGCGTGGCATCCGAGTGAAAAAAATCAACTTTGACTGTAAAGAACACCCTAATGTATTACATACGTATATATACATGCATATACGTGTATCTATTCACGTGTACTGTGCTTATGGCAGGTATAACATACAATGCATTACATACAATGTGTATCCCGTATTATCGCCGCCCTCGTCGCGATGTGCGCGCGCCAATATTCGAAAAATGATGTAGGTTTTTTTTACATGCGTGACCAAAGGTAAAACGCGGCATATTAGGGTGTCGTTGAGTTCCAAGTCGACTTTTTTCACTCGTATAGTCGCGCTTCTCGCGACTTTTATTATTAAAATTTGAAATTAAAAAAAAATGGTTTTCACTGACGACACATTCTTGGCCTTCCGGAGGAATCATCGAAATAATCGAGAAAAAAGCTTGAAATTGCAAAAGAGCTCAAATTCCATTCCAAATTCCATATTTAAGGGGTTAATTGCGTGGCATCCGAGTGAAAAAAATCAACTTTGACTGTAAAGAACACCCTAATGTATTACATACGTATATATACATGCATATACGTGTATCTATTCACGTGTACTGTGCTTATGGCAGGTATAACATACAATGCATTACATACAATGTGTATCCCGTATTATCGCCGCCCTCGTCGCGATGTGCGCGCGCCAATATTCGAAAAATGATGTAGGTTTTTTTTACATGCGTGACCAAAGGTAAAACGCGGCATATTAGGGTGTCGTTGAGTTCCAAGTCGACTTTTTTCACTCGTATAGTCGCGCTTCTCGCGACTTTTATTATTAAAATTTGAAATTAAAAAAAAATGGTTTTCACTGACGACACATTCTTGGCCTTCCGGAGGAATCATCGAAATAATCGAGAAAAAAGCTTGAAATTGCAAAAGAGCTCAAATTCCATTCCAAATTCCATATTTAAGGGGTTAATTGCGTGGCATCCGAGTGAAAAAAATCAACTTTGACTGTAAAGAACACCCTAATGTATTACATACGTATATATACATGCATATACGTGTATCTATTCACGTGTACTGTGCTTATGGCAGGTATAACATACAATGCATTACATACAATGTGTATCCCGTATTATCGCCGCCCTCGTCGCGATGTGCGCGCGCCAATATTCGAAAAATGATGTAGGTTTTTTTTACATGCGTGACCAAAGGTAAAACGCGGCATATTAGGGTGTCGTTGAGTTCCAAGTCGACTTTTTTCACTCGTATAGTCGCGCTTCTCGCGACTTTTATTATTAAAATTTGAAATTAAAAAAAAATGGTTTTCACTGACGACACATTCTTGGCCTTCCGGAGGAATCATCGAAATAATCGAGAAAAAAGCTTGAAATTGCAAAAGAGCTCAAATTCCATTCCAAATTCCATATTTAAGGGGTTAATTGCGTGGCATCCGAGTGAAAAAAATCAACTTTGACTGTAAAGAACACCCTAATGTATTACATACGTATATATACATGTATATACGTGTATCTATTCACGTGTACGGTGCTTATGGCAGGTATAACATACGATGCATTACATACAATGTGTATACCGTATTATCGCCGCCCTCGTCGCGATGTGCGCGCGCCAATATTCGAAAAATGATGTAGGTTTTTTTTACATGCGTGACCAAAGGTAAAACGCGGCATATTAGGGTGTCGTTGAGTTCCAAGTCGACTTTTTTCACTCGTATAGTCGCGCTTCTCGCGACTTTTATTATTAAAATTTGAAATTAAAAAAAAATGGTTTTCACTGACGACACATTCTTGGCCTTCCGGAGGAATCATCGAAATAATCGAGAAAAAAGCTTGAAATTGCAAAAGAGCTCAAATTCCATTCCAAATTCCATATTTAAGGGGTTAATTGCGTGGCATCCGAGTGAAAAAAATCAATTTTGACTGTAAAGAACACCCTAATGTATTACATACTTATATATATACATGTATATACGTGTATCTATTCACGTGTACGGTGCTTATGGCAGGATGAGTAACGCGGAGGGACGTCGAAAGTCCAACCCTCGGAGCGCGCGGCGTCCATGCGGGCAAAGCTTCTCATCGGCCCTTTGCGCTGGTCCCGCGCTCGGTCAATTAGTCAGTCATGCACGCGATACACGCATTGACTTTTCCAGCGCCCCATCGTGGCTCCGCGCGCACACCCGCGATCGTTTTTTCATACTCGTCCTCCGGCTATTTATCGAAATTACATACGAGAAGCGTCCGCGAGCCATCCACTGACCGACGACTGACGAATCACCGAATGACGATTTTGACGCGACATTTATATCGCAATTTCGTCGTTAATCTTTTTTCAGCGAAAGAAAAAAAAAAAAAGAAAGAATATTTGTGTGTACACGGGGTAGGAAAATGCCCGCGCGAGACCGAGTGAAAAACAAACAGCGCGGCCCAGCGGAGTTGTACGGAAACAAGTGCATGTGTGCATGCCCGCGGGAAAGCGCACGAAAAAATAAGACGGGAAAAAAGTGTTTAGGGTCGCGTGTCAATATTGTGACTGCCGGCCGAGAGATTCAGCCGCGTGTATACACACATACTGCACCGCCGGAGATGCGCAGCATGCGGTCTCCGAGTGCGGGCTTTTCGTGCGCTTTTCGTGGCACCGCAACCTGTGAAACGAACGATTTTTCATTCGTATTTTTTGACATACATTTTTTGACACTTATTTACAAAACTTGTTACAAAAAAAATTTTACAAATAAACATTTCCATCGGAAATTGGACGCTCTACAAAATCGCTCCAGCAGTCCGAGTCTCTGGGAGCACTGGTTTGGGAGTTGTATCGGTTTCGAGTTGAACGCACCGACGTCAACTTTGGTCGTAACTTTGAAGTCGCCCAGCTCGCGGACCGTCGGTCCCAGGGACTCGGAGCTCCCGAGGGATTTTGTAGAGCGAGAAATTTGCAGCAAAAATGCTCATTTACAAAAATTTAAATGGGATCGAAATCGTCTCGAGCCTTTATGCACCATTCGCTCGGTGTTTGACACACACCACTCTGTGTGTTTCGTCAGTTCAACGTTTCGAGGATCCGCCGGCGGCGAGCGCGGGCTGGGAAAAAAAGGCAAAGTGGCAAAGAGGGGGGAGGGAAGGCTTTTATAAATGCTGACGAGGCGGAGGCTCCCCTTTTCCTCTTGTTCGTTTTTTTTTTCTCTTTTTTTTTTTCGACACACGCGGTACAGGCATCTCCGCCGTTTCTGCCTCCGAATCTCTCTCTCCCTCTCTCTTCTTCTTTAAGGTGCGTGTGTAGGCGAGAGTGGCCCCTTTTGTACTACGCGCAGAGTTAATAATGACAGGCTGCGGCACCGAATTGCCGAGTCAACGGCAATTGGCTGCTCGGCTACCGGATACCGATCGCTCCTCGCTGCGTCCGGCTCCCAAAGCGATATTTTATAAAACACGATCGATCCTCGCTATGGAACGCCACCTACACGTACGATACACGGTCCTACACGTATGGACAAGCCTGTAATACGCCTAAAACTCGTTTCTCGCCTTCTTTTTCCTTTTTAATTACCGGCCGTATTCGTCAAACGTTTCGGCAGTTTTGACGATTCTTTTCCAAGTTCGATTCTTCGTTTCCAAACTCGATTCGTCGATTTGGTCCATCGCGCGGTTATGAGAAGGTTTGAAAATTCGCGAGATGCGCTCTCCGCGAGTCGCGCTGGACCAAAACCGTCGAATGCGAATAATATTCCGGACCACCTGCGCCATCGGCTCTTTAATCCGGACGGGTTCGTACGACACGCGGGACGCCCTGTGTGCGTTTCTCCCGCGGCGGATGAACCATCTCGCGTCGCGATCTCGACGTTTCTCGCTCCGCGGATTCGATCCGCTTGACAGCCCGTCTCGCGTGTTTTTCGTGCACAGAAAAACCGCGTCGTTTATCCGCGACGATCTTTTCTTTGCCTTCTTATTTTCATCCCTTGCCCCGCTTTGGAGGAAACGTCTCGATCGGCCCCACGGCAGAAGCGCGCGATATATTCGTCTTTTTGCTCGAATTCGACGCGGCGATGGTGTTTTTATCATTTTCGATCCGTCTCATCCCGGCAAAACGAAAAAACGTGCGAGACACATTTGCCGGAGAGAGCGGAGGAACGGAGAGAGTAATTTTTGCAATTTTTTACATATAAACGTAGGCCCCCGCGCAGAGAAATGGAAAATTCACCGTTTTTCGCGATGAACTCTTCTCGAGCTTGCCAACGAAGGTATCGGCGAGGTTTTTGAAAAAAATCTCCGGAATATTCATCTCTCGATTCGGTTTAAAGTATATATAGCAATACCACATATGTAACGTACGTTATACATTACGTAACACTATTAAAGAATACCCGACTAGAAATTTGTCTGTGGTTTCGTTAAGGTCCTGATCAGGTCAGACATATCCCACATGTGGTCCTGATGTGGCAACCCGGTGTGGACCTAACTCGGTCTGTAACGCAGTGACACTTGGGGTCCTTATCGGGTGAATCCGACTAGGTCCTTTCAAGGTAACATTGACAGTACCTGATACATTTAATATTTCATCCCGCATGCAAGCGATAATATTTTATTCAATAAATCGTAGACAACGAACAATGTAAATTTTCTTTCAATTATTTATTAATTTTATCAAATAATTTTGCCTTAGAAGAAACTTTTTTTAAAATTGAAATTACATTCGTTTATAATACTAAATTTGTGTCGCTGCTCTTATTTGAATGAACATAAAACAAAAAACAGTTCGAATTTTTGGCGCGCACAAAGTTTTGTAGGTTGAAAATAAAAATAAAAAAACATGTTTTATCAAAAACTTATCGAATACAATTTACGCAAGTTTGTCGAATGAAGAATGAAAATATTATTAAAAACATTTTCTGACGCACAGGAACTTTTGTTTTTCAAAATAAAAAAAAACGTGTTTTATTCAAAAAATTGTAAAATAAAATGTACTTTTATTGGGGCTTTAATTAGAAGCTTATTTGATGCCAGAATCTTTTTTTTGCAAATAAAAAAAATGTTTTGATTTGATTGAACGCGGGCCCTTCTATTCGTTGTGTGAGTTCACACTGCGCATTTTGCCAATCTTTCATGGCTCTTATCCGGTCATACTGATTAAAACCTGACTTGGTTTGCACTCAGATGGACCTCATGAAAACCTTATCGAGTTCATCGTGTCTAGGTTAGCCACGGATGGACCTTGCAAGTTCCTTATAAAGAATACCTAGTGTGGATAACCTTGACTCCACCGGATATGGTCCATACATAAATTCAAGATAACCTGATGAAATTTCTAGTCGGGTATACAAGACACAAAATGTGCGGATGCTGGATGAATAATGATGTATCACGGATGTTACGTTCAACGAAAAAACCGAGAAGACGTACGATCGACGCGCTCGGCGGTTTGAAAAAATGTCCGCGCCCGAAGTGCACCGCGTCTTATTCCTCGTCGTTTCTATGCGCGATAACGCGCGGTCGAGGCTGAAAATGCGGCGTACGCGTGTCGGGATTGAAATAAAGTAGGCTCGAGCTCCGTGGATTTTTATATGTATATACATGCACGTATGTGAGTACATTTGAGAGATGAAAAGGTTTGGCGCGGGTGGAATAAGAGCGAGGGAGGTTCGCGCGGACTTGCGCGCACGGCTCATATCGATCACGAGTTTCCGCACCAGGACCGAAACGCAAATACATAGGTACGTTCCCTGCATGCGCGGATGTCATATAAATTCACATACATCGGCACACGCGTAGTACACAAAGCCTCCGTGAGAGCGGAGCCTCTCGGATCGCGATCCACCCTGACAGCGATGAGGTATATAATTTATTTAGTTAAACAAATCAACTGCCAAATCGAGCAGGTACATATGTACTCGCGAGGAAAGCCGCGATAATTAAAAAAGCATCGAAATCGCGGCAACGCAAACGTCGCCAGTCGTCTCATGGACGAAACGCAACAGCGATCTCTTTTGCGGAGCACCAAACTTTCTATAAAAATCAAACGAACGTCGAAATGAAGTGTCAAATGTTTAAGGTAGTTATATCGTTAGATTCAAATCGAGAAATTGTTTTGCAGTTTTTCTCACATACAAAATGGTTCGCGGGCTTCAGTTAAATAAGAAAAGTTGTTGCAAATCGACTAAAGAACAGCATACTCCAAATTCACGGTCATCCCAGATGATATGTGCTTGCTCTATAATTACAAAAATTGCGAAAAAAATTTTCTCAAGATTTTTTTGGAAAACTCAAGAAATCTTCTTTGATGTTGCATAAAAATGTATGCAAAGTTTTAGAAGGCTTCACCACGTAGAAGCCGAGATATTCATTGATGAAAATGCAACTTTTAACACGCGCTCTTACGAGAGACTACCGAAAATTGTGATTTTTACCAATAAATATCTTACTCGGGGTCGTCTCCGGACGAAACGCAATAGCGATCTCTTTTGCGGAGCACCAAACTTTCAATAAAAATCAAACGAACGTCGAAATGAAGTGTCAAATGTTTAAGGTAGTTCTATCGTTAGATTTAAATCGAGAATTTGTTTTGCAGTTTTTCTCACATACAAAATGGTTCGCGGGCTTCAGTTAAATAAGAAAAGTTGTTGCAAATCGACTAAAGAACAGCATAATCCAAATTCACGGTCATCCCAGATGATATGTGCTTGCTCTATAATTACAAAAATTGCGAAAAAAATTTTCTCAAGATTTTTTTGGAAAACTCAAGAAATCTTCTTTGATGTTGCATAAAAATGTATGCAAAGTTTTAGAAGGCTTCACCACGTAGAAGCCGAGATATTCATTGATGAAAATGCAACTTTTAACACGCGCTCTTACGAGAGACTACCGAAAATTGTGATTTTTACCAATAAATATCTCAACTTCCACGTGGTAAAACCTTCCAAAATTTATTACACACGTATATATGACATCAAAGAATACGTATTCAAATTTTCAACAAAATCTTAAGAAAACGATAAAACGATACAACTACCTCAAATGGAAAATGAAGAATCGCGATGAGGCTGTGGTGGGTTTCTCGAGCTGGCGAGCGATGGATCTTTCATTAAAAATCGAATTGAACATGATTCATCCAACTTTCTTCTTAAAATCGCTAAAGATTTTTTCGTTGGCGCTGAAAATGCGTCGCGATCGCGGGTCATATCGTACATCCGCGCGATATACACACACGTGTATGTACACGTCCCCTGTATGAAACACGTCCCGTGTATGCGCTCGCGGAGGGAAATATCAAATTGTCAAACGATCGCGCGCCGAGGAGAGCGAAAGGGAATCTCCGAGAGCGGCTCCTCTCTCCCGCGTCGTCGCGCGCTATATTTTCTCTCTCCCTCTCTGTTGT
Organism: Heteropelma amictum; assembly: GCA_959613375.1. Classification (NCBI taxonomy): domain Eukaryota; kingdom Metazoa; phylum Arthropoda; class Insecta; order Hymenoptera; family Ichneumonidae; genus Heteropelma; species Heteropelma amictum. The sequence continues at coordinate 961,263 of OY390721.1, read as the reverse complement.
CTCTGTGTCGTCGGCGATGCGGGACGCGCGGTACAGGGGAGGAATCAAGAGGGTCGAGATGGCGTAGAGGCACGGAGCCGGGGAAATCCCGGTGGGGGTTGATGGGGAGAAGCTTTTAGCCAGGCTAGATGGTGCCGAGATAACGGCGAGTGCCGAGTGCAGAGTATACGCGAGCACTCTCTCTTACCGCCTGCTCCTATATATACATATATACACACACACATTGTTATATATATATACACACCTTGTTATATATATATATATACACACATTGTTATATATATATATATATATATACACACACATTGTTATATATATACACATATATATATACCGATCGCTCGACGGTAGTGGATCGCTCTCACGCGTATATATACGATATATGCCTCGCGCCTCGTCGTATTCGTCGGTACATACATTGCCATTATTGTGGCAAAGAAATACCATGTACATTATATATACGTACATAACGCGCGTACATACGCCGTGTGCGTACTCGTCACGTTCGGGTCGGGAGCGTCTTTGCGCCTCGAGTATGCGTCTCCGTCGCATCTCGCAAAGTTCCCTCTCGTTTTTGCTCCCTCAGCCCCCTCCCTCTTATTGTCATCGCTTTATTTTTTGTACCTTTCCGAGAAACGCCACCAGCGAGGATAGCGCGATATCATCGTCGCGGCGGGTATACCGCGGCGGACGGACGGGTTTCGCGCGAAAAATTGATAAGAGCCAAAATCGCGGATGAAGCGGACGGCGCGCGTCTCTCTCTCTCTCTCTCGCTTGTTTCCGCTGCTCCATTTGCATGAAATTTTCGTTTTTGAGGTTCCGGACGGTTTTAACGCGCACCTGAAACGCGATGGCCTCTGTATACCGTGCTGCACACCGAGGAGGTCTCGTCGTCCACCCGAGGAACATCATCCCGTTGACGAACGGACCGACGGATGACCGCTCTCAAGATCGTAAAACCCGAACGGGCTTGTGTATACTCGAGTTGACTGGCTGGCGCCGCCGGCGCAGATCGTTTTCCCTCTTTGTCTCCGCGATGGCGCTTGTCCGATTTTCTCCTGTTTGTACTCGGGGCTATTACCGTTTGACCGGAAGTCGAGTAGCTTTATATATATACATACACACTGACACACACACACACATTTGTGACACACACTCGTCGCTTCAAGTACTACCGACAGTGTGCGCGCCCGGCAGTCTTCACCGCGGAACATGGCATTTTGGAGTAAAAAAATGTTCGAGTTTGGAGCGATACGCACAACGACGGAAATAATTTACGACACTTTGTTGTTACATACCTGAGTATATGGCGATATTTTGTACATACAACAGTGTGTCACTCTGGCAGGAAGCAGCGACGAGGCTCGCATGGGTATCTCTCATTCATTCTTTAGCTCTCTCTCTCTCTCCTTCTCGATCTCTCTTGCATTCCAGGCGAGACGAAGAGACCCTCGCTCCTCGGTGAAAAAATGGTCGTAAAAGAGAAACAATCAATCGCCCATCAGGGCCAATTGCACTCGGTGCACACGACGGGCTTCTCTCCGATGATTCAGGAGCGGAAGTGGATTTTTTTAAACGCCTTCAGCCTCCTCGTGTGCTCTCCTCGAGTGTCGATACGCGCGATGGATTTCTTTTAGTTTTTCGTGACGTTAATGTCGAGAGGTCGCTATCGTTGCAGTTTTTCAGCTTCCTTTTCCGTATAGCGTGGGAAACGGTCGATTTTATAGACACTTTGGTGTTTCACGAGGCCCCTTCATCTTGGGGAAGATCCTGTGAGACTCGTTTTTACGGGATCTCTCGTCTCTGATCGATAAAATCGATTTTTCGGTACCAAAAATGTTATTGCAATGATCATACTATAAATGCACTCTCGGCCTCTCTGAACATGTTATTCCGTACATTCTCGTATTAATTTTTCATGACACAACGAGTCTAATTAGTCCCGAAAGCTCGTTAGCGTCGAGCCTCGCAAAGTGGCAATGTCGAAAAAAAAAAGAAACGGAATGGAAGATGAAAAATGGCGATGAGAGGCCTCTCGATGTTAACATCGAGGGCTCATACTCGAATCGGTGTTTCTTAAAGCGCCGATCAATTTTTCAGTGCATCAGGAGGCTGAAGATCGTCGTCGTTTTTTTCAGCAACCCCGCTACCCAAACACGCATTTTTCCGTATCACTCGCGACGGGCAATAAGCCACACTATTCGCAGGTATACAGACGGATAGTTTTTTTTTTATGCCTCGCTAAATATATCTCCGGTGTATCTGCCATCTTGCCTCCGCTTCGGACCCTCATTAGCGCAACATCTTTTTGAGCTTATCAGCGTACGTTTTTCCTCGCACTAATGCTCGAGCACTCGCAAGCAGGCAGGCAGAATTTCGTTCCGACCTCTCGTCTCGGAGCGGAACTATATACACACGCGCACACACACACACACACACACATCAAACGCATATACACACGCCGGTAAGAATCGAAGGGGAATGGAAATTCCAGGTGCGATGAAGATGTTACGCGTGGATCATCGTCGGGCAGGGGTACGATCGACCTATTGGGCCATTCCACTGCGCTCGGGCTGAAAGTGGCCATCGGAGAGTGACCGAGAGGGCCACTTTTTTTTTTTTTTTGTTTCCCTCGACCGTTCCGCACGCAGTCCCGCAAAGTCCCGCACCCTTGGCGTCATCCGCTTAATCCGGCCGCAACCTATGTACACAAGTGCCGGATTCCCGCCGTGCGTGCGCGCCCGCGTGATTTTTCGGCGACGGCATATGGATTTGTATACGCACTCGTACATGTCTCTCGAGCGTTAATGTGTATGGCGAACAAACGCGACGGCGGGCTTAACCCGAAACATCTGACTCTTGCGGAAATTCGGACGGCTTAGTTCCCCGCGACGGTCTGGCTCTGGATATACGTAATCTTTGTTCTACATTTACGCAACTGTATGTATATACAGTGTATCCCTCGTCGAGACAGGAAAACCCAGGTTTTTCACTTTTTTTTTTGTCGCTTCGTCCTTATTCTTATCTCGTTCTATGGAGACGTTCGACAATGTCTCTTTTCCGCCGCTTTTGCCCGCTCTCGAAGCTCGCTATTGAGCCGTTGAGCAGCGATTATTCCGCGTGCTCGTAACTCGTCGAAGCGGCGGTGGATCGTTCTTGACGCTTCAATCGCGAGGCTTTACGCTCCCGCGTATGTCGTATTGTATGCGAATATCGTCGTTGATCGCGCGACACGCCGACTGCCTACATTTTCCTAGCGTAAAATGCCGATCCATCGAGGGATCGAGGCACTTGCGCGAGATAATCCGGCTCGCTCCGGAATCCCGAACCGGAGGGACAAAAAAATAAACAGGACCGCGCCTACTGCGTAGCGACAAAAAACATCACTGGGATTTTCCGCGCTGTATTACGCTGGGAAATTCTCGCACTCGCGTGTAGCTCATTGCGCCAGTTTTGCGTGTGCCACGGGGAGATGGAAATGTTTTTTTCTTCTAATGTTGTCTTTCCAATGGAATCGGGAGTTTTGGTTGTTCGAGGGAAGAGGCTGATTGAAATTTTAGCTCTCCGGATAAATTTTGTCTTGTGGGAAAATCGTTGTGACGTGGTTGAAATTTTTTTATTTCTCGGACAAAACGAGTCGGTCCCTGGAAAGGCTTGCTACTTTTTTGCTAAACGAGCTGGACGATCCCACCACCGCTTGTTCTTTGCATCATTCATTGCCCTTCAAAGTGGCGTTTGGTTCGTGAGGATATCTCGATTTTTCGATTTTTGGCAGATTTTTAAAGGAGCACATTGATTTTCACCAGATTTTTATTGCGTTTTTTTCGCTGATTTTCAACGTGGATTTTGGAGCAGAATGAATCTAACTGTCGAATATAGCATTATTGGAAAGGTAGTTACGAGCCTTTGAAATTTCGATTTTTCGAGGTTTCTGGAAAAGTCGCTAAAAATCGGTCGAAAATTTGTTTTTTCGAATTTTCAATATTTCAACAGCGTATCCGATCGGAAATTTCCCGCTGATTACGAAACGCACCGATTTGTTCTCGAAAACTCGAAATTTTTATGAGAAAATAGTTATTTATTGATCAAATTCGTATTATTGCATTTTCCGAGTGAAATGTAGGGTTTTCGATGAAATATCGATGTGTTTCGTAGTCAGCGAGAAAAAAAACATCGATATAGACCAGAAAAAATCATTTTTGAAATCCAAAATTTTCAACTATTTTTTGCCGGATTGAGTTGGTTCACTAAAATGTTTGCCATTTTTTTATCCTTCGAGGTAGACATCCCAGCTTGTGCTCATTCTCTTCGCAATTGTTGAGGCTTCAAAATGCCGTTTGGTTTACGCAGATATCTTGATTTCTCGATTTTGGGCAGATTTTTAAAGTTGGACGATCGATTTTCGCCAATTTTCCCATACATACCCCTTTGCGTTTTTTTCGCCAATTTTCAACATCAATTTTCGAGGTGAAGGAATCGAGCTATCGACGTTTAACTTTCACCATTCTTCAAGTCTACTCGAGAGCGTCGCAAAACACCCCCAAAAAATCTCCGTAGGTTAACTAGAACGGAAGTTATGACCATTTGAAAATTCGTTTTTCCGACGATTCCGAAAGAGTCGTCAAAAATGAGTAAAATTTTTTTTTCAATTCATATCATCGTTCGAATAGCCTATTCGATCGGAATTTTTCCGCAGATTACGAATCCCACCGACGTTATCCCGAAATCTCAAAATTTCAATGAGAAAATCGAAAAAAAACGTATCTAATCTTGCAAGAAATCAATCGCTCCGCGAAACGACATTTAGTTTTTTTCCTCGTCTTTCGTTATCGCCCCTTACTTCGACGAAGGCCTAAATTGAATTCTACATTTCGTTTTTCCATTTTACATCGATATAAATTTGACATTAAAGTTCAAAGCCGCACTAGTCCCAAAATTGTATTTAATTGCCGTCGTTTCAAGTGGTCGGGGGTCGGGGAGGGAAGTAAATCGCAGAAGCATGCGGCAATTTGACGTCGAGCGCACGAGAGACGACTCGCGTTGCCGACAAAGTTATCAGCGCTGACGCTTTTGCCTTCTGGTGCAAGACACGGAGGCGCAGATGCCCCGCTCTATCGTTGCAGCGACGTATATATCACGCCGGAGATGAGCCACTCGAGAGACAACCCTGCGTGTAGTGCACTATATATATACACACGCCCATCTGCGTACATGCACGTTATGTACACTCGAGATGAGTATATAAATAAAACTCTGATGCGATGCCCCAATAATTCATTCGTCTTATATTCTCCGGCGGTGCGTTTTACAGCAGCCACGTGCGAGCGGCCCAAAACACACCATCGTTGACAAACTTTTTTTACATCGATCCCGTCGATATCCGTCACCGGAGATGCATATGTGCCCGTACGTCGGAGCGTACGTAAACGAGAAACGCGCGTAATAAATATATACGGTACAAGTGGCGCCCCCTCGTCCGCTAAATTCGATCGTCATTTTTTTTTCCAATTTTTCGGTATACCCCACTTTTTTCCCATTTTTTACCACCCTTTTCATCATCTTCCATTTTTAGCTATCGAACGATTACGAATCTCTGAATTCTCTTCCGTCAACAACAACGTTTTTTAACGTGGAAGGCCTTTCTTCCGCGCGGAAAGAATTATTATTCCATACGTGGAAAAGTTTCAGCTGCGTGCATTATTTTGTCCAGTGTCTACATTGAAAACTTGAAACAGTCAAAAATGTGAAACGAAAATCAGCCAACGATCAATCGGAGTTCATGTTCGAGGAGCATATCTGCGCCGTACAAAGTTGGTACGGGAAATCGCGATGGAATTGCAACGATAAAGAGGGAAAGGAGGCTCTCGATGTACGCGTAGGGCCGCGCGAAATGATTATGCTCCAATTTGGGGGATCGAAAGCGCGCTGGTTGATTCTCTCTTTTTCCTCATAAGTCGCGAGATGAGTCTCCGTACCTTGGATGCGGCACAGACGCGGTGGTAGGTATATAGCGCGCGTTAGCACGGCACACTGAATTGTGAGCGGTGTGCGAGCGAGCCGAGTGCCAACGGGGAAAAAAAGGTGGAGGAATCGATCGGAGGCTTCGGCCATTTTGTTGGCGTTTTAGCCGAGCGAGCCAATGAGACACCGCGGAGGCGTGGATGACGAATCGACGTCGGCCTCGCGACGAGAGGGATGGAGGGAGGAATACACGGGCGGCGGTGGCGGGGCCGATATAAGGGGTCACGCGATCTCCCCTGGTTCTCGTCGCACGAGACGAGGACCACCTTAATCGCGATATATGTATACGCGGCTGGTACATACGTTTAAAAGGCTCGACGAGCGAGCGCGACGAGACAAAAGAGGATCGTTCCGTCGCTGTCGCACTTCCACACACGGCTCGGGCGGCGCGGGGGGGGAGGCTTTCACATGGCTCGCTGCTCAGTCCCGTGCGCGAAGGGCCGAGGACGTCACTGCGCCCGCGCGCGCTCCTCTCTCTCGCTCGCTCGCTTGCGCGGCTGATCGAATCTCGGGAGGCTCAGAGCCCGATGGTGGGGACGATTCTACACCCCTCTCTACCCCCACGTTCCGCCCTTGCTCGCTTCCTCTCTCTCTCTCTCGCTCTCTGCTTCTCCGCGGCTCCTTTGCCTTCTCCGTTACACCCCGCCGCACCTTTGGGGCACCGTGACGTGCCGGGCAACACACGAACGCGCGCTTCCCCGTCTGTAGTGCCTCTCAGGGCCCCGTGCCGTCAACATCGCGGGGTCTACGGTCTTTTCGTTTCGATTGAAAAAAAAGCGGGGATCAATCGTAAAATCAACAACGGCACGGGCGAACCGTCGTTTCCGAACGAGTTGACGAATATATACGTACCGTACATACCGATTTACATGTGCCTGCTGTTGCGTGTGCTTGTGTGTTTGTGTGTGCGGGCGTTCGTTACCCGGTGCCGGTTTTTCTTTTTTTTTCGCGTCCCGAATTTCCCGGCCTTGTTGCGGAATCGCAACGCCCCCGCGACGTTATAGCCCCCGTGGCTTTGCGGAATTCCGTTTGGGAAACGCGACAAAAGTGCGATCGGTAGACAAAATTGGGTGATCAAGGGGCTGCGGGGTGAAGGTTAAATCGGTCGGGGTGATTGCATGGATTTTACGCTAAAAAGGATATCGGGAATGAAGAATCAAGGGCCGGGGACGGTGCAATAAAAGTGGATTACAGCTTTGGTTGGAAAAGTTGGGGGTGTACGGGAATCGTTCAACGACCATAGAGTGTCATCGTTCGACGACGGGCAGGAAGGAAAAGAGGAGAGAGTTTGTGATAAAGTGTAAAGCTGGTGGATTCGACACTGTGGACTCGACGGAAATGAAGAAAACAGGGGCGTTCTAGAGTGTCGCGCGAAATCGGCTGCACCGACGGATCTGCACGGACGTACGCGTTTGAAGGATAAATAATCAGATTGGAAAATTTCGGTAGCAGCGCGAGTGTATCGCGAGGTGACCGCGAGTGTCTGCGGCGGGCGTTGAGAAGCCAGCGATCCGGCGGCGAATGTCGCCGGACGTCGGAGAGTCAAGTGGACCGGAGGCTGGCACTGGAGTGTCGAAGAAGAGGGCATTATCGTTGGTGCGCCGGCAGTTGGGTGACGGGAAAAAAGGATTAATTCGGTAGCGGCGGTGGCCCGACAGACGCGCGCGTTTTTCATCTCTGATTTACACGAAATATTGTACGAACAAAAGTCAAGATTGCACGAAAGGGGACAGCTAGTGGCGGCCCGCGGAGAGCCGGTGGCGGCGGAGCAGGCGGAAAAATCGTCGCCGAAATTAGGGGCGCGGGCGTGATGCAGCGGACGAGCACCATCGGAGGGCACGTCGGCCACGGGCATGGCCATTTGGCCCTTCAGGGACCACCGAGGAGTTTAAAGATCTCGGCGTCGGTGAAAATCCGAGACGAATCGGGAGATGCCATTTCTCAGAGTACGTACATCATATCGCAATGTCACGACTTTTGTCGCATCCGTCGACCGTATTAATCATAGCTGTACGTTGCTGCGATAACGGCAAAAACTGGCTGCAAGTGGAAAAATCGTGGGCGGTTGACCGACGATGCGTATTGGGGTGTATCGAGGGAATTCGATGTGGGATTCTAGAGAAGGCACTTTTTTGTAGAGCGGGAAAATGGAAAGAAAAATTTGGTCCCACTTTTGCCCACTTTTCCAGAATCGTCGAAAAGTGGAAATTTCAAACGGTCGTAACTTCCGTTCTAATCAACCTACATGAATCTGCGGGGGGTGTTTTGAGACGCCCTCGAGCAGACTTGAAAAATGGTGAAAGTTACATGCCGATAGCTAGATTCTTTCTGCTCCAAAATCGATGTTGAAAATCGGCGAAAAAAACGCAAAGGGGTATGTATGGGAAAATTGGCGAAAATCGATCGTTCAACTTAAAAAATCTGCCAAAAATCGAGAAATCAAGATATCTGCGTAAACCAAACGGCATTTTGAAGCCTCAACAATTGCGAAGAGAATAAGCACAAGTTGGGGTGTCTATCTCAAACGAAAAAAAAATGGCAAACATTTGAGTGAACCAACTCGATCCGGCAAAAAATGGAGAAAAATTTTGGATCTCAAAATCGATTTTTAATGGTCTATATCGATGTATTTTTTCCCGCTGATTACGAAACACACCGGTATTTCATCGAAAATCCAATATTTCGCTCCGAAAGTGCAATAATACGAATTTTATCAATTAATTACTATTTTCTCACTGAAATATCGACTTTTCGGGAGAAAGTCGGTGGATTTCGTAATGAGCGGAAAATTTGCGATCGCAGAGGCTGTTGAAGTATCGAAAATTCGAAAAAAAAAAATTCCATCATTTTTGGCCACTTCTCCAGAATTGTCGAAAAGCGGAAATTTCAAGACGCCATAACTACGTTCCTAATTATGCTACAGACATTTTTTGGGGGTGTTTTGAAAAGCCCTCGGGTAGACTTAAAAAATGGCGAAAGTTACATGTCGATAGCTAAATTCCTTCACCCTCAAAATCGATGTCGAAAGTGAGCGAAAAAAACGCAAAGGGGTATGTATGGGAAAATTGGCGAAAATCGAGGTCCTCCTTGAAAAATGTGCCAAAATTCGAAAAATGGAGCTACCCTCGCAAACCAAGCGGCATTTCAAAGCCTCGGCAATCGAGAAAAGAATGAGCACACGTTCGAGTGTCCACGTTGATTAAAAAAAAAATAGCGAGCATTCTAGTGAATCGGCTCATTTCGACAAAAAATGTCAAAAAACGTTGCATTTCCAAGATTACACTTTGGAGCTCGTACCGATGTATTTTTTCCCGCTGATGACGAATCGCGCCGATTTTTCGACGAAAACTCAAAATTTCGGCGCATTCCCTATGAAAATCATACCACGCTTTTCACTCCGAGACTCCGCGCTGTTGAATGACAGTATTCCCAACATTAATTTCTAGAAAATCGAACAAAAAACTATCGAACCAGTTGGGAAGATGATGAAAAGAATCTTTTTTTTTTTGCACACCCCAACATCCACATACACACACACGAGTCGTAAATGGCATTCACCGCGCTGATAGGCGATCGCGACTAATTGGCTCTCGGTGTAGGTATCCACGCGCAATTCCATTGGTCGTTCCGCTATACGAGAAGCAATCTTGGCCGATGTTCCGCGCACGGTACACGCCGCATACGACGAAACTCTCGTCAGCGGAGAGAATCGTTATCGTTTACATTTCCACGGAATACGCGCGATTCGCGCAGAAAAATTTGAAGCATCGTCAATGTTTCATAAAACGAGGCGCATCGGACGTGATAAAGAAAAACGAGTCCGAGGGATGCTGCGGGTGTCGGTTCGCGTGGTCACGAAATTTCGAGATAAAGTGCGAAGAGGTGGATGAAGGAAGAAGAGAGAGAGAGAGAGAGAGGCGCGATAGGGATAGGAAAGGAAGGAAAAAAAAAATGAAAAAAAAAAAAAAAGTGTCGGGAGATGGAAGCGCGCGAGCACGCAAAAGCAAAAAGTCGTCGAATCGGGAAAAAAAGTCGCGCGAATTAGAACCTGCTCTCTCGGGGCGCGACGCCAGGGCGCCGGCACTCTGGACGCACAGGAATGCCGGCTGCTGATAAAAGCCACGGCCAACACCTACATAAATTTCGCCCAGTGAATATCGAACACGCCGTATGGACCCGGCGAGAGAGCGACGAGGAAGGATGCCGAATGGAAACAAAAAGATGAGAAAAGAAAAGAGAAACGGAAAACGAAGAGGAAAAAAGAAGCGGGAGGATGAGAGGAGAAAACATTAAAGAACGATCGCGCTCCTCGTCGTCGCTCTGTCGTATACAGATTCGAGTGCGCGCCCGCGAGAGGCGGAGAGAGAGTGATATCCTCGCTCTTTATTATATTCCGTCTATCCCGCTATATATACGCGCTGTCGTCGATTCGCGGGCGCATCTACGCGATACATCCTAAATTTAGTGAGTCCCTCGTGTTCCTCTTACGCTCCTCGCTCTCTCGCTCCGGTTGAGAAACAAAGCTGCTGCCGCTGCTGACGCTTCCGCGCGGAAAAAGTCCATCGCAGCCTCCGTGCGCGCCCTTTAATCTCGAGAAGAAACAAATGAGGAGAAAGAGCGAAGTCCGAGGCGATTTTTCATAAAAATGCCAATGCCGAGAGCGCGCCACTATTCAAAGCGAGGGTATTTTAAATTTGTTCGTCTCGCGCTCGTGTCCCATCCTGATGGCGCGACAACGAGGCGTCACACGGGTCCAGCGCTGCATCTCTCGACGGTGACTCGTCTTTTCCTTATCTCCGCCGGGAGAAACAAAAGACGAGAGAGAGCGAGAGTGAGAGAGAGAAAAGAGCGAGAACACAACCCGAGGAGGACCGTAAAAAGACATTTGAGAGTGTCCGAAGCTCACCGCACACACTCGGCGCTAATGATGTTATGCATCATCGTTTCCTCGCTCAACTTTTACACGTTTTATTTCCCCGAGTCTACCGTATATCGTACACACACACACACACACATTTAGGTAGATTTTATCGGCGCGGCACGCTCGACCACCAATACCACTTCCGCTATGTTTCTCGTATTATTTCTTCTCTTCGATCGTGTTAATGATGATAATTCCGACGAAATCCCAACCGCCTGCACGGATGTCGATGCGCGCCTCACGAATATCAGCCGGGTATAAATACAACAATCAACGACCGCATCGACATAAATATATAAAAGATACGAATCTTCTCGAGTGGCGCTGGATGCTGCGGGAGACGCGCGTTGGTACAGCGAAGATGAGCAAGAGAGAGAGGGCAAGGGAGATCGAGGAGCCCGGTGGAAAAGAAGGAAAATAATTAGCGAAGGTGTTAATGAAATACCGAAGGGAAGGCGCGTGAGACAGAGGGACGTCACCCGGGACACCCGGTCGGCGGCTCTCGACTGCCGCGAGCGGACATCGGACGCGACATGCGGCTTTATTGGCGCCGTTCTCGCCCCTTCTCTCTCCTCCGACTTTTATCCGTTTTATATATCCGTTTTGGCCCAAGCAGGTAGATCCCACACTCTCTCTCTCTCTCTCTCTCGACCCTCTCTGTAACGCGCCAAACCCGAAAGAATCGAGAAAATTTCCCGAGTGGTTTTTCGATTAAAAATCGTCATCAATTTCCAGCGCGGATCGATAATTCACATCGCGTTCAGCGTCGTACAATTTTTAGCGCATCTGAAATATTCAGTTTCAATTCTGATATTGGCACCGAATTATGCATAGTCGCAAAGGGATAATTCGTAAAAATTCGTACATATCGAAAATGGTGTCCGTGCACACAGGTAAAAGCAATTTTTTCAGTGGACGCGAGTCGAAATCGGCTCGCTCTGCTCGGAGATGTTTGTTTTCCGAATGATCCGTGGAAATGACGGGCATCCTCGAGACTTTTTTCATCCCGATTATCCAAAGCGTGTTCAAGCTGCAAGCCCTCTCGCATTCCCGCGGCATAGCACGCAGTCGCGCTTGGATTATTTCAGCGGAATTTAAATTCTCCGCGTTACCTGCTCGTGTCCGATTAATAAAGTAAAACGGCGGGGCGGATCGAGGAGGAAAAAAGGGTGCGCTCGATGCTTTTTTCTTTTCCTCTCGCGCAGAATGTTGACGTTTTTCTCGCGTTATCGGGATAATAATAATGATTATTATTATTCGAGTAATCGAAAGTCGCTTCCACGGCAGGTCCACGGCAGGTCGACGGGCGCGGACGAGATGTTGCTCCTCGCGCAGAATTCACGCTACCCGTGTACTCTGCTGTTGCCTCGTCGTTGTACTTTGTTCCCTCTCTCTCCCTCTCTCTCTCTCGCCGGGATCGGGATGCTGATTCCACGTCCTTCTCGCTCGTTTTATGTCGCGTCTTGTATATACGATATGCACACCTTTGCGGGTCCTGACCGAGAGACACGACCGCGTGCGGTGGTCGCGTCTCGTCGCTGGAAGCTAATGGGACGACGACGACGACGTCGCCGCCAACACTCTCGTTCGATCTTTGCTTTGATCCTGACCGGCCTTGCCCGCACCGTACCACCGCAACGATCACTCCCTCTGTGCTCATCCTCGTTCATTTTGTCTCGTTTTTTCTTTATTTTCCGCCCTCTCTCTCTCTCTCTCTCTCTCTCTCTCTCTGGGTTTATGTACATTGGCAGTTTGTTGTAAAAGCGGAAAAAATGTCACCGTGTGTACACACACATCCACAATTCATGGGACGTTCAGTCGCGGCTGATCGCGATGACTTACACGAATCCCAAAAACGTACGTTATCGTGACCATCAGCATATAAAATGACGATTTAATCGACGCGAAATTAGCGGCCCTCTCGCCGACGTCATGTGTATTATAGAAATAAAAACATTTTGGGGAAATGCCAGAGTCAGTAACGGAAACCTCTTGAACCTCTTGGGAACGAGTTTTTTTTTTTTATTTATTTTACATTCAAGTGCATGTGACGCATCGAGGAGGCAGCATAAAATCATTTTCTCCTCGAAAATGTCATGGAAATTGGAAATGTTTTGCGACCAAGAAGAACCGTCCGAGAAAAAAATCAGCTGGTTTTTAGCTGGATTTTTCTGCTCCAAAATTGGCGAAAACCGATGGTCGTCTTTTGAAAATCCGCCAAAAATCGAAAAACGAAGATATCCTCACGAACCAAACGGCATTTCGAAGAGCAATCGATTCCGAAGAGAATGAGCGCTAGATGGAGTTTCCAGCTTGACCAGAAAAATAATGGCGAGCATTTTAGCGAACCGACTCGATCGCGAAAAATGGCAAAAAAGAATAGAATTCCAAAAATTCAATTCGCAAGTCCGTATCAACGTATTTCCCTCCGCTGATTGCGAAACACCCCGATATTTGCTCGAAAAACTCAAAATTTCAGTGCGTCAACCTCGGTTCAACGAACTTTCACGTTTAAATCGATATTACGTGTTTTCAAAAATAAAACTCAAAAGACCAAAGGATGTCTTTAACCCGTGGCAGTCACCCGAACTAGAATGATAATTATTCCACCCGTTTAATCCACGTTTCACGTTGAACGAGAGCGTCCAAAAAAAGAAGAAAAAAAGGTTCGAAGCTCGGAAACGAATTTTCCCGCGAGATGAAAGAATCTCGACAAAAGTCATTGAGATCGAAAAATAAACCCGTTTCCGGACTTTTCAACCTCTCGAGCGTATCCGCCGCTTCATCGCGCGAGTGTATCATTTATTCATTTTTCCGCTCTCGTGACACTCCGAACGATGCCACACGAGAGGAAAAGCCCTCGGAAAAACTGGCCGAGAAATCGATCGGTTTGCGCATTGGCGCGGGGGTGAAAATCGCCTCCTTTGCGCGCAACGGGGAAGCGCGACGCGCGCGCGTTCTCGCGACTTTTCGCGGTGCGCTCGCGCGCTTCGCGACACTCGGCGATTGCGCGTGTCGGTTGCTCATCGACGCCCCCACCCGGCCTTGTTTGCCAATGTTGCCCCACTCTTGTCTGGCTTTCCTCCAGGAAAGCAGATTCCCTCTCTCTCTCTCTCTCTCTGGGGGAATTTTCTCTGGGTGGAGTTTACCGGGTACAACCGCCCACGTCTTCCGATTACGCCCGCGGTGGAGCGAGATTCCTCGGAGGGGAAGAAGGGATTCCGTTGTTGTATCCCCGCGCTGCTATCCGTCGAGAGCGCCAGATTATATTCGTCCGCCAACTTGCTCCAGCCGGACTGTACGTGTATAGGCAGACATGCACGCACTTCGAGCGGATATTTCGTTGCGTTTCCGCAATTCATGCATGTCGAATCGGAAAAGAACGATAAGGGATGAAGAGAGAGAGGATAAAGATCGATTTTATGCGTGAAAAGCAAAACAGAACCAACGCCGGTCCGTTATTTCCGGCAAAAACCCCCGAAACCGGCCCTCCTGACCGTTTCGCGCGACGATCCAAATGTCGTTGCTCGTCGCGCCTGTTTCGTCGCGCGCCAAAGTGGTAAAAACAGTCGCGAGCATAATTGACGATTGTTTCAGAAGGAAAGGGCTCTCTGTGCGTCGGTTGCGGCGGGGAAATTCACGACCAGTGGATTCTGAGGGTCGCGCCCGATCTCGAATGGCACGCGGCCTGCTTAAAGTGCGCCGAATGCAAGCAATTCCTCGACGAGAGCTGCACGTGTTTCGTCCGCGACGGCAAAACCTACTGCAAGCGTGACTACGTTAGGTCGGTATTTGACCATCACTCATATTCTCTCTCTCTCTCTCTCTCCTTTTTACCGCCATTTTATTCCCCGATCTTTCAGGATGTATCGTATATTTATTAAAATTGTCACTTTTGCTTTTTTTTCCTCCCAACGTTTTCATCCTCGACTCAAACACCGTTTTTCAAAAATAAATCGACGAAAAATGACTCGTTTTTGACCGTAAAGGAGGCTGGAAATTCGATCGTTCATCTCCCATCATTACGCTCGAGTCAATTATGGAAAATGTCGTACGCAGCTTTGTATAATTTGTCGCTTGGAGTCTTTCCGGCGGCGTAATGAACCGTTCAGATTAAACTTCAATTCTCTCTCTCTCTCTCTCTCTCTCTCTCTCTCTCTCTCTCTCCTTTTTTCCGCCATTTTCTTCCTCGATCTTTCAGGATGTATCGTATATTTATTAAAATTGTCACTTTTGCTTTTTTTTCCTCCCAACGTTTTCATCCTCGACTCAAACACCGTTTTTCAAAAATAAATCGACGAAAAATGACTCGTTTTTGACCGTAAAGGAGGCTGAAAATTCGATCGTTCATCTCTCATCATTACGCTCGAGTCAATTATGGAAAATGTCGTACGCAGCTTTGTATAATTTGTCGCTTAGAGTCTTTCCGGCGGCGTAATGAACCGTTCAGATTAAACTTCAATTCTCTCTCTCTCTCTCTCTCACTCGTTTTCGGTAATGCTCGCGCGTGTACGCTGGCGTTTCGCGCAGGCAGAGTCGAGTCGATGCGTTTGTTTATTTAAATCAATCAGCCAGCGCCGGTACACGTCCGAGAGACGACAAGTCGACGCGCGTATCCGGTTAAAAATGCTGCATCGGGTGCTGTATGTGCCACGAACGAGACGACGGACGGGTAAATCCACCGTCGCTCCGGGAATCAAAGAGCGAATTGAAGGGATAAAAAAGACACTGCGAGATGAGAGGGAGAGGAGGATAAAAACGCCGAGCTGAAAAATACGAGAGAGAGAGAGAGAGAGGGAGTAGAAAAATAAAATGAGGAGATAAAAAACGCGAGACGAGCAGAGTGACGGGACGCGGACGTGCAGTTTGTTAGTTTCTGTCTGTACAGTTTGAATGAAACGCGTCAGGGGAGAACGAGGACGAGTTATGTGCGCTGTACGCGCGCAAGAAGCAGCGTGTACCGCACAGACGGGCTCTGTGATGAAAAATTCGCCCCAGCATCCGCGATTGAATCCTCGAACGGGTCCAGACTCTGCTCGTTTTCGCGAATTTCGCTTCTGATTTTTTCATTCGCGATATAGTATTCTTGTCTCAAGCTGATGCGGAAATCGGTATTTCAATATGGCGTAGACGACGAAGAAGCTTCCTCCTCGGAGGGTTGATGAATTGCCTCACGTTGTGTTCAACAGTTTGTTCGGGGCAAAGTGCGACAAGTGCGGTCAGTCGTTCAGCAAAACGGACTACGTGATGAGAGCGAAGAGCAAGATTTATCACATCGAGTGTTTTCGTTGCTCGGCGTGTATGAGGCCTCTGACAACCGGCGACGAGTTCGCGCTGCGCCACGACGGCCTCTTTTGCCGTCACGATCACGACGTCCTCGAGGGCGGCAAGATGTGCACCGGAACGGTGACGACCCCCGGCAACGAGAACAACAACAACGCGTCGCTCACCAACAACAATCACCACTTGCACGCCAACGATGCCTCGCTCTCGGGTAAGTTTCTCGCGGTAAGTTCCTTCGCGCGCCGCAAACGCACCCCCGACGCAACTGCGTCATTTTCCACTGAATTCCCAATTCCCCACGTCGAGTCCACCCCGTCTACGGTCTTTTTGCTCGCAAGCCGGTTGATCCTTCGCCAAAAAAAAAAAAATCAAAATCGTACTTCTGTCGCTGTCCGACGCCGGCGGACGAATCGCGTTCTTGATTACGCCGGGGTAATTACGCGGGAGGATCGGAGCTCGATGAGGGATCAGCGAGTCCGTGTGATGTTTCGACGCTAGCCATCGGTTTTATTATCGCGCGAGAGAAGCCTGAGCCTCGGGATCGCCCTGGCGCGTTGATAATTGCCCGCTGGATTACGCGTATAAGCGGGCGCGTGCACGGTGCGTAAGCCGGAGACGGACGTCGAGAGGGAAGGCGGCGTGAAAAAAGTTTAGCGGATGACGAGTGAATTTAACGAATAATCGAGGGAATGGCCGGTCGACGAGCGACGCCGATTATTTCTTCGATCTCATTCTCGCGAGAAACTCTCGACGCCTGTCTGACGATTCTTGCCTCGAGTCGCGGAGCAACGATGTTTCGTGCGAGAGAAAAAAGATCGAAAAATTCCACGCGGAATTTTCAAAGATCGTCGCGTTTCAGGAGCGCGTTGGTGTACACACGAAAAATCACGGATGACGAGGCGTTAATTCTTGTATAAACGCTTCTTGACACAGCGGTCGTCCGGAGCACGCGCGCGATAAAGCGCCTCGCTGTGCGTCAGGCCGCGAGGGCAAGAGGAAAAATAAACTCGGGCCCCGCCATGTTCCCAGTGTTTTTTCAATCCATGACGATCGACGATCGCGTTATACGTATATTTGCTATTGTTATTTGTCACATTGTCGAGCCGGCCGCGTATCTTTGTGTATCTCGCCGCGCGACAACTCGTATCGTATCATCGTGGAATTTTCTCCGAGACGACGCGGAATATCGAAAAAACACACACACATAGAGGGGTGTTATACAGGGTGTCGGTAAACTCGAGCTCGATAATCAGAAAGTTACACCCGCGATGAAATTCCAAGACGAAAAGTATCTCATCGTTTTTCCGTACGACGAAATCCGGACGAGTTATCAATCGTCAAAGTCCGAGCCAATGGGAGACGCGCTCTCCCCTCTCCCACGCGGCTTTATCGATCGATAACTCGGCGGGGATTCGTCGGATCGAAGAGTGCTCGGGGACTTTTCGTCTCGAAATTTCATCCCCTATCCGGGTGCAAACCGTGAACGGTCGAGTCGCACATTGAATTCCGGGACACCCTGTATAGCGATATGCGGATGCGATAGAGACGCGGATTAAAATTAATATTCCGACATCTACCGCGCTATGGGTATGTATCGTAAACTATTCATGCGCAAATAAGGCGTGGGTATAAACACGTACGTGTATGTGATGACACACACGTTTTGATCGGCCATACCGGCGCGTGTGTGTGTGTGTGTGTGTGTGTAGGAGAGAAAAAAGGGTTAAGCCAGCGTGTTTGAGGTGATGGCTGGCGGGCCAGCAGAGTCCGATTTTACGACGGGGATATTAGGTGTCAAATGTGACACCAACCTGCCAACTACCGTTGCACCGCTGCTACTTTCGCTTCTGGACACTCGCGG
The DNA here is from genome assembly GCA_959613375.1 of Heteropelma amictum. NCBI lineage: Eukaryota > Metazoa > Arthropoda > Insecta > Hymenoptera > Ichneumonidae > Heteropelma > Heteropelma amictum. The sequence continues at coordinate 943,177 of OY390721.1, read as the reverse complement.
GAGAATTTCCTTCATTTCTTTATACGCGCATTCAAAGCCAACGTTTTTGTTTTCACCCCGCGGACCAATAACCCGTCCTCACTCTCTTTATTCGTTTCTCTGAAACTCGCCGCACTCGGTTTTCCGCACACATATATTTTCGTCTCTTCTTTTGATTTACCGAAAAATTGATCGCGCTGCCCCTCAATACACATCGATTAATCGATTAAGAGCCTTTCGATACTTTTTCGAATGGCATCACGCGGAATTCAATCGTAGATCGGAAAACTCTTCAATTATCGGTATCGAATCGAGGCATCAGCGACGGAAATGAGCTCTGCACGGACGTTTTGAATCCCAAACTCTACCTGACATTAGCCTAATGTTTAGCTGGGTTTACCTCGGGTAAACCTACGTGGTATACCCAACTCGGCTGAAATATCGGACGGCATTGCGTCGAAAAGCGAAGCCCCTCGCAATCGCCGGCAATCTCACCCACGAAACTCGTCCTCCAGCTCGATAGGAGCGATTTTCTTTGAAAATTCTTTGACAATTACTCATCGCGCGATCGCCTCGACGACGACTTTGCGCGACGTGAACAAATTACGCGCTGTACATGTGTGTGTAGTACACACACACACAAACACACAGACACACACACACACACAGGAAAAAGATGATATAACGCGTATATGTCGATCGCGCGCGGTGAGCAGCAGCAGGCGGCGTTGCTCCTTTGATGATGAGCCGCGCGCGCCCCCTCTCCGCCCCGCGTTAAAGCCTTTCGCGGTCGCGCATATACGGGAGAGCAAGAGAGATTATCGGAAACGCCAAGACGACCAGCAAAGCAGATACGGGAGAGGCCGCGATTCGAAGCGCACATACCGCGCGCGCGGACCGGCAAACCGCCTGTGTGCTTCCACTCGGGGAGAGATATCGCGCTCGTGTTATTAGGACGTACGTCCACGTACACGGGTACATACACACGTGTATGTACACGTATCGCGCATTAAAATACTGCGAGCTCCGATCGGTATCCGCGGGTTTCGTACAATCTTATCCGGAGAATCGTGTAACGCGCCCCGCGAAGGTGTATATACCTCTGGCGATATTCCGCGCGACACACGCAGCAGCGCCCATGAACGAAAATAAAGGTCGCGCGGAAAAAATCAACCAAACGTACACGGCCGGCTTCGCTTCGTCGCCAATTCGCGCGCGCTTCTTCAATTCTTTTCCTTTCCGCGTTTTCCGCAAGGAAAAACAAAAAGGGAACGCGATCTCTCTCTCTCTCGCCCTCTCTCTCTCTCTCTTGGTTGTGTATTTTCATTTTCATCTCTTTCACCTCGATGAGACCTCGATGAGATCGGCGGCGGTGCGGTGCGGTGCGACGGTCGCACACGCTATTTGCTTAGGACTCGATAAACTCGGGATTTTATTTGCCCTCTCCCCTCCCTCTCCCTTTTCCCCCGCGATTTCTACCGCGATCTTGGCCGTTTTCACCCGAAAGGTAAATAACGCATGCGGCGAAAGGAAGAAGAGAAAAAGAGTCAAGGCCCCGAAAAAAATATACGTGTGTACTCTTTCGAGGTGCTTCTTTGGCGGGTTTAGGAACATGGCGCGCGGAATACACGTCCGTCAATGTGACATTGTCGTGTATCGTCCGTCCGCGTATTGGACGTTGATATTGATCTTTGCCGTCATTGCCGCCGGCAGATTCGGGATCGGAGAGCGGCTCGCACAAGGCCCTGAGCGGACCTCGTGGCGCGGGCGGACACAAGGGAGGCGGCTCCGACGGCAAACCAACGAGGGTACGGACGGTCCTCAACGAGAAACAATTGCACACCCTGAGAACCTGTTACGCGGCGAATCCCAGGCCGGACGCTCTCATGAAGGAGCAACTCGTCGAGATGACGAGTCTGAGTCCCCGCGTCATAAGGGTGTGGTTTCAGAACAAGAGGTGCAAGGACAAGAAAAAGTCGCTCGCCATGAAGCAGCAGATGCAGCAGGAAAAGGTACGTGGTCCTAGGTCCTAGGTGGTGGTGTACACACATCGAGGGGACGTCCGTTTTTACCCCCGGGTTGACTTTTTTTCACTCGACCATACCCCCCCCCCCCCCCCCCGTGTAATATTACATATTTATACATTGTACATATACAATGCGTTCCAATTGAAGTGGAACACTTCACTGATTTTCGTCGATCTCCGGCGCAAATCGATCGATTTCAAAAAATCAAAAAACACGTAGTTCTGGGGGATGGAAAAAAAGTAGCTCATGCGAAAGCTGTGCGAATTCGGCCGGGCGGTTCTTGAGTTATCGTCGATAAACCGTTTTCGCTTCCTAGTGCTATATCTCCCTCTGGGACGATCGTACAGACTCCAGCTTGTGCGCATTTTTCTCGGGGTGAAATGCCCTTTCCAACGGTGTATGATAAATTATAGCCCCCATCCCGGAAATACGAAGTTTCGATCTGAGCGTCGGGACCCGATTTGCATGATTTCACGTCGACTCCTGGTGCTCGGCCAATTCTAATCCTATCGGATTCGAATTATGCTCATTCGAAGGCAAATAAAATTTGCAAGAAAGTGTTTTTTTTTTGTTTGAAATCGATCGATTTGCGCCGGAGATCGACGAAAATCAAAGTGTTTCACTTCAATTGGAACGCATTGTATATTGTATATCGAATATCTTAACGTTTAACCGAGAATATACAGCGAGATATGGATATATTGCGCATTTTTCTCGGGGTGAAATGCCCTTTCCAACGGTGTATGATAAATTATAGCCCCCATCCCGGAAATACGAAATTTCGATCTGAGCGTCGGGACCCGATTTGCATGATTTCACGTCGACTCCTGGTGCTCGGCCAATTCTAATCCTATCGGATTCGAATTATGCTCATTCGAAGGCAAATAAAATTTGCAAGAAAGTGTTTTTTTTTTTGTTTGAAATCGATCGATTTGCGCCGGAGATCAACGAAAATCAAAGTGTTTCACTTCAATTGGAACGCATTGTATATTGTATATCGAATATCTTAACGTTTAACCGAGAATATACAGCGAGATATGGATATATTGCGCATTTTTCTCGGGGTGAAATGCCCTTTCCAACGGTGTATGATAAATTATAGCCCCCATCCCGGAAATACGAAATTTCGATCTGAGCGTCGGGACCCGATTTGCATGATTTTACGTCGACTCCTGGTGCTCGGCCAATTCTAATCCTATCGGATTCGAATTATGCTCATTCGAAGGCAAATAAAATTTGCAAGAAAGTGTTTTTTTTTTTGTTTGAAATCGATCGATTTGCGCCGGAGATCAACGAAAATCAAAGTGTTTCACTTCAATTGGAACGCATTGTATATTGTATATCGAATATCTTAACGTTTAACCGAGAATATACAGCGAGATATGGGTATTTTTTTTCGTCCTCGTTCGAAGTCGATCAAAGTTCGAAAATCTGTGAGATCGATGAAAAAGAAGGTTGAATGTTGACGAAAAATCGTTTGCCTCTGCAGGACGGACGGAAACTGAGCTTCGGCGGTATGCACGGAATACCGATGGTGGCGAGCAGTCCGGTGAGACACGAGAGCCCGATAAACATGACGCCCCTCGAAGTCCACGCGTATCAGCCACCCTGGAAGGCTCTGGAGAATTTCGCACTTCATCCCGATCTCGACAGGCTTGATCCCAACGCTCCGCCCTTCTATCACCTCGTCTCGCAGGTAAAGCTTCTCCGAGAACAATGACGAGGGACGATCTCGACTTTTCTCGACCTTTCTCGACTTTGCTGAATTCGCGTCACCATTGTTATTGTTGTTGTTGTTTTCGTTGTTGCGCGACAGATGCACGGGTACGACCTCCACGGGGGTTCCCCACCGCCTCCGCCGCCGCATCAGCAGCACCCTCTACCGGCCACCGGCCTCCTCGGCGGTCCCGTCAACGACGGAAGCGGTCCAGGATCGCTGCAGTCGCTCGGGCCCCTGCACCCCAGCGCCGGCGGCGGCAGTTCGAACGACATGGGCCAACATGGCCTCGACAGTAACGATCGTTACGTAACTTATCTCGAGAGCGACAGCGACTCGCTTCATCACGACACGCGAAGTCCATAGTGTTATCCTCTCAATTTAAGGTGTATAGACGCTAAACGAGCCTGAGACGATTTTATTATTCATCCGTCGTCCTCGCGATAATGTAATTATCATTTTCTCACGATCGAAGCGCCCCCCACGCCGCTCCGCGCGCCGCCATCGTTCGAACGACGAACCAACGAAATGCCAATTTTAAAAAATTTTTTTGTTTATTTTCATGTTTGAACAAACATTTTCGTAAATATACCAAAGTACGCGGAGATAACGTGCTGCGATGATCGCGCCCCATTCGACCTGTTTTGTTTTAATTTACGGTGCTTATATATTGTATAAAGGGAAATTACAACGGAAAGATTATACGTCGAGTGCATTAATAATATTGAAATAGACGAGTACGAAAGGAATTTGTGTCATGCACGCGACTATGTTGCACCTTGGCGTATCTGTACTTGCGTAGTTTCGATTGATCGCATCGCCAAGCGTCGCAATGTACACCCCGTGTCCTATTTTTTCCCCCAATTTATGTTTTTCCAGAGTTTCTCCCACGCACGTCGATGAGCAGAGTTTTGTCAATGGTGGCGCCGCTCTACGGTGACGTCCGACACTGCTACAGTTGTTATCTTTCGTCGGTAACACACACTCTCGGATGATTTTCCGCGCTTGTTTCTTTGCCCAACAGAGGGCGACGCGGGATTATATTTTCATTATTTTATTATCAAGTCTCGATTTACGATTCAGCGTTATTTTTACGCACGCGTGATGTTCATCGAGGCGCGTGTTAACCGTACACGCCTGTTTTTAACACAACTTATGGACAAATTTGACTCTTCGTTCGTTCGAGACCGTACGGTCCTGTGGCGCAACGGATAACGCGTCTGACTACGGATCAGAAGATTCCAGGTTCGAATCCTGGCAGGATCGGCAATCGTTTTTTTTTTCACCGTCATGACTTTGTATTTTTCGTTTTTCACGCGCTTGTTTTCGTTTTTTTCAATGTAATCCTTGATTTCTCATGCAATTCGAATTTCATACATCGATTTTCGTCGAACAAAAATATATTTTTTTCAATTTCATCGTCCTCGTCGTGGACAAATTCGTTATGGATTGAGGTAAGTTTTTCAAACGATAAACTCAAACTAGTGATAACCGAAGTTTCCACCTTTGTTGCTTGTTTTTGAAAATCGAAAGAGCGAAGGATGCAGTTTTATTTAGAGTGTGTTCTACGCGTGAATATAAAATAAGATGTCTCGTGTACACGGAGGATACAGAAGGTACGCGCGGGATCGGCCGAGTCGAGAGAGGCATGTTGGAGAATCGACCACCGCGAGAGGAGAGCGCAATCGTCGTCGAGATTGCGTGAGACACGATTGCGAACACTGCGCGTTTTATACCGTTTTAGACCGTCATCGTTGATCGTGGAACGTTGAGAGAAAGCGTGTGGGGAGCGTGATCGTCGGTTGGCAACTGCCGCAATTGTATATACAACGAAAGAACATAAAACGTGTGCAAGCTGGTGCAAAAGTGCGATACTGCGTAAACGTGAGGAAAATGAGCGTCGACGTTGCCGCTGCTGGGATTGCAAACGTCAATTTGAAAGCTGAAAAGCAGGCATGAAAAAAACAACAATGATTCCTCCATCGAATCGCGTTTCAAATAATACAATTAGATATTGATCGTTACATTTGCATACTCGCGAGACATTTTGTACACGCGTGTGCATATCCTCGAGAGCACGAGAAAATAATGCTGTCCGTATTACGATACCGTGTTTTTCGCGCACAACGCGGCACCAAGTGGACACACGCTTGGGTTGGTTATGACGATTTATCCCATCATCGCCACCGTCCGTATTTCTCGCATTTGCCCACCCTTTCGTCAGTGTCCGTCGAGCCCTCGCGCGTTTTCGCCTCGTTTCCAGCGAAAACTTCGCGACGGCGTCGATATTTACGTTGCATTTTTCAAGGTCATTCGCCGACGCATTTTCGGTACAGGAACGTCGCTGCTTTCTCGTTTCAGAGCAAAACGAAGCAGTCCGCCAAGGACAAGAGGAATAACGCCCCGAACGACGAGCACTCTGTTTCCGAACTGAAGCCATGGCCGGCGTTCATCGGGGTAAGTCTACGTCGATTTTAGAGGTTATGTCGTTGCAGGATTTCGAAAATTGCACGTTTAATCGCTCGTCGCTTCGTTACGTTTTTCTACCAGGAAAGAGTCGCTCTGTGGGACAAGCTGAAAGCCGAGTACCAGGCGGAGCTTGCCTCTAAAGATGCGGAGGAAATAAAAATCTCGCTGCCGGATGGCAAGGTGGTGACGGGCGAGTCCTGGCGCACGACGCCCTACCAAGTGGCCAGGGACATAAGTCAGGGATTGGCGGACAACACGATAATCGCTAGCGTCAACGGTCAACTGTGGGACCTGGACAGGCCGCTGGAGGAGAGCTGCGAGCTGCGTCTTTTGAAGATGGACGATCCGGAAGCTCGCCAGGTATTTTGGCACTCGAGCGCTCATATTCTCGGCGAAGCGATGGAGCGCGTTTACGGCGGTTGCTTGTGTTACGGTCCGCCGATAGACAACGGCTTCTACTACGACATGTATCTCGGCGGGGACAGGGGCATATCGAATCTCGATTTTCCCTACCTGGAGAGTCTCTTCAAGAGCATCGTCAAGGAGAAACAGCCTTTCGAGAGGCTGGAGATGAGCAAGGAGGATCTTCTCGAGATGTTCAAGTACAACGAGTTCAAGCTGCGAATATTGCGCGAGAAGGTGACGACCCCGCGCACGACGGTTTACCGTTGCGGACCTCTGATAGATCTGTGTCGCGGACCGCATATTCGTCACACGGGCAAGGTCAAGGCGGTCAAGGTGACGAAAAATTCGTCGACCTACTGGGAGGGTAACGCGAGCGCCGAGACTCTCCAGAGGGTTTACGGTGTGAGCTTCACCGAGCCGAAACAACTCAAGGAGTGGGAGAAGCTGCAGGAGGAAGCCGCGAAGCGCGATCATCGCAAGATCGGACGCGAGCAGGAGTTGTTCTTCTTTCACGAGTTGTCTCCGGGTTCGTGCTTCTTCCAGCCCCGGGGTGCTCATATATACAACACGCTGGTGGAATTTTTGCGCTCCGAGTATCGAAAGCGCGGCTTCCAGGAGGTCGTCTCGCCCAACATTTACAACAGCAAGCTGTGGCAGACCTCCGGCCATTGGCAGCATTACGCCGACAACATGTTCTCCTTCGACGTCGAGAAGGAAACCTTCGCCCTGAAGCCGATGAACTGCCCCGGTCATTGTCTCATATTCGACGTCAGATGTCGCTCGTGGCGCGAATTGCCGCTTCGCATGGCCGATTTCGGTGTTTTGCATCGCAACGAGTTGTCCGGGGCGCTCACCGGCTTGACCAGAGTACGGAGGTTCCAGCAGGACGACGCGCACATCTTTTGCACCTCCGAGCAGATCAAGGACGAGATGCTGGCGGCCCTCGATTTCCTCCGACATGTTTACGGCGTGTTCGGCTTCACCTTTGACCTCTGTCTGTCCACGAGGCCCGACAAGTATCTCGGCGACCTGGAGGTCTGGGATCACGCGGAGAAGGATCTCGCGGCCAGCCTCGATGCATTTGGCGAAAAGTGGACCGTCAATCCCGGCGACGGGGCGTTCTACGGGCCCAAGATTGACATCACCATCAAGGACGCGCTCGGGAGATCCCATCAGTGCGCCACCGTTCAGCTCGATTTTCAATTGCCCATTAGATTCAATCTTTCGTACGTCAAGTGAGTGAGCGAGCTGCTTGTTTTTCATCGATTCGCGATTAATCGCCCCCTTTGACTCGCCGTCGTATCGATCGTTTCAGCGAATCTGGAGAAAAAACTCGTCCGGTCATAATACATCGAGCGATCTTGGGCTCGGTCGAACGAATGATCGCCATCCTCACGGAATCTTGCGCCGGTAAGTGGCCGTTCTGGTTATCGCCGCGACAGGTGATGGTGATTCCGGTCGGCCCTCAGTTGGACGATTATGCCGTTAGCGTCAGGGACAAACTCCACGCGGCTGGATTCATGGCAGAGTTCGACACCGACTCGAGCGACACGATGAACAAGAAGATACGAAACGCCCAATTGGCGCAATTCAACTTTATCATTGGTAATGTTTGTCAACGCTGCCGTGCGCGCGTCGTTGTTTAACGAGATTTTTCCGAAAAATTGACCGTCGATATTCATTTGTTTTTCATCATTTCCGTCGAATCATTGTGGGCAAAGTCGTCGGGGAGAAGGAGCGCGCTGCGGGCACCGTTAACGTTCGCACGAGGGACAACGTCGTCCACGGGGAGATGAGCATCGACGAGCTGATTAAAAAGTTCGTCATCTTCAAGGAGACCAAGGATCGTAACTGCCAAGATAAATTCTGAAGCGATTTACTCCTCGGTCCGTCTTTGAAACATACCTGTACTATGTTTAAAGTGATAAATATACGTACTTGGCTATATATCGTGATACGCTGATGTGATTTATCCTCTCGAAAGCCACTTTTTCTCACTGAATTTCGTGAAAACTATATAATTCTGCAATTATAAACGAAACTATATCGGTTTTGGCTTTAACGTACTGTTAATAAATGATGCATAAACGGCAAATACACTCGTGATTTCATTTTCCACGGTCCAGTGGCAGTTTTGTACGAAAAGTCTGAGGGTCGCGTTCGAATTAGGCGCGCTCGTGCGCGCGCATCACGTGACTGACTAGCGTTGTCGCGCGTCGGTCGACGCAGCGCAGAGCGCGAGTGTGCGTCGGACGAGTTTTATCGACGAGCGGAGGAGCTCCGGTGTAAAGTGGCTTCGTATTTCGTGCGGTGTTTCTTCGAGCTCGTTTCCAACCGCCTCGTCAACGGGAGTAATCAATGAAAATGACGGCCGTAGCCGCGCTTCCGATAATCCAAGTCGTCAACGAAGCGAATCTCGGTAAAATTGAGAGGTACGTCTCGCAGCGCGTACTCGCTCCTAACCTCAAAATCGCGTCGTTCGTCACGGCAGGCAATAACGCGTCTCTCTTGCCCATTTTACGTTGCAGTTTTCTCAATGACACCGCGTACAGAGAAGCCATCGAAAATTCGTCCAATTACAACACGAGATTATGCCGGGAGAGGAGGCTGCGAATGCCGTTCCTCGATTCGCAAACAGGTGAGAAGATTTTCGAAAAAATTTCAAACGTCATCCAACGACGGGCGTGTTGCAAAATTTACCATCCGACAAAGTCCAAACGAAGAGTGAATAACCGCGCTGTTGTTTCTTGCCCGTTTCACCATCAGGCGTGGCTCAGAATCATTCGGCTCTGTTCATGTCTTCGCGCGAGAGACTCCCGGGCTTGCTGCACGGTCAGATATACACATATCCGAGCAAAAGATGGCGGAAAAAGAGACGCCAGTATCTCATGCATTATTTTCATCCCAAACGTCCGAGGGGGGAAGCGGAAGACGGCGTGGAGGGCATCGACGGCGCGATAGCCGGCGTCAATGACGACAGCAAGGATTCCGTAGCCCTTAAAGGTACGAAAGACGGCAAAAAAGACAAAGAGGGCGCCACGAAAGGCGTGACTTATCGGCTCTCTTTTCCTTCTCTTTCCCTCCGCCGGTAAAGACGAGCACAGCAAAGACGGTTGGTACTACGACGAACAGGATATGCTGGACATGGACGCGTTCGAGGAGCCCGATCCGGACAGCGACTACGACTACGAGGAGAGCTACAGCAGCAAGAGAAAGCGCAGAAGACCTCGCGGCGGCGGTCACCATCCGGCTAGAAACCATCCCCCCGCGGCTGACAGTCCCGGACCCAAACGTACCAAGGTAACGAAACCTCGTCATTCGTTTCGGAGGGTTCGGCAAAGCGGAGTATTGCCCTCGGTTTGCCCTTTGATCCGTCGAGCGACGCACGGTCTCATTCGAGTTTTTTTCATTGCAAAAAAAAAAATTCAACGACGACAAACGGAAAACGGAAACGCCAGGGTGGTGGACGCGGTCGGAAAAAAAGCAACTACGACGTCGCCGATTCCGACAAGCCGTTCGTCTGTGACCGTAAGTTTAACCACAGATACAACTACAAATGACAGCTCGACGCTCCGCTCGTTTCGTTTGCCAAACAATCGTTGATATCTCGAATAAGCCACCGAGAAGAAACTCTATTAAAGCCAGTGGAAGAAGGACGCATCATGAAATTTCTCGATTACTTCAAACTGTTTCGTAAAATACACTCTATTTTCATATTGCATAAAAGTTTTTCTGGAAAGCGAAGAAGGCAAATACCGCATGTGTGTATATCGCGTATTCGCGCACATGCAGATATCGTACGATAGAGAAAGGGAGGCAAAGAAACGAGAAATCCTCCTCGACTCTGCAATCGCGCTGCTGTACAAAGAAAAACAATAATCCGCCACGGCGTGTCTCACGGACTCACGGTTTTCCGTCTTTTTTTTGAGAACCCGAGTGTTTCTTTCCGATTAAACTCAACGGCTGTCGAAATTCCCCGCTTCCCAAGCGGAACATTGTTCTTCTTTCCGTCCAGCGTGTGCAAACAGTTTGGATTATCACCGAGCCTTCGGAGCAACGAATAACGATTATGACGAAACGTACAGACATTACACACACACACACACGCGCGCGCGCGCACAAACGTCGCTACAATTACCTCGTATCTTGCCTGCAACCCGTTGAAATGTAGAACGAAAACAAAATCAGTGAAAAGTTTCACAACTCGAGACATTCGGGAGAATTCAAACGATGCATTTTACGACGGGATCCATCGCGCGGAATGCTGTCTCTGCTACACGCGTCTTGCTACGTCGTACGACCATCGTATACAGGGTGTCCCAAAAATCGATGTTTACGACTCAAAGCTCGGTCGATAACGCATTTTTTCCTCTCATTTGATATCTCTGTGAAAGAAGATTCGAGTGATTTCTTCGAGTTTCCGAAATTCCCCTTTTCCTCGTCGAGACATCCGGTCTTGGGACAGCCTGTATCGGTACTGATTGCCATTTCGGTTAAATTTTTTCAAGTTCGAAAACTCGGTCGATAAAACAGAAAACTGCAATACCCATACAGAAAAACACACGTATCACGAATGCCATAGGCGACTCATTAGTGAGAGCTGGTATACTATCAAAGTAGGTGTATTCGAGCATCGAGCCTTGCATCATATTAGTTTTGCTTCTTGGGCTGGAATTCCTTCACTGCTTGATCACGAGAGAAAAAAAAACAGGAAAAAAAAAGCAACAAGAAAAAGAAAACACCAACGTTCTCCTCGGTCCCCTCTCGTTGAAGTACGTAGTAATAGAGGTGGTAATACGGAGAGTCAATTCCCAAATGGTGCGCAAGTGCTCCTCCCTGTCGCGCAACCGCGCGTCCATTTAGTTTGAACATCCCTCGCATCCCACGCAGCCCCTCGATCGAGCATCGAAGAGATTCGTGAATTTTCGCGTCTCTCGTCGTACGCGAGAAGACGGAAAACAAATCGATTCTCCGCTCGACGCAGTCCCATCTCAATTCCCTGGTACTCTGTGCGTTTGATCATTTGATGGTTTTGTTTGGGCGGGGTATGGGAGGGGAGGGGGCAACAACGATACAGAAAAAGGCCAATGAGAAGAAAACAGAAAATAAGGAAACGAGGAAAAAAAAGACGAAACAAAAAAAAAGCGAATTTGCACTTTTGCAGTATGCAGCGCACGGTATAAAACCAGACCCGGTCTGGTCTACCATTACGGTCATTCCCACTCTACTTCCTCCGGTGATCCTGCTAAGGAATCAAGTCCCAGTCCTGCCGATGTTGAATCACGGAGCGTTGCAGACACCGCTGCTTCGGACCAGCCAGGTTGGAGCCCTTTATCAGCTCACTTTTCGCAATCTTTGTCTCTTTCTTTTCACTTGGTTCTTTTTTTTCTCTTCATTTACTTCACTCGATTTTTCATGATTTTTTTTTTTCATTTTCATCGTTCGTTTCTTCGTTCTTGTTCATTCCCCCGATCGCTGTTTTGTTTCGTGTTCTCGTGTTCCCGAATCCCCCCTCATCCACCGAACTTTGTTGGCCATGTCGCGCCCTCCTCGGGAAACATTGGCGAGTTTGGTCGAACGATTTTTTCTCGCCAAAGTCGCCATCGGAGAGACCAGCCGGAGCGAGGCGCTCAGAGTGTGCCTAGCGCTCCGGAAGACGAAAACTCCCCAATGTCACCCATAGAGTCTCCAATGTCGTCCGGACCCCACGAATCCCCTCGTCCCGACGTAAATGCCGATTTTTTCGGCTTTCTCGTATCTTGTTTCGCGAACGCGAGATCCAGTCGAGATCCTCGCGAAAAACGTTGCCTCCGCTCGCCGTCCACCGAGCATTATCGTACGTACAGCCGAAAAAGTCTCCCGCTCGCCACGACGCGACCCCTACTACCTGTTCTCGCATCTCTGTCTTTTCCGTTCGTCGCGCACATTTTTTCGTTTTTCGAAACGAGGAGAGAAGAGAAAACGAAAAAACATGATGATCCACTCGACCGCAAGTAGAAACTTGGTACTTTAGCATCGTTGTGTACCAGTTTTTTCTTCTTTTGTTTTTTTTTTTGTTTTTTTCTTTTGTTGCCTGCCGTTTGACAATCCCCTTCCGGCGTATGCGTAAATTAGTGCGATGCTGATGGAATGTTTTGCCAGCGAGTGCTCCCGGATCGTTTGTTTTTTTTCCCCTTCCTCGCCGCCGCACGGCCCTCTTCTCACTCAATTTTTCTTTTCTCACGGTATCTTACCTCTCGGTCTTGTTAGCCTCTCGAATCGCCTTGTATTTTATCTCCTTTTCGACCTCTTTTGTTCTCAATGCTTGCACAAGGAATGGGTTCTATCGTGCTGCGGATTGCGAAGCGCTTTTTTAATTCTTCTCACTTTTTTCACATCTCGCGGGTATCGTAGAGTCGCGCGCAGACAACAGCCAGTCGTTTTATTCGATCGTGAGAGAAACAACGAGAAAAGCCTGCCTCGATCGATCGAATAATCATGTACACTATTTGCGGTACACCCGCAGCGTGGTTCAATGAAAATAATGAAACGTGCGCGCGAGAGACAAAAACGCGGACTCTGGGAAGGTTCTAGAGGGATGACCGGAAAGAAATAATCGTGGAGCGAGGTGGAGCGAGCTCGTCAATTTCGAACGACAAAGATATCGAAAAATTATCGACGAAAGTAAGACGAAAAGCGTTTATCGATAACTTTTCGATATTCCGAGTCTCCGAGATCAACCCGCTTGCTGAGTCCCCTCCGGGCGATTCTTTTCTTTCGGAAAGAAGCCAACGTAATTTCCCCACCGTATGAATTTGTCTCTCGTAAATCGCACAACGGGAGAGAACAAAGAAAAAAGACAGAGAGAGTGAGAGAGAGAGAGAGAAAGCGTGCATGAAGATCCGAGAGTGGAGAGGAGAAAGCGCAACTGGGTATGTGGTCGGTTTGTGTGTGATTAGGTGGTACGCGTCGTGGCCGACAGAGCACCGCTTCCTCGAGTCCCTCACCCGCGGCACCCGCGTCATCAATGACGTCGCTCGGTGCAACGTCACAGCCCCAGCAGCAACAGCAGCAACAGCAACAGCAGCAACAGTTGCCCCCCGTACAGAGTAGCGCGCCTCCATCTTCGCCTAATGTCGCAGCTAGCAGCAAGGACGATCAGCAAAATTCGATCGGATCCCCGTCGGCGGGTTCGTCCTCGTCGCCGCCAAACTCCCTGAGGCCAGACGGGGCCTCGTCGGGTGGTACGCCCGTGCCGTCATTGTCCCCGACGACGACATCGACGACGGCGACGACGACGACAATGATGATGATGACAGCGACGACAACGTCAACTACAATGACGCCCGCAGCGCCGTCAGCGGCGACGACGACAACGACGACGGCGGCGGCGGCCGGCAACAGCGGCGTGAGCGCGACGCATGCGTCGACCGCCGCCAGCGCCACCGGCGACAAAAAGTCTGGCAAAGCCGCCGCGCCGTCGCCATATTGCGATTTCTGTCTCGGCGACGCCAGGGAGAATAAGAAAACCGGTGGCTCCGAGGAATTGGTATCTTGCAGTGATTGTGGCCGTTCAGGTAAGATTGAGGAAAGAACGAAGCGCAAGTATACGAGACGAGCGAATCACAATTGATTCGTCGATTCGAGCGAAAGCTTTCATCTACTCTTTCTTTGTTTCTCTTGTTTACTTTTTCGTTATTTGTTTTTCCTTTTTTTCTCACTTTTCGTTTCAACGCGTTGGCGATGCGTCGAGTCGTTCGAGTCTTTTCTCCTCAAGCCCCCCTACCCCCTCTCTCTCTCTCTCTCTCTCATGATTTTTCTTCAATGATTCCGACGGATATTTCGAGCGTCATTTTTTACACACTCGAATCGAATGGAATAACTGGAGATGATATATATGTGTAATATATATATATTTAATAACGAGCTTTTACGCCGAATTTATAGAACAATATACTTTTTATACGTCGTCAGCAAAATTTATAACGTTTATCGAGCTTCGAGTACGAAAAAAGTATATAAAACGAAATCAAAAATATTTATTTGTTGTAAATAAGGAAAAGTGTCGCGAAAATATTTCATCGTTGAGCAAACGATTATTGTTCTTTCGAGAGAGAGAGAGAGAGAGAGCACACACTTTGCGCGTCCCGTGCGAAAACATCGACGAGACGCTGAGCCTCCGCGAAATGTTTTTCCAAACGATATATATACACACAGATCGTGTCGCCTCGAGCGTGATTCGATCGACACATTTTTCTGGTTTTTGTTTTTTTTTTTTTTTTTTTCACGAGAAAAAAACGATGAAAAAAAAAACCCGCAAAACAAAGAAAATCAAAACCAAAAGATGAAAGCGACGAAAGAAAACCCGTTTGACCTTTTGCGTCACCGCCGCGAGGATCGCAAAGGATCGAAAAAAGAGAGAGACAAGATGCAGGAGAAAAAATGAACAAACCAATGAACCAATTAATCGTATCGGCTAGTTAGCGAATAATTGCGAGGAGCGTCTCGAGACGTTCGTTTCGTTGGCCCCGCGCGCGTTATACTTCTCAAACACACAAATACATATATATATATATATATATATATCGTATACGATACGTTGAAAACAAAAAAAAACAACAAAGGAAGAAGCAAATGACGAGAAAAGCAAAAAGGCATGCACATAGTTCCTCCTTGTTATCAAAGTGAATGATGAAAAAAAAAAAAAAAAACGAGCCGGAGAATCTCGTTATTAGGCAATTTTAATTGAGCAATACGCACGAGGCTTTGAAGGAAATCCGATTGGGAAATTTTACATCATCAGCATATAATGTTTAAGATTTAAGTAATGTAATGGCTAAAACGACGAGAGGAGGGAGGACGAAGAGGAAGAAGAAGAAGAAGGAGATGGAAAAAAGAAAAACAAAGAAAATAGCAAGTGTGCGAGTGTGCGTGCGACGAGATGTGTATATGTATATATGACGTTGATGTTCTCATTTTTTCTCTCATTTCTTTTTCTTCATTCGTTTTCTTTGTCCCTCTTTCGTTTTCTCCATCGATATATTTTTCACGGAGCGGTATGAGGGCGAGAGTGTGATGAGAGAGAGCTGCGACGTTTATATTGTGCTGCGCGAGAAAGAACGTGAACAATTCCAAGGTACGCCCCTGCTATTTACTCGCCAACGTTAACTCGGAATAAATGACGGTATGTTTAAACGGAAAACTGAGGGCGGGCGGGCGGGAGGGAGGGAGGGAGGGAGAGCTGAACAAAGCAAAAACAAAAAAAAAGAAACAAAAACAGGAAGCAAAAGTAATAATTAAAAAAAATCGACAAAAGGAAGACGACAACGTGAAAGATTGCGAGTTATCATTGAAATAAAAAGACTTTGTTGCGTCAACATTGAATAGCGTTTCATTATTACGGACGTTGAGTGCTGAGGAAAGGTGAAAGACACGAGAGAAGATTAATGACGAATTAAACTAAAAAACAAATGAATAAACGCGAATGGCCGCGCTTGTGGAAAAATCAACTGAAAAGAAAAAGACAAAAAGACACATATATATATATATATGTGTGTGTATATATATATAGTCAATTTCGGACGTTGTACGGTCGTAAATGATCGCGCAGAATGCAAAAGAATAAAAATCGAGGCTCGATTTGGTATTTCGATTGAAAAAATAGTCAATAATGCGAAACGATAGCTTGGAGTTCACTGTTCTTCGGCACAAGATAAATGTCCTGGCACCTGCTTTCCGCTGATCCCTTCATTCGGTCTTCCATTCTTGTTTTGACAAACGCATTTGTATGCTCGCTCTTACGACATTGATCTCGCTCCGAACGTAATCGCTCGTGCCCCCGAATTCCCTCGGCAATGTTCCTTTATTGTTATGTGCCTTCTTGTTGTAGGGCATCCAACTTGTTTGCAGTTCACTGCAAACATGATCGTTTCTGTCCGCAAGTACAGGTGGCAATGCATCGAATGCAAATGTTGCTCGATATGCGGAACCTCCGACAACGACGTGAGTATCCCCGTGAATATCGTACCGAGGTGTCGCGAAACTCGATTTTTACCACCCGAGACTCGATTCCGGCATTTTTCCTCCACGACCGAAACTCGACGAGTTATTTTGCGATTTACCGAGCGCACGCGTCCACACTGGTCCGACTGTATCAATTCGTAACTCGGCGGGAATCCGTCGGATCGAAAAGTGCCTCGGGACTTTTCGACCTCAAATCTCCCCCCCAATGTGGAATTAAATCATCAGCTTCGTAGTTTCGGGACACCCGGTATATGTTTTTTTCTCTATTTTTGACGCGGTAGAAACGCGCTGCTGGAATGCACGGTCGAATTTCATCGATTAAAATCGAACATTTGCTTGCTTAAAAAAAAACACCTTACCGAGGCTCGTTTGTCGTCGGAAAGACGGATTTCGCGTCGATTTTCTCGCGTTTGAGGACGAAAAAAGACAGTAAATTCCGCCGAGAAGGCCCAAACCCGCACATGAATATGGAAAAATTACACGAATATTTTGCTACACGATATTAGGATCAGTTGCTGTTCTGCGACGACTGCGATCGTGGATATCACATGTATTGTCTGTCTCCGCCTCTGGCGTCTCCTCCCGAGGGTTCCTGGTCGTGTCGTCTTTGCCTAGCGGAATTTCACCGGAACGATTGAGGGGCCCCAAGCAGGACGCCGCTCCCGTTTATCCCGGATCAATCGCAGCGCGAGGCGCCTCATCCGGCAGCTGTCTCGTTGTCTCTTTGTTTTATTTTTTTTTTTTACTTTTTTTTAAATCCCATTTTAAAAAATCTCCATTCTGCCGTTCAGACACGGCCGGCATCGCGCTTGCCCGCTCTTTTCTCTCCCCGTAATACTCGAGCCCACGTTTTCCGTCTCAGTGTTTTCAATGTTGATCTCGCTTTTTTTTTTTACGACACTACTGTACAGTTTGTATGTTTTATCTCAATTTTTTGCCACTTTTTCTCATCTCCGCCAATTATGACGAATTACCTCGAGCGAAATCCTCCTCCTTCGCCTCGCTCTCCTCGCAAACGGACGACGACTCGCGCGGCTTGTTTCTGTTTGTTTTCGCCGTCGGCGATAATTGTCACTTTTCGAGAGGCTGTCGGCTTTTTCCGGGTGCTAAACTCTGACGAAAAACAATTAAACAACTGGGCTGCATCGATTTTTGTCGATGTTTGCCATTTCGCGAGGGAAATAAAGACAGAGAAGAAAACGGTAAATGCGATAACGGATGTGAGGTCGGACGAGCGATGGAGAGCGAGAGAGCGAGGTGGGGAATAATCGAAAAAAATAAATAAAGATAAACTGATGAGAAAATCCGGTGGCTGCGCCGATGTAGCGCGCGTTTGATCGAACGGACCAGACGGCGGGATATTTAATCGCTGGCTTTTCGTCGTCGAACTCAGTATTTCGTTTGTCTCCGTATTTTCTATGAAAAGGAAAAGAAGAAAAAAAAAAAAGAAAAGAAAAGCAAGAAAAAAACAAAGGCAGGAATGAATTTTTCTCTCCTACGAGTGTACTTAATTTTACGATGCCAAGCTTTGACGTACGTCACGCGCGACGTTACGAATTGTGTGAAAAAGAAAGGAAAAAACAAAAAAATGTAAAATCCGTTCTCCGGCGGCCATAAAACAGCATCGATGACTCTCGATAAAAGAGCATCGATACTTGTGTAACGACGATAATTGTTTTTTTTTTTTTCTAATTTTGATCGAACGGCGAGACCGAGATTCAACTTTTATACCGCTTATTTTCAATATGATGTACGCAATTTACGAACGAGGAAGGAAAAAACAAGAGTGAATAAATATTAGTTTCCGACGCTCGACTAACGATCATTGCAACGCGCCAATGATTCTCACTCTCTCTCTCTCTCTTTTGTCATCGAGTTTACGTTACAGTCGAAACGAAGAATGACCAGAAACGAGGCGAGTGATTCGAGAAGCGGCGAAAAATCAAGTGTGTACTCGTTTTGTTGCGCTCTTCCGAACCTGCGCGGTCGCACTGGGACAAATTCGTCGGGAACGAAATTTCACCTTTTTTAATCGAGTCAATCTCACCGAGGAGGTTTTTCAAGCCGATTCAAACAGGAGACATTGAAATTGGTAATGAACGTTTAGCCAAGTTTTTGGAAAATCCATAAATAAGAATAATAATAATAATGAGCTTTGACACTTTTGAGAGTATATAAAAATAATGAGAAAATAATGATTTTATGGTCATAATAGTGCCTAATGGGATTCGAATATCTTGAAAGAAAGTTACGGTGCCATCCCGCAGGCTGAAAATTATTTCGATGAATGGCCGGCCGTTTGATGGAGAATGGAGATTAAATGTGGCTTAAATCTGTTTTTCAGGTCTCGCAGCCGTCGAACTCGATCATGATGTCGCCGAGGGATTTTCTCGTTAATTTCGGCACCGTCGCGTCCTCTGCCGGATAACCGACGGGCAAAAGCAAGCACAGCTTTTCCGACGACGGGCGTTGAAGCAATCGACGCAGGGAGGCCCCGCAATTCAACGGCGTCGAGGTGACCGTCACCAGTCCCGCGTACTTGTCGCGATTGCAAAGAAAAAGGAGAAAATCAACGATCATCATCTCGAATTCGCCATCATGGAGTGCGACACCACCGGAAATGAGGGAAAATAACGCGATGCTGAAGTTTCCGTCGTTCGAGAGCAACGAAAATACGATTTTTCTTTCAAAAACGGCATCGCTGTTTTTGGGTTGCGGTATTTTCGTTGCGTTCCATCGATGCAAACTTCAAAATGATCGAAAAAGAGCGTTTTTTTTTCAATTCTTTCAAAATTTTATTTCAAAAGGGAAAAGTTTCCACGAAAAATGCTCGGTTTCGTCATTCGCCGTGGTGTTATCGCACTCCGGTGCAGCGACGATTCGATCGTACCTGGATGGCAGTTATGAGAATTCCGCAGGCCATGGAGACGCTTATCTCGTGGTAGTAATGATTTTTCAATCTCCCGTCGGGCGATACGCCGCGGGTCTGCTTGAAAACGAGTATGAGCCAAGGCGCGAGCGTCAGATACTCCTTTCTCCAATTGGTTCTCAAGGGCTCGAGATCGCTCGTCCATTTTTTGCCCATTCTCTCTCGGTAATTGAATTCCTCCTCGCTCTCGACGATCTCGCGTATCCGACGTTTCAGACGAGCCTCTGATATCGCAACGAACGTCCATGGCTCGGTGTGGGCCCCGCTCGGTGCCGTACCTGCCGAAGCTAAAGCGTTCCTCAACGAGTTCCGGTTTACGATTTTTCATTCAACATTTCCGTGGATTTTCTCTCACCGGCGCTCCTCACGAGATCCCGTATGACGCTCTTCGGTACGTCCTCGCTGCTGAAGAATCTCACTGTTCTACGGGCGTTGGCGATTTCGTAAAACTCACGAGCACGCCGCCGGACCTCTTGCTCGGTCGGTTTCACCCAGTCGGTAACGTCGCGGTAAGGCACGTGCTGCAGGGAACGCGGCAACGCCGGCGCGTACTCTCCATCGTCGTCCTCGTCGTGATGAGACGCTGTCGGCTCGGAGAATTTTTCATCCCGTCTCGCGGGACAATCGTTGTTTCGTCGTTGCGTTAAAAATCGTACGATCGCGTGGCACAGCGGAATAGCCGCGATCGCGTACGGCCAGTAAATCGAGCGGAAGAACGCCAGCGACAATTCCAAAATCATTTCGGCGCTCGAGGGCTTTGAGGAGGAAAACGCGATGAAGCGACACCTCGGCGTTTTCAGTTGAACTGACAGTCGCGTTCTACTCAATGACCCAGTTTTCTTCGTTCGACTAGAACGGCCTTGGGCAGGGGGGGGGGGCTTATCTAATCTACGTTTTATGCTCTCTGTGCATCGCAAATTGCGAAAGTCGCTTTTTTGGCGTTTTCGCGCGATTTCACGGTGGTTGGCTCGACCCGAGTGTTTTTCGAACTGTTTGTGCTTTTGCAAGTTACTTTGCAATCTCTGCTATTCCGTAAAAAACAATATACATTCGTTGCCTCTCGTCGTCGTTGACGCACGTTCGCCCGCTATTTTCATAACAATGAAAATTCATCTTGCGTCAATCGGCAATCGTACGCGTATGTTATCGTACAACGTTTTTTGCTTTCTCTTTTTTTAATCACAGGGATTGACCCTATCGATCGTCGATTACCGACGCGCGCGTCCTCCCTCGGAGGACCGCCGCACCTGATGCGCCGTGCTCTTTGCGATTTTTATTTTTTCTCCTCTGCCCTCTGCGTGCAAAAACGTGCAATCACCAAATGGCGTCGCGCGCGTATAGAGCGTAATACTCGTAATGTCGCGCTCGTTGTGGTGGAAAAATTTGCAAAAAATTGATTAATCACTGGAAAGAAGAAAGAAAAGTGCAACATGGACGACAAGACCATGCCACCGCCCCTGTTGCCGTCGGAAACGTCGCGTGTCTCACCAGCATCGCGCAACCATCGCACGGAGACGACGACGACCGTCACTCACGTTTTGACATTCGGTACGTACGCCGCACATTTTTCATTCCATTTCCGGCACTTTTCATCACCCGCTCGATGCTTCGCCATCCATTCTCATCCTCATCGTTTCATTGGAATTACTCTCGGCGTTGCTGTCCACCTGCTCGCGAGCCGCAAAGTCGTCATGTTTTTCCGACTTTGCAGGTTATGTTCGCTGATAAATTTGCATGCTTGGCTGTTTATTTTCACAACGGCTGACGGATGAAAGCAGCCGCGGCTTTTTTCTCGTTGTCGTCTCGCGGAAAAGCAGGTGGATCGCTACGACCTTGGGCAACCTCGACGACGCTCGCAGATCAACTCGGACGCCGAAAGAGGAAGCAAAGTCGACAACTCGACATTGCGAGGGAGATGCGAAACGACGACCAGTTTGCCTCTGCGCAAATAGGATGAAATACAGAGACGCCAGGCTTTCCGATGAAGCATCTTAAAATTTTGCAAGAACACGGGCGAATCTCTGGGAATATTCGACCGTTTGTCGCAGCAAAGATGCTCGTTTGCGAGACGACGACGGGGCTCTTTGCCCAAATCGGTTAAACGACGAAGATTCTGGGTTTTTTTCGCCGAATGATTCAGAAAAAGGGTCGACCTCCGGCGTTGCGCAGGCTCACGAACGAATCTTCCGGAACGATCCGTCGCTCTGTTTCTACAGAAGAACGCGCAAGGAACCGTACAACGGTAAATAGTCGCTGGAAACTTTGACCTTAGGCACAGAGGTCGAAAGACGAGTGCGTTTCCTCGCGGATGACGTCGACGTCGAAATTCGCTCGCGCAATGTCGTCACGTAGATCTCGCGGGATTCCCCCAAGGGCGGAGAGGGGGGGAAGGTCCGTGCGGAAACGGATGCGTCACTGACCCCCTCGCGAAAACGCTCCGATGCCCGAAGCAGCTGTTTGAATGACGCGCGCATCTATGGGCCTTTTCGTCCAAGGTCGAAGAAACGTTGGTCGAAAAGAAATCGAAACGCGCTCGTCCTTGCTCCAATTTCAAATTCGAAATCGTCGTTCTTCATCCCGTATGCTCCAAAATTATCCATCCCCCCTCCTCTCCTCCCTTCCCCCACCCAAGCGACACAAGGTAGAAAAAAAACACTCTTCTCGCGGAAGAACGCTCTTTCGTTTTCGTTTCCATTCGCCGTCGCGTTTGCATTTTCATTTTTGCCTCCCCCCCCCCAGTCCCGCTTCTCCCGACGACGATTAAATTGTCGAGGTTTTTTTTTTTGTTCTCTCTTCGTTCGAATCGGTGCGTTGCGGCACGGAATCACTCAGCGGCGAGCGGCAACGAGCGAGGCCGAAGAACGCCGAGCAACGCCGAACGCAACGCAACGTTGTACATGCACTACACATGTGCGGTGGATCCCAGGGGCGTATCGAGCACAGCGGGGGAGCGAACGGCGGCGGAGGGGAGGGGGGATTCGTCGCTCGTCACCGCCGTGTGGTGGCCAACGACGAGCGCGCAGCCAGTCGCTAGCGAGCCTCCGCGCTCTTCGTGTCGCTCGTTCGATTCCGCCGCCGCCGCGCGCGAACAATCTTCAACCTCCGTCGGATTATCGTCGAGGAAATATAGTGCGCGATATATAACCGCCTGTCGTCGGGAGCAGCGGTTTATTTTCGACCAAGAGCACGAATAAAACGACGAAGCGTGAGAGAGAGAGAGAGAGAGATAAAGAGAAATTATCAAGTACTGCGCGCGCAACGGTACACAATGTGTCGGAAAATATGCAGCTAATTGTTCGAGGAAAACACGACGGCGTATCGCAACGAAATGCACGATAATTAAACCGCGGTGAAAGTGGAACCGTCGTACTCGTCTCCCGAACCGGATTTCGAAAGCTCGGCTCGGAGAAAAAAAACATCGAACAACAACCGTGGGTGTTTTTCTTTCTTCATTTTTTCACTCTTTCCCCCCTCCTTTCGTACGGAATAATTTGTTTTATCGCGAAGGTATCGTTCGTCGCGTAAAATCGTGGGATGCCATACGGGCCATACGGGCTTCTCGCCAGCAGGTAATACGTACTCTCGTTACCCCCTCCACTATCCTTGGCGTTAGACTTTACACGCGCTCGTGTTTCGCTCTCCGTAACTCGAGATTATTGTACCGACCGCTTCCACGACCCCTTGTCCCCCCCCCCCCCCCCCCCCTCCTGCCCCTCTCCCACTTGTCACTCCTTCGCTCCGTCGATCATCGTATATGGGCCGCGAATCCTCCCCGCGCCCTCCGATTGGCCAAATTCGAAAACACAATATGCGAAACGGTGTCGCAACCTCGCGACCACTCGTGACCAACCGTGACACGTGCGTCGTGCGCCGTCGACGACTTTTCGCCTTTCGCAACGCCGCGCCACCGATCGATGCGCGTCACATCGCGATCTCGCATTTTTTATTTTTTTCCCCGCAACTCGGCCTTCCCCGAGCTTTTTTCCCTCGTGATCCAAAAGTCTCGTATCCTCCTCGACGTTTTTTTTCATCATAAAAAAAACGTTCGTGCTGACGCAAAAACGCTAATGCGACCGCGCGAGTAACGTTAGTCCGCCCGAACGACCTCTGCCTGGTGGATCGCCGACGTGCACTTCTCCCCCCCCTCCCCGCCGCAGACGTCGATCGCCCCGTTTGTCAAAGCTCGTCGGCTCGCCGCCGCCGAGCCAACAAGTGTGTCAGTGGGCTATCCCCCCCCCCCCCCTCTCCTCGCGTCCTCGGGTTTTCACGATTCCAAAGAAGATTGCGCAAGTGCGTCGTTTCTCTCTCTCGGGATTCCCTTTTGCCGTCGTCTCCGGGGAAGGGCAACGAGCGGGTTTCCCTTTTGTCGTTGCTTCTCGTTGTTGGTGGATGATTCGAGGAAAAGGCCGCCTCGCGGGTGATTTTTCCACCAGGTGGTGACGTTTTACGCGGGGGACACGTGTCCGGACCGATTCGGGAGCGCGGTTGCGAGAGATGATGCTTAGATGATGATTACGACGATGATGATGATGATAATGCCATGATGCTCATCGGAATGTTTTTTTTTTGTCTTTGTTTTCAAGATAAAAGGGCGTTTGATCGGTGCGTCGAGACTCATCCTCGTGTTGCACCCGCGGCTCGTCCGTTTGCGAGCGAGAGACGTTTTTTTCCCCCCTCGAGCATGACTGTGCACTCGTGACTGTACAAAAAAGACAGAGAGAGAGAGAGACATAGAGAGAGAGAGAGAGAAGAAAAACAGAAGAAAATCAAAGTATAACAGGCGCGCGGACGACGAAAACGACGGGAGAAAGGGAAGTCGCGCCGTCGAGAGGATGACCGGCGAAACTTAGGAGTCCATGACGTCGCGTATGGAAACGTCCGTGTTTTTTTGACGACGACGAGGAAACGGGATAGTGTAAAACGTTGCGCGAGGAATTTAACGAGCGGAAACGATGAAGAATCCGGAACACGAGAGCGGATACTTCGAGGACGGCAGCGACGTGGAGATAATCGCCGAGGAATTCACCGCTAACGAGGAGAGAAAATGGGGCTCGGGTTCCTGCGGTCTCGCCAAGGCGATAAGACAACTCGATGTCAGAGATTCGCCCGCATCGCCCGAACCGACCTTCACCGAACGGCCCTGCGATCGAGGTAACAATCATTCAAAAGTCATTGCCTTGTTTCGTTTCGTTAAATGTGTCTTTGTTGTTCCCGCCCCCGCCCCTCATTTTATGTGTCGATGTTGCACTTTTTTTTTTCTTCTTTTTTTTCCGAAAGAATGTAAAAATTGATCAAACGAAAAGCAAATGTCGAGCGAAAGCTCGCCAACCAACGCGCTCGTACGGTGAGGAGCAGAGACGAAAAGAGAGGCTCGTCGCGTTCGAGACGGTGAAAGTTTTCCCCTCCTACCCGCTTCGCTCTTTAATTTCTTTCTCTCGGCGAGGAGCGAGGCGATATTTTTTCGCGAACGCCGATCCAGCGGTATGGAGATTCGTAAAGACACTCGACTTTGCACGAATACGTATCATACCGCTCGAAAAAAAACGAGAGAAAGATCCACGTTTCTCCGTCCGAGAGGAAAAAAATGCTTTCCGCGTTTCGAAATTCGTCACTTTTCTCCTGTTTTTTTAAATCCTCTCTAAAGTTACTTGAAATGAAAAGCAACGAACGCGCAAAAATCTCGGTACCAACAGCGTGGAAGTTTCGAAAGTGCGAGGTTCGTTTTGGAGCTCTTTAAGGTAGTTCTATCGTTAGATTCAAATCGAGAAATTGTTTTGCAGTTTTTCTCACATGCAAAATGGGTCGCGGGCTTCAGTTAAATAAGAAAAGTTGTTGCAAATCGACTAAAGAACAGCATACTCCAAATTCACGGTCATCCCAGGTGATATGTGCTTGCTCTATAATTACAAAAATTGTGAAAAAAATGTTCTCAAGATTTTTTTGGAAAACTCAAGAAATCTTCTTTGATGTTGCATAAAAATGTATGCAAAGTTTTAGAAGGCTTCGCCACGTAGAAGCCGAGATATTCATTGATGAAAATGCAACTTTTAACACGCGCTCTTACGAGAGACTACCGAAAATTGTGATTTTTACCAATAAATATCTCAACTTCCACGTGGTAAAACCTTCCAAAATTTATTACACACGTATATATGACATCAAAGAATACGTATTCAAATTTTCAACAAAATCTTAAGAAAACGATAAAACGATAGAACTACCTTAACGTAGTTCTATCGTTTCATTCAAATCGAAAAATTGTTTTTCAGTTTTTCTCACATACAAAATGGTTTGCGGGCTCAAGTTAAATAAGAAAAGTTGTTGCAAATCGACTAAAGAACAGCATACTCCAAATTCACGGTCATCCCAGGTGATATGTGCTTGCTCTATAATTACAAAAATTGCGAAAAAAATGTTCTTAAGATTTTTTTGGAAAACTCAAGAAATCTTCTTTGATGTTGCATAAAAATGTATGCAAAGTTTTAGAAGGCTTCACCACGTAGAAGCCGAGATATTCATTGATGAAAATGCAACTTTTAACACGCGCTCTTACGAGAGACTACCGAAAATTGTGATTTTTACCAATAAATATCTCAACTCCCACGTGGTAAAACCTTCCAAAATTTATTACACACGTATATATGACATCAAAGAATACGTATTCAAATTTTCAACAAAATCTTAAGAAAACGATAAAACGATAGAACTACCTTAACGTAGTTCTATCGTTTCATTCAAATCGAAAAATTGTTTTTCAGTTTTTCTCACATACAAAATGGTTTGCGGGCTCAAGTTAAATAAGAAAAGTTGTTGCAAATCGCCTAAAGAACAGCATACTCCAAATTCACGGTCATCCCAGGTGATATGTGCTTGCTCTATAATTACAAAAATTGCGAAAAAAATGTTCTCAAGATTTTTTTGGAAAACTCAAGAAATCTTCTTTGATGTTGCATAAAAATGTATGCAAAGTTTTAGAAGGCTTCACCACGTAGAAGCCGAGATATTCATTGATGAAAATGCAACTTTTAACACGCGCTCTTACGAGAGACTACCGAAAATTGTGATTTTTACCAATAAATATCTCAACTCCCACGTGGTAAAACCTTCCAAAATTTATTACACACGTATATATGACATCAAAGAATACGTATTCAAATTTTCAACAAAATCTTAAGAAAACGATAAAACGATAGAACTACCTTAACGTAGTTCTATCGTTTCATTCAAATCGAAAAATTGTTTTTCAGTTTTTCTCACATACAAAATGGTTTGCGGGCTCAAGTTAAATAAGAAAAGTTGTTGCAAATCGCCTAAAGAACAGCATACTCCAAATTCACG
Source organism: Heteropelma amictum (assembly GCA_959613375.1). Lineage (NCBI taxonomy): Eukaryota > Metazoa > Arthropoda > Insecta > Hymenoptera > Ichneumonidae > Heteropelma > Heteropelma amictum. Next base: position 916,311 of record OY390721.1, on the reverse strand, counting down.
GTCATCCCAGGTGATATGTGCTTGCTCTATAATTACAAAAATTGCGAAAAAAATGTTCTCAAGATTTTTTTGGAAAACTCAAGAAATCTTCTTTGATGTTGCATAAAAATGTATGCAAAGTTTTAGAAGGCTTCACCACGTAGAAGCCGAGATATTCATTGATGAAAATGCAACTTTTAACACGCGCTCTTACGAGAGACTACCGAAAATTGTGATTTTTACCAATAAATATCTCAACTTCCACGTGGTAAAACCTTCCAAAATTTATTACACACGTATATATGACATCAAAGAATACGTATTCAAGTTTTCAACAAAATCTTAAGAAAACGATAAAACGATACAACTACCTTAACGAGTAGAAAAAAATGATGCCTTCGACGTTGAAGATTCGCGGTTGAAATTTCGACGAAATTTCGAGCAGTACGACGACACCCTGACGAGTTTTTAATCGCCAAAGTTCGAGTCAATCGGCCGGAAGGTCGCGGACCTCCTGATCGGCTGAACCGCGATGATTCACGACTCTGCGGGGTTTCGTCCGACTTTCATTTCCGGAACACACATTTTGACCCCCGAAGGAGGCAAAAGTCGAGTCCGACGTTTCGACTCGCGGAAGTAACGTTTGTTTCCTCGTGTTTTCATTGACATACGAGCACCGTGCACGAGCACACCGGGGGACAAGTTTCAACGCGGGTTTAATGGGAAAATGCACAAAGAGACGAGAGCGCCGCGTTCGTATTTCGGAATGCCAAAAGAGGGGTTGTCGCGGGGGGCAGGACAGGTTGAGAGAGCCTCCAGCCCCCTCCCCGCCCCCGAGCGATAACGGGATACCTCGGAGACGCCGCCGGGAGCACCTCGACGTGGCTCAACCGATGGGTTTCCTCGTTTCTTCGAGCGTCCCCCGTTGCCGGCTCTCGGCGTCGCTGAAACCGATACGGCCCTGCGGCTCGAACGAGCATATTCGTGCATATTCGAGTGAAGAAAAAACAAAAAACAAAAGAGTCAAAAAAAAGTCAACATCATCGACGACGGTGACCTTGAGAGGAGGCTCGAAAAGAGCGCGGTGAAGAAGAGGAAACGCGCGCAAGCGCCTCTGCGTACGACGATAACAAACGATAATGCCCCCCCCCCCTTCCATTTTGTATATATTTTGCTCGCACGGTGCGGACAAAGTGCACTCGACGTCCCTTGGAGCGTACTCGCGCGGCAATGCGCATATAATTATTAACGAAAAATCGTTGCCCCCCCCCGGTCTGCTACGTCCGCTACGGTAACGAACGCGGTAGTTGGGTGGAATTGCGCGAGAAAGAGAGAAGCGAGAAAGACAAAAGAACGACCTGGAGGTCGACGAGAGGACGTGGAAGCTTCGAATCGAAAAATCTCCGAGTGATTCCCGCGGAGACGGGCGCCCGAGAGGCGAAATTGTACTCCCCCCCCCCCCTCGCCGCGCGAGCTTCTCGCTTCTTGCGTCAAATGCGGGCGTCCGCCAGCAGTTACGGACGAAAGAAAGTCGGCGGTCCCGTTACGAAATCCCACGAGCGCACCGAGAATGCCCGCTATCTGGGTCGCGACGAAAGCGGAACTTTGGACGAAGCTCGAGAACACCGCGACGAACGAGAATCAATGTCTCGCGTTCCTCGTGAAAAAAACCATCGGCGAGAACCACGCCACGGAGGAAGGAATGATTTTTGAGAAGCGCAGCGAGGCACGAGCGAGAGTTTTCACGAGCCTCCCGATGAGCATATATATACTCTAAAGGCTATTTTTCGCTGTAATCGCTCGTATAATCGTTATTGATTCATTCTGATATTTATGAGAGAGCAGAGCCGACGAGAAAGCTTGAGATATCGATTACGCAGAGGGGCGAGCCCGGATTACGAATAGACACGTTGTAAATGTCAAACGCGTTGGCCGAGCGAGCACCCGTCAACCGTATACCGCTACGCCACCAAACGACGCTGTGCTCGTTGAACTTTTCATCGATAATCGGCCGAGCGTCGATGTAGTTCGAGATTTTCCCGATCTTTGGCTTTTGCGAAAAAATTTTTCGACCAACGTTGTTTTCCTATTTTTACGCTCGTTTTTTTTCATCGCGATGAAACGCGATACGCTACTTTGTCGTACGGGGATGCACGTGCTCGGGTGCAGCTATATATATACACACAGCAGCGCCGCTGCGTCGCAAAAGTAGGTCGAAGCGGTTGGAGAACAGCAGCGCGTATATTGGGGTGTGTGGAAAGAAAAAAATACCAGTCTTTTTTTCTTTCGTCTCTCTTCCAAACAGGGGCAAAGGTTTGACGATTTGTTTGCTTTGAAATTCACGTGGCTATAACACGCGAAAAATCATGTCGGCTCTTGGAATTTTATTGCGCAATCACGACGAGTCTCTTTGCTGCAGGTTTATTTTACTTGCAAAATTGGAGAATCGTCGCTTTTTTCGCATTAAAATTCCGAGCTTGTTGAAAATCGAGCTTGGAAATCAGCGAGAAAAAATGCAAAACGGGAATCTGGTGAAAATCGATGGTCCGACTTTGAAAATCTGCGAAAAATCGAGAAATCGAGATATCCTCGCGAACCAAACGGCATTTTGAAGCCTCAACGATTTCAAAGAGAAAGAGCACAGCCTGGTGTGGCGATCTCGCTTCAGAAAAAAATGGCAAGGATTCTAGCGAACCGACTCATTTTCACGAAAAAATGATGAAAAATGGTCCATTGAAAAAATTGAATTAAAAACCCATGTCGATGTATTTTCATCCGCTGCTATCTCAATCCACCGATGCCTTATCGAAAAGTCAAAATCTCGCCTTGACATTGAACATCCTTGCGAAAGAAACGAACAAATCGTGCGCTGCACCGATCAACGGGGGTTTATCGAATTTGAAAAACACGCAGACTCGAGTCGTCTCCTCCGTTATTCTCCCGCGTGGTATTTTTTCGATAAAATGACAATTTCCGTCGCGATTCGCGACCTTTGTCGCGCTCGCGTATAGACTCGCCGACCGCGACCTTGACACGGATTCTCGACGTTCAATCGCACATCCATCTACGGTATAGACCACGCGTTATATCCACCTCGAACCAATTTCGTTCCTTCTCTCGGCTAATTTCGCCTTTTTTTCGTTTTACCGTGTGTTTCAGTGAATCTGGCAGACAGCGGTGGCCAAAGGGTGGACATGACGCACTTTGACCTCCTCAAGGTTCTCGGAACGGGAGGTAAAAAAGAAAATCCAAATTTCCTCCAAGTACATCAGCGCTTTCGCGAGTTTTGCCTAATTCCTTCGTTTTTTATTTTCAGCATACGGCAAAGTGTTTCTCGTGAGAAAGAGAACCGGCGCCGACGCCGGGCGCCTTTACGCCATGAAGGTTCTCAAAAAAGCGTCCATCGTGCAGAAAAAAAAGACGACCGAGCACACGAAAACGGAAAGACAGGTCCTCGAGGCGGTGCGGGACAGTCCCTTCCTCGTTACTCTCCATTATGCCTTTCAGACCGACGCGAAGCTTCATCTGATTCTCGGTAGGTGACTCGCCGCGTGGAAAATTCTCCGTTCGATCGGGTTCACGTTCACGCTCACTTTTTCCTCTCTTTTCCGCGGCAGATTACGTCAGCGGCGGTGAATTGTTTACCCATTTGTATCAGCGCGAGCACTTCACCGAGGACCAAGTTAGAATTTACATCGGGGAGATTATTCTCGCGCTGGAACATCTGCACAAGGTTCGTCAAAAAAAGAACAATTACGAAGGCAAATTTTCGATCCTCATCACGATCTCATCGGTTCGATTCTCATCACGTGGTTTTTTGTTTTTTTTCACAGTTGGGAATCATTTATCGGGACATAAAGCTGGAGAATATCCTGCTGGATCACGAGGGCCACATCGTACTGACGGATTTCGGGCTGAGCAAGGAGTTTTTGCCGCACGAGAGAGACGCCAATGCGCGGGCGTACTCGTTCTGCGGTACGATAGAGTACATGGCGCCGGAGGTCGTACGGGGAGGTTCCGCCGGACACGATATCGTAAGGATCGAGCGAAACGTCGTCAAATCGGCGCGTCGCGTTTATTCGATTAACCAAACGTTGACGTTCGAACCCCGCAGGCCGTCGATTGGTGGAGCGTCGGTGTCCTGACCTACGAGCTCCTAACGGGCGCCTCGCCGTTCACCGTCGAGGGCGAGAAGAACACGCAGCAGGAGATTTCACGGAGAATCCTGAAAACCGAACCGCCGATACCCAACAATCTCGGCGCACCGGTGAGAAACTTCATTTCCCGCTTGCTCGTCAAGGATCCCCGTCAGAGACTGGGCGGCGGTCCGGGCGACGCCACGGAGCTCAAGGAACATTCCTTCTTCAAAAAGGGCCCCGCGTCCTTCAGCTGGGAGGCCCTGGAAGCCCGACGAATACCACCACCCTTTGTGCCTAAGATAACCCACGAGCTCGATACGAGCAACTTTTCCGAGGAATTTACAAAAATGGTCGCTGCGGACAGTCCCGCCGTCGTCCCGCCCAATTACGACAAGATATTTCGCGTGAGTCGGAAGCTTCAAAATCTTGAAAAATCGCATGAAAAACACGATTTCCAAGGATGACAAATTCAGCATCGTCTCGAATAATCGCGTTTTTCTCTCTTTTTTTCATTGTTTCAGGGTTATTCGTACGTTGCGCCGTCGATAATATTCGGCGAGAACGTCGTCAGCGAGGAATTGTTCAAAGACGGAGGTTCGACGCTGCGCAACGAGACGAATCGTCGGCATCGTCGTCGTCGCGCGCCATCCGCGTCGTCGTCGTCGTCGTCATCGTCGTCCTCGGCCTCGTCGTCCGCCTCGGTGGCCACCTCGTCGTCGTCGTCGTCGTCGTCGTCGTCTACGACGTCCGCGACGTCCTCGGCGTCGTCCTCGGCATCGCCAGCGTTGTCCGCGTCTTCCCCCTCGATGTCGCAGGCGCTCGCGACGCGCTTCGAGGACTCGAGCTTCTTCCGCGTTTACGAGCTCGATCCGCGCGAGGAGGCCCTCGGCGACGGGAGCTTCTCCGTCTGTCGTCGCTGTCGGCATCGCGAGACCCGCGTGGAGTACGCCGTCAAGATCGTCAGTCGACGGGTGGACTGCAGCCGGGAGACCAACCTCCTGCGCAGCTGTCAGGGTCATCCTAACGTGGTGAAACTCGTCGACGTTCACCAGGACAAGGCTCACACTTACATCGTCATGGAACTGCTGTCCGGTGGGGAGCTTCTCCACGGGGCGAAAAAATTCACCGAAGCGGAAGCTCAAAGCGTCATGAGGCAGCTGGCGTCGGCGGTGAGGTTCATGCACGCGCGCGGCGTCGTTCATCGCGATCTCAAACCGGAGAATCTCGTTTGGTCGAGCGGCAGCGACGATCGCGACGCCAACGGCGGAATCGTGAAAATCGTCGACTTCGGCTTTGCGAGATTGAAGCGAGCGCGCGAGCCACTGCGGACGCCCTGCTTCACGCTGCCGTACGCCGCACCGGAAGTCCTCGCGCGACAGGGCTACGACGAGAGCTGCGACCTCTGGAGTCTCGGGGCTATACTCTACTCGCTGCTCTCGGGCCGTCCGCCGTTCGCTCCCGGGTCATCGGATTTCGCGTCGCGCGTCATCCTCGGCGACGTTGATCTCACGGGTCCCGAGTGGTCGGGCGTCTCCGAGACGGCAAAAGCGGTCACGAGGGGCCTACTCATGGCCGACCCGAACGAGCGTCTGACGGCCGCGGCGCTGTCGGAACATCGATGGCTGGCTGTCGAAGCTGACGCGACCTTGAGAATCGATCGTCCCGAGGATCGTCTCGACGCCGACGATTCCCCGGAAAGATGGACGGAATTTCGTTTGCGCCGGGTCGACGGTGCCAAATTGGCGCAACGTCGGAAGTTGCACAAACGATCGACCTCCAGCTCCGTGTCTTCCTCGGTGTCGACCGCGTCCACCGACGTTGGCCCGTCGATGCGCACGTCGACGGCACCGACGACCACCCGGGCGAACCCCGGAGTCGTCTCCGCGACCTCCGTTTCACCGGGACAACCGTGTGCTTTCGACTTTGGCGAGGACAAGGTCAATGAGTATCTTAGCTCTCTGTCGTCGTCCTCGTCCTCGTCGTCGTCGTCGTCCTTTGATTCCAATTCCCGCGGGGTCGACGACGACGCTCGACAACCCAGGAGCAAGAGACGAAAACGCGACGTCCTCGTACACGAGGACAGGAGCAACACGACGACGAACGATCCGGGGGGGTGCAACGACGGTCCGGTGACGAGATCGAGGAAACGCAAACTCGAGGCGTCCGGGGCGGACGTCAACGTCGTCGCCGAGTCGGGTGAAGCGTCCGTCGACGCCAAAAAGTATGCCAATCTTCATAGGAAAGAAAAAACCGGCAAAAGACCGAGAAGGACGCTCCACGGTGCTTCCGCCGGCGTCCTCGTCGTCGAGTGAATCGCCCGGACGAGAGACACCAAACACCACGTTCTTCCGCGGTACTTTCGAGTCACTTTCATCTTCCTTCTCGCGACGCGCGAGATTTTCCAGTCTCGCGTCGGTCACATTCTCTTTCCACTCGAGTATTAATCATCGACAAAGTTTATACATGTATTTTTCTGCAAAAAAAACCCCCAATGACACGTTTGCACGAGTGATATTGCACTCTGGTAAGTGAAACACGAGCGTATGGGCATTTCGGGATTGGGGGGGGGGATGTGGGAAAGAAGCGAACGCGGAAATGTTCCGTCAACGTGTGTCCGGCTTGATCATCGGTGAACGGGCATTCGCTCGTGTCTCGGCTCGATTCCGCGATCGGGCATCACCGAAAGCTGGAGATTTTGACAAAAATCGCGTTTCTTTAGTGGCCTTGAATGTAGATATACCTCAATCTTCGTGTCCAAAACTATGTCCTTCTTCTCTCTTTCTCAAGCGGACATTTCGCCTTTCGATTTTTAACGAAAAAAGAAAAAAAAATAAACAAAAAGAGGAAAAACATACACACGCGTGTATGTCGGGCTGCTCCGAAAAAAAAAAACGTCATTCCTATTTTTTTTCGGCCGTTGCGAAGAGTCTATGTATCAAATAAAAAAGCCTGCCGGAAGGAGGAACGATGTTCGTGTCAATTTCAAAAAATGACGACGGAACGAGCGCCCCCTTTTGAAACGGAGACAAAAATCACGTTCCTCCTGGCGGAATTTTTTATTTTCATTTCGCGGCCGGATATATTGTGCATATATAAAGATATGAATATATATATACATAAATGCGCACGCGATATCGCGGTGGTTATTTAAGAATAGAGCGGGCACCATGGAATACTAGGCGAATATTACAAATTTTACATGAAAAAAAAAAAAAAAACATCACACGTGGAGAAATTTTAATTGTTCTTTCATTTTTTGTTGAAATTTTAGCATCGATATATAATTAAATTGTTAATCTATTGAAATTGAATGAGTGACGGGAGGAAAAACGTGAAAATTGAGACGCGTGAATGCGGAGATACGCGTTGACTGTACGCACACCAAAGACTGGCGAGAGAAAAAAAAAGAAACAAAAAACTGAGACGCGAAATAATGGTCCGCGAACGGTGCGTCGGTGAACATTGAAAGCGAGTTATTCCCCGTTGAAACGAGCGTCGGAATTTCGAGGGGCACGCTCTACCCGCTCGTTGCGAATGAATAATTAACAAAAGACAGATACGGACGTACATATACACACGTCGGAGAATCATGTATATACAGACTATGATCGCGTACGAAGCGTCGAATGATTTATTCGATGGGTGATAAAAATTCGAATGATGGAACAAAGTTGTTTTTTCCAATGGGCGCGGGTAGAGAAGGGCTTTTCGCCCGAACGAATTCGGGTCGTTCGGGGAAGGGGAACAAACGGCGTGACATTCGTATTAACGTATTTATACACACGCGGAATAAACACCCGGGAGCATCTGTAAAAGTTACTATATACACAAAAACACACACAGGACATGCATACACTGAATAACAATAATGAGAGAAACGCAAACAAATCAGCTTGTACGTTATTATAGTTATGCAAAATGCGGCGCTGTTCCATTTATACATTAAGTACATGTAAAAAAGAAAAAAACAAACAAAAGAGATACCTTTGTTACTGCTGATTGTTAAATATATCATATAATGTTACGAAAGGCGGAAGCAGCTTTGTTTGTTTATTCGCCATCTTTGTTTCGCTGAAATTTGAAAAACAAACAACGAGACGGTTCGTAGTTTCCCGCCAATCGGCCGGCCACCAATAAGCGTGGTGGCGCAGTCCGATTGGGCGTGTTGGTACGGAGTTTCGCCGCGCGATGGCAGCACCGTGTATTCCTCCTATCTTTCTTTCGCTTCCACTTCTCTCTGACCCGTCCCGTTGAGAATTTAAGAATAGTGCGACGCGAGAAGCCATTTGTCCGTCGACCGAAGTAGTAGCCGCGTCCTTACTGTTGATCAATTCGAATCAGAGGCACGGAAGCGTCTTATCCAGCTGTAAAGGAAAAAAGAAAAAAAAACGTCTCAACCCGCTTGGCTCTCGCGTCCCGCGCGCGTCTCACTTACGACACGACAATCGTGAAAATCCGCATCTTTGCTCACGGCGTCCTCGCCGACGACGAATCGATCGAACGAGATCCCAGTGCTTCCTCCTCCGGTTTGCGCGGTCATCGCGGAGACGATAAACGGGAAAAACATAACCACAATCGTGTCACGTCGATCGAGCCCGCGGAGTGGTGTTTGTTTGTTTGTTTTCTTCGTCTTTCCTCGTTGATTCGTCAAACGTGATATCCGCGGGTGGAAATACGGTGGTGAAGAGCGAAGAAAAATGTCGACGAAATCGAGCAAAAAGACGGCGGCGACCTCGTCGTCCGGCAGCGGTGCTGCGGCGGCATCGCCGGAACCGAGCGTCTCGACGCCGATCGGACGTCGTCCCGGTAGCCCCCTGAGCCCGACGCGATATTCCCGACTCCAGGAGAAACAGGATCTCGCCAATTTGAACGATCGTTTGGCCTGTTACATCGAGAAGGTGCGTCATTTGGAATCTGAGAATTCGCGACTCACCCGCGAGGTACAGACCTCCCAGGAGATCGTTACCCGCGAGGTTTCCAACATCAAGTCCATGTACGAGCACGAATTGTCGGACGCGAGAAAGTTGCTCGACGACACCGCCCGGGAAAGGGCCAAACTCGAGATCGACACGAAACGCCTGTGGGACGACAACGAGGACCTCAAAACCAAGTGAGTTTTCGTCTCTCATCGTTTGTAACGGTACTCGCGTGTCTAACGGTGTACGTTGTATGCTCGTACGTTCCCCGACGCGTCAAATGTTTTTTATTCACTTACCAATTATATGCGATATATTACTATTACTATTATTATTATTGTTGTTGTTGCACGAGATGCTGTGTGTACAGCCGCCATTTTGTTTGTATGCGTGTGACTGATGTCGATGTATTCGTACTCGGCGTGCGTGAAATGCACACACGACACGTGGTTTGCACTCTGTGTTGAAAAAAAAAAAAATCACAAGGTTATCGCTGCTATCTGAGAAAAAGTCAAAAAGAAATCATGACGAATAAATCGTTCCAGCATGCCGCGCGAATCCAGCAACATTGAAACGAAGGCTAACGACGGAGCCTTAACCTCATTTTTCCCACAACGTCACCGTTGTCATACATCTAGATTCTCTGAAAATCCGCCTCGATCCGACACAACGAAAGTACCATTCTTTCTTCGTAACATTTTTCCATTCCGAATTGACGATCGCATTCCTTTTTTTATCATTATATTCCACTTTCGTCAACTTTGAAGTCCTTTCGAGCGATGACTAATTTCCGCATCAAGGTCAACAATAACGCGGAACGTACGGTACATTATCCCCCCGGTGTTTCTTATAAATAGTCGTGACGATGCGGTCAAACGAGTGAAAAAATGCTGCAAGCATTTTTCATTGGTCGTAGGTTATTATCATCATTATTGTGGCACGCCGGCTGGCGAGAAAGGGATGGGGGGGGGGAGGCCACTACCCACCGTGTCACGATTCCAAGTGCCGGCTTTTGATGTTTGATGGTGAAAAAAGAAAAAAAACCGAACGAATCTCGACCTCGATGAACAAATTCAGAGATGCAACTAAACGTATATATCGGTATTTTTTCGCGAGAGAGAGAGACAGAAACATTGCTGTTTTTCATGCATATTTCGTTACAACGAGGGAGAATCCGCTTTACCAAAGTCGCGCTCTCTTTTTGTTTCGCCGGTCGTTAAACAGCGCGGGGGAGCGACAGACGGCATCGAGTTGCGTCACGCTTATTACTATACGCTACGTTGTCGATGATGTCACCAGCAGCTCCCCCCCCCCCTGTACCGTTTCCCGGCCCGCTACTATCGCGCTGAAAAACATTGATCATTATAGAAAACGTTTCATCTCGAGGCTGTTATTATCGTTATTATTCACTTTGCCGGCGATTCCTGCAAGGGTTCGCGGGGCATCGTCGACGGCTATTTCAGGAAACGATCCGACGCTCGTCGATGGAACGCGACGAAAATTTTTCATCGTTCCGCCGAATCTCCCATTGGTCCTCGAATTCCATATTATTCGCCTCTGTTTCTTTTTCTCGAAAATTCGGACTTTAGTTAAGGTCCAACGATGCGAAATTCAGGAGCAGAATTTTTGTCGCCTTCGGAGGAAGGAGTCCTCCCGACGTCTCGAGATTCTTTCTGGTTCGCGCGCAGCCTTCGAAAGTTGTTTAAAATGGAAATAACGCAGGGTCCACATCGAGCTGAGCGAATCGTTGATTCCGAGGTCGCGTTGCGTGTTGGGGAAAAAAAAGCCCCACGGGGTTCTCCGTTTGCTATTTCTTCCGAGATGCCATGTAACGTTCTGTTTTCACTCGGAATTTTCGATTCGCAGATTGGAGAAAAAGCTGAAGGATCTGCAAATCGCGGAGAGGAACTTGATGGTTTACGAGAATCGCTGCAGCGATCTTCAGTCTCAGTACAATCAGTCGCAGGCGGAGAGGAAAAAGCTCGCGGAGAGGGAGCGCGACCTGGAGAAGGAGGTCGAGAGGCTGAAGGCACTGCTGGACGACGCGAGGAAACACCTCGAGGAGGAGACCCTCCAGCGTATCGACCTGGAGAACAACATCCAGAGTCTCAAGGAGGACATAAGCTTCAAGGACCAGGTTTACCAGCAGGAACTCACCGAGACACGCACGAGACGCCAGGTACGCTTTTACTCTTGGGAATATTTCTCTTGCGAAAAAATGCAAATTTCTTTGACATCGTTTGACTCTCAAAATGACGAAAATCCACGTTTCAAGGTCGAGATATCGGAGATCGATGGACGTCTGGCGGAGCAGTACGAGGCGAAGCTCCAGCAGTCCCTGCAGGATTTGCGCGATCAGTACGAGAGCCAGATGCGGGTTAATCGCGAGGAGATCGAGATGCTCTACGAGAACAAGATCAAAAACTTGACTCTGCACGCGCAGCGAAACAGCGGCGCGGCGAGTATCGCCGTCGAGGAGCTCGGCAAAAATCGCACGAGGATCGACGAGCTCAACAAGCGCATCAGCGAGCTCGAGGGTAGCAACAGTGCTCTCCATTCGCGCATCAGGTAATTACCGATTTCACCGCTTTTACGACCGTCTATCGCAAAAACGTGCAAAAAGGGAAGAAACAAGGATGCGCTCTTTTTCAGAGACGTGGAGAACTTGCGAGAGAGCGAGAGAGCTCGTCACGCCCAGGACTTGACGTCCCTCGAGGCCGAGTTGGCCCGAATGCGCGACGAAATGGCCCAGCAGCTGCAGGACTATCAGGACCTCATGGACATCAAGGTCGCTCTCGATCTCGAGATCGCCGCGTACAGGAAGCTCCTCGAGTCGGAGGAGGCTAGGTGGGTATTCCTACGCGAATTTATCTCTGAATTTTCCAATTTTTACTCACGAAAGAATAGAGCTCTTTTTCTAACCGAATTCTCGTTGAAATTCAACAGGTTGAACATCACGCCGGTGCAGTCGCCGACGTCGACGATGTCGACGAGTCGCAGCACGCCCTCGCGTCACACGCCGATGCGCGGAGGTAAGCGCAAGAGAACGCTCCTCGAGGAGAGCGAGGAACGCAGCACGAGCGACTTTTCGGTGACGGGAACTGCCAGAGGCGACGTTGAGATAAACGAGGTCGACGCCCAGGGACGTTTCGTCAAACTGACCAACAAGGGAAACAAGGTGAGCGTCCAATTGTGCGACTCGTTGCTTCTGTTTCGAGCTCGAAAAATCCACACGGTTACTCCTCTCTGTTCTGAAACGGAGGAAATTTGGATTTTCCGCCAGGTCCGATGCGTAACGATTTCTTCTTTTTTCTCTCCCCTTTTTCAGGAGGTGATACTGGGCGGTTGGCAAATAATTCGTAAAGCCGGATCCCTCGAGACGGTGTTCAAGTTTCACAGGACGGTGAAGGTCGAGCCTGGAGCGAATGTGACGGTATGGTCGGCCGACATCGGGGCTACGCACGAGCCACCCTCCAACATCGTTATGAAGGGACAAAAGTGGTTCGTCTCGGACAACATGACGACGAGCCTGTTCAACAACGAGGGAGACGTGAGTACCGCTCGTTTTTTTCCTGCTTTCAATCGGTTGTTCTCGTTTATTAGCGTTTATATCCCCGCGCTTTTGCCTTCCCACAGGAAATGGCAACCTCGGAACGCAAGAGGCAACAGTTGTCCATCAGTGTTTCCAGACACAGAGAAAACTTGAGGGCGTCCGAGGAGCTCCATCATCAACAGGTGAGCAAACGCGGAACTAACGAAGCAGCCTAAAGATCAGCCTCATTCTTGTTCCGTGATCTAACGGTTTGAATTTCCAAAGAAAATACGGAAAAATATCGTACAAAATACCGTTGAACCGCACGAATTTTATCGCTGACAACTTTCTCGCATAGTTTTTCAATTAAATTCCACAATCGACAAAAAAAAATGAGAAAAAACGTGAAAACATCGCGCAATTCCGTTGTCCTCCAGGGTGATCCTCAGGGTGAAGAGCGCTGTCGCATCATGTGAGATTACGAGGAGACGGAAACGATGGACGAGGACGATCAACGTGGATGAGATGAGAAAGAGAGAGACGAGAGGAAGCATGGCAAAATAGGAGGAGGATGAACGAGATGAAGAAGCTGCTGGAAAATAAGAGAGACTTTTCAATAAGCAACATTTATTGAAATCGCGCGCCGTCGGTTTTTCGGACGAGCAGCAAGATTCCGGAGGCAAAACGAGGCGGACGCATTAATATTATTACCATTACCATTATTATTATTATTATTATTATTATTATTGTAATACATGGCTGTTTTAACGCGAATGGCCGGCGATGAAGAGCATTTTTTTGCAAAGAATCCGTTCCGCGGTGGGTACGCGTTTGAACCCGGACCGACCGCGGAACGATCAAAGTAACGGGGACGAGGGAGGGATGGGGGAAAGATCGCGCGTGAAAAATGTAAAATGCCTGTCCCCCAAGGACTCTGTTGGTCTGTTTTTTTTTTTCCCGTTTTTCCATTTTTCGTTTTACCCATTTCGCGGACGAGCCTCGAGATAACCGCCGGAAACGCGACGACGACCGATTCGAGGAGGATTCAAAGGGCGACTCGACTTTTTCTCGGTCCTTTGCCCTCTTGGATTTACCCTCCGCCCAGCGTTCTTTTTTCCCCCGAACAATTATCGAAGTATCCGAAGAACCGACCGAGCCTCGAGCTTTACTCAAAGAGACACGTGTGAAGGAGCTTGTACGCAAAAAAGAGAAGAAAAAAGATAAATTTATTTATTTCCTCGAAACGCGGGGAAGAAAATAAAAGGAATTTTGATAATAAAAACGTACCATCTTAATAATGTGCAGTGTTTCGTTTATTCGCGCGATGGAATCCGCAGCGCTGGTTTCGGGGAGCGTGAGAAGAGAACGGAGGAAACGAGATGAGCAAGTGTCCGGAGAGTGGTCGGGAATGAGCTCTGGAAAACTGTAATTTCTAATGAAAATTCGCCGACGAAAGGAACAGTCTTTTTGTACGAAAAGTTTGCATTTTTATTGATTTGTTCTTGAGTGTTTTCAAATGTTTTTTTTTTTTCATTTTAGTCTCTTTTTTTTCTCGATAATGTAACAACAGTAACTTACAAACAATCGGTAAATTTTCGCGCCTAATTGGATTATATTTGCTGATTACGATGCGCGCCCATCGCCCATTTCGTCGACTTGATCAATTATCGTGTCGCTATTTTCAATGAAGACTGTCGAAGAATTGAAAAAAAACCATACATTTTCGCTTGATCGCATAATAAAAGTTCTTTCGATGAAAAAAACGAGAAGGGAAACAATTTTTGTTTTTACGATCGTAACGACAGAAAGATGGGCGCCGAATGTTCAAGGACCGTCCGACAATGGACGTAATAACATCGCTCTCGCTTCATCAAATTTTTTAAATTACAATAATGATGATTATCAATTATATCATCCCCTTAATCCGATTCATTACATATTTACAACAAGTCTTGAATTTTTATATATATATATACGCAGTGTTTATGTGATTAATCATTTCTTTGTGATTAATTCTCTCTCTTCCTTTTAAATATTATTATTCAATTATCTATCCCAATCGTTTATTTGCTATAAATATCGTAGACACTCAATGGATTTTTCAAAATGATTTTTTTTCAACGATGATGAGACGCTTTATTACGATAATAATAATAATAGTAATAATAATAATAATAATAATGTTTTTCGTTTATCTAAAGTGACCCGCATTGCCCCCTCCGTGGGGCTTCGTACAAAATATACTTCTCGTTATCGAAAAAATCTTGATAATTTATCGGAGAAAATTATTGCTTCTGTCGTTGGAGGAAATTTCCCTCTGATTTTTTTCCTCGATTAATGGTAAAAAAAAAAAGAAAAATCGTTCGATCGATGATAATGAAAAAGAAGAATTAGCTACACGATTATTCGCTTATTGTATAAAAAGAAAATCTTTGGTACATTCCCGAGTCGATTTTTCGCGCGTTCTCTCGAAAATCGTGAAATATCGATCGTGTTGGCGCGTTGCGTACGAGTTTCCCGCGTGACTTTTATATCGAGGAAAGAAGTAACGAGAAAAAAAACGAAAAACTAGCATGCAGCAAAGATGAATTCTCAATTCCAGTCGCCGAAGAATATCGTTGGATCGCAAGTTTGAAATTTGGAATAATGCAAAAATAAAAAGACGAAGATTATTCGCGCGCCGCAGTCTTGATTCATCTTTCTTTTTTTTCCTCGCAATCTCGAGTAATCTCGAGCGATGGCCCTTTTTTTTTTCGCAACTTGTTTTTTTTCTTCCTTCCATCTGGAAAAATCATGAAACCGTGTCGATCGCAATAACAACGCGAGGAGAGACTCTCGGAATATTCTCAATTATTCATCAACATCGTCGTTAATAAACGCAGGTACAGCATCCACGCACTCAATAAATATTTCCTCTCTCCTTACTCTCGAGTATCGATTAATAATGATTCACAAGTCGTTAATTCTTCGTTTCCCTTCTCCCCCCTCCCCGCCCCTCCGCCCGCTATTTTTCACATCACATTTCTCCTCTCGATATTTACATCTT
The DNA here is from genome assembly GCA_959613375.1 of Heteropelma amictum. Classification (NCBI taxonomy): domain Eukaryota; kingdom Metazoa; phylum Arthropoda; class Insecta; order Hymenoptera; family Ichneumonidae; genus Heteropelma; species Heteropelma amictum. The sequence continues at coordinate 900,699 of OY390721.1, read as the reverse complement.
TGACGGTGGCAATTTTCCTTCGATAATAATGACAACGATCAACGAATTAAAAGAGTCAATTTTTCGTTCTCTCGCGGATCGAAATGGCGATCTCGAGGATGTGGATTCGAGAGAGAAAAAAAACGAGCAACTTGAAAAACCGAGACGTTTCATTGACCGAGAAAAAATGACACCCCGGCAGATTCGAAGATCCATCTGGAGAGTGTTTTTGTGGAAAACGCGAGTCGTTGAAAAATTCGATCTCCACTACCCTGAAAATCCAATATCTACGAATTATCATAAGAGTCGCCGCGATTATTGCGCATGTCGAATTCAACGAGGAAACTTCGTTCGACCGACGGTCCTCCCTCGGACTCTCCGGCATCTATATATATATTGTTTTTCATCCATTAATACAAAGAGTCAAACATTAATCGATCGAAAGTCAATTCGATTCGCGATACTCTCGCGAGAGCACGACTGCCCGCACGAAGAGTTTCTCACGTTTTTTTTTTCGTTTTTGCCAATCCGACGCGCGTTTTTCCTCCCCGTGCGACGTTGATAAATTCGATAATCTTTATTTACAGTAATATTGCGCACTCGATCCTTCGATCTTTGGACCCCCCCCCCATCCGCCGAAAAATCTTTTATGTTTTTTTTAGCAAAAAATAATAGCGGTCGTTTTATATCGGTTTGTTTTTCTCGTTTGTGAAACTTTTTGTTTTTTGTTTTTTTTTCATTTAAAAGCAATACTTTCGAGTCGTGATTTCCGGCACGGGACTGAGCGTTCCAGCTGGACGATGGCCCTGACCACGGGGCGTCGTTCCACCCCCGTTTTCCTCCTGTCAGCCGTAATAGTAACTCTTGTTGACGAGATTCCTCGAGTTCTCCGGCCGTAAAATCGTGTGGAGGCTGTTCGTCCCTACCATGTGATTGCCGAGGTCGACGCGGACCGCCTTGTGCGGCGACATCTGATGACACTGCGGCGACATCGACAGTGGCATTCTCGGGTCGGTGTAATAACGATCGGCGTGCAGACGCTCCGCCAATTGCGTTTCCGGTATGCTGAAAATGCCATTTTTTTGTCTCAAACTTTCTCCTTCATCTCCGTTTTGTCATGTCGGTAAAGAAAAGTTACCGACTGAGACGAATTTTGCGAGATTGTGAAAAAATGTATTTCCTTTTTCTCGTTTTTTTTTCTTTCGAGTAACTCAACTGACCTTGAAGTGTCCTGCATGGGAACGGGTACCGGCGTGGTGAGATCGATATCGGCATCGATCTCCGATATCTCGTCGGTAAATCCGTTGGGCAGTGTCTCGTTGTTGGCGTGGTATTTCGCTTGTCGCTTGGCCCGATGTCGACTGACGAGCAGGCGGCCGATGACGAGGCCGAGGAAGAGAACGACACCGACGATCACCGAGACGATTATGTAGAGATAGAACTTCTCCTGATTCTCTGCGTTTGTTGATAATTGAATGAAAAAAGGAAGAAAAAAACACCATTTTTTCGGCCGTCAGACCGCGCTCGTATTCAAAAGAGATAAATTTCAGCTTCTAATTCGATGAAAAGGCTCATTGAAACACCTTCGCTTGCGGTACATTCATGGGGAATTTTCAGCAAAAGTCGATCCCTCGTAAATGTGCAAGATGCGTTTGGGATGCTGCGCAATTTAGGATCAAAATGAAGAGACGAGATATTGATGAGAAATCGATAAAAGAAAAAAAGAAAAAACAAACAAAAAGATACGCAATCTCATGCGAAACGAGCAACTAACATTCCTGTTGTTGGGATTATTATTTTTGGGGAACGTTATCAAAGGATCTGTGGGCAAAAAGCATCAACGTCTTCCGAGAGTCTTGAAATCGCTATTTTTTCGGATACGTTTTTTTTTTTTAAGCGCAATTTGTACTTTCCGTTCGTCGGTGAGGAAGAAACAACGCACACGCGCGCGCGCGTGGTGGAGAGGATAATTTTTCGCATCGATTTTCCATTTTCGTAATTGGATGAAAAATACCAAAGTAATTGATGAATTTGGTCGGCGGTTTATTGAGCTTTTGGCTCAATTTTTCTTTATTTAAAAAAAAAAGGCCAGGATATCGAATAAATTCAATGACAATTTCTTCATTACTTACGTGTGACAAAGGAATACGCATTGATCCATTCATTGAGATAGCCGACAACAACGCGCTCCTCATCGGGTATCGTCGCGTAGACGACCGTCGTACAATTAGTTTCCGCCTGTATCACGGCCGGTAAGCGCTCGTTTTTACCATCAGCGTTAAAAATCGTCGCGTCCCTCATCCTCATTCCTCTCTTATCGTCGTCGGACAATCGCAAGCGCTTTCGCTGCGATTTTTCACCCTTACCGACCGAGCTTAACTTGTATCGATCTTCCACTTTGGATTTTTTTTCGCCAATTTTTCGAGTGTTTGTTTGTTTGTTTTTTTTGCGGTTTTGATTATTTCGAAAGAAGAAAAATGGAAAAAAAAAGGAAAAATAAGCTGGTGACAATTTATTCCAATGTTCAGCACGTATCGAGTGATTAAAGAGAAAAAAAGTGAACTGCATCCTTATTTTTAAACATTTATTCAAAAGTCGAATTAAAGTGTGTGTGTCTCTTTGTATTTACAGCCCAAAATCCCGATTAGTGACGATATTTTACAGTGATGCGTGTGTGATAATAAATTTACAACGTTAATCATTAGAGCGTGTGTTTTATCGTGGATAATGGAAAACGTGATGAAAAAAAATTTCAGCGTGGAAGGAATTCGCGCGAACGTGTTTGTCGTTTTTCTTTTTTTCTCGCGTCTGCAACGATATATTACACCCAGAGAGCGTTCGCCATCGCCAGCGGATCATTGTGATACGATATCGGGAGAGTTTGTAAATAATTTTTTTTTTTCATACGCGTAAAATATCGTACCGTAAATTCATCGATAACAAAAACGTGCGCGCATTTCGCAGGGAAAATTTAATGCCGTAATTGTTATCTCGGATATTTTACGCTTTGGCCATATTTTTTTATCAGCCGCGCGTGGTCCATTATCGCGAACGGTATTAAAATTTACATACCCACGAAAAAATGAGAGACGAAGAATGAAGAAAAAAAAATGCATTTCGACGTTTTGCACCGCAATTATCACGACTGGAATTTAAAAGACAACGAGGGAGCATTGTTGCATTTTTTTCCTCGAAAAAATAAAATTTCCGAGCGAGCAATTATCAAATTTTCATTGTGTCCTTTTTTTCCCTTTCTCAATAAAATTTATCGCACGTATCTCGAGGGAAATAAACGAACCAAAAACATAGAGAGAGCAAAAACGCATCATGTTTCGCCGATGTATTTTCATCGAGACGCGAATATCGAGTACATTTCGATAACTTTTTTTTGTTTCTCTTTTTATCGCAACGAGTAACTCGTCAAATTGTCGGCTGGATCACATTTTCGCGAATAATCGAATTTCACGGGTAGATCTCGACGCGAAAAAAAAACGGGCAGGAGGAGAAAAAAAAGAACGCAATTTGGAAAATCGTCCCGTATACTTTTAATTATCGCTGCGTGGCACACGTGTGTTTGACCGTCGCGGAAAGTGTCTCGTTACGGCTGCTGTCGTTACAACGCTCTCGTCGTATGATAATCCGCGTTAAAATCGTGTTTCGTCGACGAGACACAAATTTGTCCTTACGCGGCGAAAAACCCACCCGAGGTCGTATCACGAGAAGCGAGGAGCAACACGAGAGGGAAATGCGACTGGAGTGTAAATTTCGACGAGAAATTACTGCCACAAGGGAAAAGAGATGAGATTCCGTCAATCTTGCGTCAAATTTATCTCGACGATTCAACGACGATATTTTTCCGATACAAAAAGTGCTAGGCGATTATTTGTTTCTTTTTTCTTTACGATTTCGATGAAAAAACGAACGCGGTACTGTTTTCCGTTGTTTAATAATGAAAAATAATAATTAAGAGTCTGACGTACGTACGGAAGAGAAAAAACGAGGGGGAAAGAAAATTTTTCGTACGATAGCGGTGTTTTTTTTGTTTTTTTTTCATTTTTCAAGAGCGTTGGTATAAGCGAAGGTCGAAGCTACGTTCGTTATTCAATAACGTTCATGCAGTTTTTTCATAAAACATTCGTGCAAAATTTCATTCGTTGCGAGCAACGTCGAGAAATCAACGTGGATAAATCGTTTGGCAATTATTCGGTGATTATTACGAAAATGGCGAGAAACGATTTTTTTTTTCTATTCCCATGGATCTTGTAATAATTTCGACGGGTGAATCAGTGGTGAAAACCAGCGTATGGTCGGCCAGCGCGCGGTTTGCCCAATTTTCCTCGGAAACATTGTCCCGAAAGAATTTCATCATTTTTTTTCATTCGCCTTTCATCGCACTCTCTCTCTCTCTCTCTCTCTCTCTCTCTCTCTCTCTCTCTCTCTCTCTCTCTCTCTCGTAACAAAAGTGAAATTCGCATCAAAGTTCCTCCGCGAGTTTGTCATTTTCTTCGGTCCTTTATTATTAGATCGGGAACGCCGTCAAATGGCAAAATATCGCGACTGTTGTGTATATTTTATTCTTCGAGATAAACACGCACGCACGAGACGGGGAGAAAGGAGGAAGCGATGTTTTTTGGCAAACGGAGATGCACTTTGGCAGATTGGACTTTTTCTCTCGGCGAGCCTCCAGACGGTCTGAGAGAGAGAGAGAGAGAGAGAATGAAATTCGACGTACGAGTTTTGTATATTCTCTTCCCATATATCGGGGTCTTTTCAAAAGGAAACTTGGGGAAAAACACGAGACCCGCGGCAACAAATGCGAAATCATATTTCATTATATCTGCAACTTTGCGAGAGAGAACTTTGCCCTTCCGACATTTTCTCTGCGAAAATAATTCGCGAACTCGAATTTTTCCCGAAAATTGGGAACGATTCGCAAAAAAGTGCTCGGTCTTGATCACGCGATTAAGACGAGGATATACATTTTCCGGAGGAAAAAACGTACTGTCGAAATGTGAGGAAAATAAATGTGAGATATTTCCAGAGCGATCGTCGAGTTGGGAATCAGGGACGCGAGTATAAAATCGAGTATTTTTTTTTCCCTTCAGTTTTTAATGAAAGGAGAAAAAAAGCCGATAAGAGCCCTCATTTCCGGCCGCGACATCGTTTCTCGTTCGACTTTTCTCCTCGTATTAACGCACCGCTGAATTTTCGAGTTTCCCCGATATCTTTTGCCCCTTTTCACCCCTCCTCGAATCTCGAATTATTATTATTCCAAGATCCATAACCGCGATTGAAATATCACTCCCATTGAACTTTTCCGTCCAATCCGACTTTGTGAAAACGCGAAAAAAAAGGGGAAAGAAAAAAAGAGAAAATCTTTTCAAACGATTTTTCGACGCTGATTCTTTCGGAAATAAATTTCGTTCCAATTCTCAAAACGAAAAACCGTCGCAAAGGTAGTTTCAGAGAAAAAACGGATTTTTCCTCGGGCGAACAATTGGAAATTGACATTTGTTTCCGTTTCCTTTGGGAATTGGAAAAAAAAAAGCATATATATGGGCAATTTCATGCGAATAATTCGTGCGAATGTTTTTTTTTTGCGTCCAAACTGGAACAAGCCGGGAGGCAGAGTTTGGTGAGAAACTTACTGTCATTATTGGTCATTGCTCGAGGCGGTGATGAGCTGACTGTCGGTGAGTTTCCGGTCGCATTGTCCCTCGGTTGGGGTTGCGGTCCCACCAAGTTCGGGCTGGGGCTGAACTCTGTGCGAAAATCCGTTCTGTCGAAACCCTCGTCGAACTCTGGTGCGAGATCTATCTCGTCGCCTTCGATCTCACCGGCGTACTGTTCCCTCAATACCGTGCGTGGAACTGAGAGAGAAAAAATAAATGTAAACGGAATTAAAATAACGCTGTTAAGCTTTGACGTAGATTTTCACGAAAAATGTGCGCAACAATTCTTCTTTTTTCTCGATAAAGTTTACACGATTTTTTTCAAATTTTTCCGACGCGTCAAAAAGAAGATATATACATATATAGGGCATTCTGGGCGTAGCGGACCGAGTTCAAATTTGCATTTCCGATTCGAATGAAATTTGCATAGATCGTTCCCCCGATTGAGAGGAATTCGCGCGATTTTTTTCAGATTTTTCCCACCCGATTTAAAAATATATAGGGAATTCTATGCGTAAACGACCGAGATCAAATTCGCATTTCCAATTCCGCTAAAGTTAATATATCGCTGAGAGAATCTTTGTGATTTTTCGCAGTAAAATTTGTACGGATTTTGCGCGAGTCTCGGCAGGGAAAAAGCCAAAGAAAGAAAAGAAAACGAAATATCGAGCGAATCTTGAAAAAGCTTTAAGAGCGAAGATTTTATCGTGATACAGCGATCGTTCTAATTCGCGACATTATACACATCGAACAGTGCAACAATTCTTCTTTTTTCTCGATAAAGTTTACACGATTTTTTTCAAATTTTTCCGACGCGTCAAAAAGAAGATATATACATATATAGGGCATTCTGGGCGTAGCGGACCGAGTTCAAATTTGCATTTCCGATTCGAATGAAATTTGCATAGATCGTTCCCCCGATTGAGAGGAATTCGCGCGATTTTTTTCAGATTTTTCCCACGCGATTTAAAAATATATAGGGAATTCTATGCGTAAACGACCGAGATCAAATTCGCATTTCCAATTCCGCTAAAGTTAATATATCGCTGAGAGAATCTTTGTGATTTTTCGCAGTAAAATTTGTACGGATTTTGCGCGAGTCTCGGCAGGAAAAAAGCCAAAGAAAGAAAAGAAAACGAAATATCGAGCGAATCTTGAAAAAGCTTTAAGAGCGAAGATTTTATCGTGATACAGCGATCGTTCTAATTCGCGACATTATACACATCGAACAGTGCAACAATTCTTCTTTTTTCTCGATAAAGTTTACACGATTTTTTTCAAATTTTTCCGACGCGTCAAAAAGAAGATATATACATATATAGGGCATTCTGGGCGTAGCGGACCGAGTTCAAATTTGCATTTCCGATTCGAATGAAATTTGCATAGATCGTTCCCCCGATTGAGAGGAATTCGCGCGATTTTTTTCAGATTTTTCCCACGCGATTTAAAAATATATAGGAAATTCTATGCGTAAACGACCGAGATCAAATTCGCATTTCCAATTCCGCTGAAGTTAATATATCGCTGAGAGAATCTTTGTGATTTTTCGCAGTAAAATTTGTACGGATTTTGCGCGAGTCTCGGCAGGAAAAAAGCCAAAGAAAGAAAAGAAAACGAAATATCGAGCGAATCTTGAAAAAGCTTTAAGAGCGAAGATTTTATCGTGATACAGCGATCGTTCTAATTCGCGACATTATACACATCGAACAGTGCAACAATTCTTCTTTTTTCTCGATAAAGTTTACACGATTTTTTTCAAATTTTTCCGACGCGTCAAAAAGAAGATATATACATATATAGGGCATTCTGGGCGTAGCGGACCGAGTTCAAATTTGCATTTCCGATTCGAATGAAATTTGCATAGATCGTTCCCCCGATTGAGAGGAATTCGCGCGATTTTTTTCAGATTTTTCCCACGCGATTTAAAAATATATAGGGAATTCTATGCGTAAACGACCGAGATCAAATTCGCATTTCCAATTCCGCTAAAGTTAATATATCGCTGAGAGAATCTTTGTGATTTTTCGCAGTAAAATTTGTACGGATTTTGCGCGAGTCTCGGCAGGGAAAAAGCCAAAGAAAGAAAAGAAAACGAAATATCGAGCGAATCTTGAAAAAGCTTTAAGAGCGAAGATTTTATCGTGATACAGCGATCGTTCTAATTCGCGACATTATACACATCGAACAGTGCAACAATTCTTCTTTTTTCTCGATAAAGTTTACACGATTTTTTTCAAATTTTTCCGACGCGTCAAAAAGAAGATATATACATATATAGGGCATTCTGGGCGTAGCGGACCGAGTTCAAATTTGCATTTCCGATTCGAATGAAATTTGCATAGATCGTTCCCCCGATTGAGAGGAATTCGCGCGATTTTTTTCAGATTTTTCCCACGCGATTTAAAAATATATAGGGAATTCTATGCGTAAACGACCGAGATCAAATTCGCATTTCCAATTCCGCTAAAGTTAATATATCGCTGAGAGAATCTTTGTGATTTTTCGCAGTAAAATTTGTACGGATTTTGCGCGAGTCTCGGCAGGGAAAAAGCCAAAGAAAGAAAAGAAAACGAAATATCGAGCGAATCTTGAAAAAGCTTTAAGAGCGAAGATTTTATCGTGATACAGCGATCGTTCTAATTCGCGACATTATACACATCGAACAGTGCTCCGGCTCGTTGTTTAATAATACAGCATTAATGTTCTCCTCCATGTAGATTATATCCAGCGGGGTATACAAAGGGCTCTCGCCGGGTACTGCCGGTTAAACACGAAGCTCGCACGGCTCTTATAGTCCGTGCATGGATAAAATGAATCGCATGTGTACTCGTGTACTCAACCTCAATAACGGTATTTCTATGCATGTATTATGTGTGTCGGTATGTACGTGTGTTCATGCAAAATATAGAGATAGAGAGAGAGAGAGAGGGAGAGAAAAGGATGAATATATAATGCACGCTTTGGTCAGTGACCTGCATAGGGATGCTGTGCGAGAGAAGAGAGAGAGAGAGATGGAGCTGGAGGGTGAGAACCTTTCGATAATTATTACTCGAGCAATTTACGACGGTGAGAAGGTTAAAGCGCGATAGAGCGAGCGAGGAAGCCTTTTAAACGGAATGTACACAGGACAGTACTCGTCTCTCCCTTTCCCGTGGCATTATGTGTATTACGAAACGGAGGAGGGCGCTCACTAATGACGTCTGTCGTACAAAAAAGGGTAGTTATTACTGTGCGTGTGCAAAAAAAAGGGCACAGTCCGGGATTCAACAAAATTAACCGAAAAAGCTTTGAAATATCGCGAGTTATTTGTTTCGCTAATGATGAATTATGATTATTATGATATTGATCATCATTTCTGTGCATCGTTTTTATATGTATCGCGCATTTGATTCGCTCCATAAATATACAGTAGGTCGATTATATCTCTTGCGTATAAACACATAACTGACATAAGAGGGTTTTGGCAACGGTCGGCGATATAAAGCGGAGCTTTCGCTACCCCGTCGCCGTCGATGTGTAAAAGTATCCCTAGCTCTCCTTCCTTCTTCCTCGGCACATTTTTCGCCCGGAAACCGAGATGGAGCACGAGGGAGAGCGAGAGAGAGAGAGAGAGAGAGAGAGGACAATAATCGTTCCCCAAAGTCCCATCAACGAACAGAGGAGTTATGTCGGTGCCGCGCGGACCGAAAGAGAGAAGCTGGCAGAAACAAGCCTCCGTCCTAAATTTCCCCAGGCTTTTCGAGCAACCCTATCACCTTCCTCCAACCCCCCCTTCACTCTGCCGCTAGCAAGAAACGAGCTTCGCAAGGCGATATTATACCGAGCTGATTTGCCGCGGAGTATTCCGGGCATACCAAAGGGCAAAAAAAAAACGAAAGAGAGAGTCTATCTTGGCTGCTAATAAGCCGGCGATACAGGAGAGGGGCTCGAGTGCCATCTCGCGTGTCTGTCCGAGCTTTTTACCTCGATTTCGAGCAAACGATCGTGGCTTTTACAAGACCATCCCTGTATCCTTTTATCTCAGCGTACAGGGTGTCTCGAAAGATGAAAATTTTCAATCGCGACGAAACAAAATGAAGAAACAACGAAGAATTCATCATTTTGTTGTTTTTCTTTTTACAGTTTTCAACATTTTTCACTTTTACCTTTTTTCTCGTTCTTTTTGTGCAATAATAAAAAACACTTTCGCGCACGGAGGTGCAAAAGTGGATGATATTTTGGCGTTGAAATTCCCCCGCGTACGAAATTCAGCGCGGTCGCGAGTTTTTCTTTTTTTCTTTTTTGTTCATCGTCACTGGCTTCATTTGCAAGTTTGAAATTCGTGCCGCGGGAGGTTAAATGTCACGCTTTAGGACGTTTATTGTTCGCGACAAGGTGGGCAAAAAGATCGCGCGAGTTTATACACACGTGCGAGAATATGAGAATCGATGCTGGCGAAACCTCGCGTCTCCTCTCCTCATTCGCGCGGAAAATTATACGATGACAATTCGTTTCGTCACCTCGCGGATCCCCCGAACGAATTATTACGTTCTCGTCGTGTTTCTTCAACGACGTATACATCACACGCGGTATTTCCGACGAAAATACGATAATTTACATCGCGAAAAACACACAAAAATGTAACATCTCATTTTCGCTGAATAATATCTTCGCGCATTCATTTTTCTCCCCCAAATGCAGAGGGGAAACGTTCCACCGTAATTTATGATATTGGAGAAAGAATAAGAATATTATTCACGCCCGAATAGCACACATCGAGTCAACCGCAAAGTTGAACAAGTAATTTTTTTCAAGTTTAATAAGTTTTCAAAGAAAATTATTGTAAAATGTACTCTTTATTCACTTTTCGACACGGAATGGCCCATATATTTGTACAAGATGATGATGAAGATGGAATTGAGGACCATCAGGGGATAACCAGTGTACCGAGACTTTGGATTTTCTTTCGTCCTCGTCAAACGAACCCAAAACTTTCGCGGCGGAATGAGAAATCCCCTGTCCCTCCTTCTGCCCCTCTCTCTCTCTTTCTCGCTCTCTCTCGGTTCATCTCAAGACAAGCCAAAACTTGTTCTCCATCGATGCGAATCTCGAAAGAGAACATCGGGTGCTGCTGCACCTCGACGAGCTCAGCGTCCCGAGTAAACACACGCGCGCAACGTGTGCATCCCCGATTCGAACAAATATTAGACACCCCCGAGAGGGGGGATGAAAATACCGGATGGATGTTTGCCTTGCATAACGATGCAGGAAATTACAATTGGTTCGATGAGAGGGCGCGATATTATGCCCCTTAACGCAATTATCGACTTTTGTAATATCGCGATGGAAGATCGAGGAACTTGATGTTCAGACTGTTCGTGCGGGCGATTAGAGGCGGTATTCATTTTCACAATAAATTACGTACGTTTTTTTTCGTATTACCGAATTTTGTAAATTAAATAAAAATCGTCAATAAATTCGCGAGCTTGATTTTCAGGCGAATATTCATTCCGGTCGTGAACCGCTGAATGTATGTGTTGATTTTTTTTTTTTCATTCGATTATATAAATTTAAAGACGAAATATCTCGAATAAGGAATACAAACGCCAATTACGCGAAAAGTACCGCGTATATGAAGATTTAATGAATTTTCCTCTCGTCTTGGTTATTTTCTGGAAAACGTGTTTGGAATATCGCTGATTTTCGTACACTGCATTTTCTCTGTGCCGAAGAGAAGTCAAGCAAAATTGTCGCGATCTAAAATGAGAATAGAGAAAGAGAGAGAGAGAGGGAAAATGATATATCTGACTCGCCTCAAAATGAATTACTAACGTTGCAGAGTGAAAATAGAATTCGATTAGCAACGAAATCTCTCTTCCTCTCCCGCTCCTCTGTAGCTCAATTTCTCGATCGTTTTAACGAGAGGGAGAGAGAAATATCGTGTACACTCCGAAGGTAATTTCTCTTATTTTACATCCCATCTCGTTCGTGAAATAAATCGATTACATTTTGACATTGAATAATATAGCGGATATTCAATTACGATGATTATTTTGAAAAATTACGAGGCATCCGGGACTTGATATTTTTCGAGCATTACAGGAATTAACACACATCATTTTCAGCAAGGACGTACTATTTTGATTGTAGTATGCTGAAAGTTTCGAGAGTATTGCGTTTTTTTCCATCTTCTCATCGAAATTTTGGGTTTTCGTGAAAAAGTCGTCGAGTTTCGTAATCGGCGGTAAATTTTCGATCCGATATGCTATTGAAATATTGAAAATTTGAAAAAAAAAATTTCGACCCAATTTTGGCCACTTTTCCAGAATCGTCGAAAAGCTGAAATTTCAAATGGTCATAACTTTTGTTCCAATTGTGCTAGAAGGGTTTCTTGGGGGTGTTTTGAGACGCCCTCGAGTAGACTTAAAAGATGGTGAAAGTTAAATTCCGATAGCTAAATTCCTTCACCCTCAAAATCGACGTTGAAAATCAGCGAAAAAAACGCAAAGGGGTATGTATGGGAAAATTGGCGAAAATCGACAGTCAGACTTCAAAAATCTGCCAAAAATCGAAAAATCAAGATATCTACATGAACCAAACGGCATTTTGAAGGACAATCGATTACAAAGAGAATAAGCACAAGCTGGAGTATCCACCTCAAGCAGAAAAATAAAGGCGAGCATTTGAGTAAACCATCTCTCATTTTGGCAAAAAACAGCGAAAAATGTAGACCTTTTAAAAATTTAATTAGACAATCTATGTCCGTGTAGTTTTTCCCGCTGATTGCGAAAAACATCGATATTTCATCGGAAAACCAAAAATTCCGTCGAAAAATAAATGAATTGCAATAGAAAAAATATATATATAATAATATACAGAAACTCATCAACGATTGTTCATACCCTGTAGTATATCACGTATCGATAAATACAATTAAAACGATTGAATCGATATTCCGTGACCTTCCTGCTCATAAAAAAGCCATGTATTCGCAAGAATAAATATTGTATGCGGCTTGAGCTCTAGTCCGCGATAAATAATGCACGCAGAGGAGTAAAGACGCTACGAGATGGAGAGAGATCACACGATGGCTTTTAGCTCGTCGATCGTTAAGCGGGAGAACAATGGCCGAGGGGCATTGTCCACTTTTCTTGTTTCACATCTTTCATTACTGCTGTCGTTTCGTTCGTCTTTTTTCCCCACCCTCCTCGGCTTCGTTCCTTCTCCACCACTTTTTTTCTCTCATTATTTATTTATCTTTTCTTTGCCTGCGACGCGAGCTTTTGCTCCACGGACAATCAGTGGAAAAACCTCATTTTTAATCATCCTCAAGGGTACCACGAGGATCTCAAGATATCGTTGAACGAAAAACAACAATTTTTTTCAATATTTCGTAAATGCAAAGTTGGTATAAATTGAACGAATTTCAAACGAGTTTTTTTTCCAAATTTCCTCTCCTCCCTTTCGCCTCAAGATTTCGTCACCTTAGAGTTGAAGTATATAATTTTTTTTTCCTGTTTTTTTAACGCTTCGAGAAACGCATACGTAACACAGCTGAGAGAGGGAAGGAGGAAGAGGGCGGAAGAAAGAGATTTCAATTTTCACGTCAGCGGCAGAAAATTTATCGCGCTTTTCTCGTTTGAATACAAAAGTCCGAGAGGGAATAATCGTGTTTTTTTTTCTGCCCCTCATTTTTCCGTCCTCGACAATTTTTCTTTTTTTCTTCATTTCCCGCATTTTCCTTTTCCTCCGAGGCAAAGATTTCTCTCAACGTTCCGTGCATATACTCGCAACTTCGTGTTTAATAAGAGGACGGAGATTAATGAAAAAAAGAAAAAGAAAGAAACGCAACGAGAGGGAGGAAGACGTTTAAATACTCCACTTTTGTCTCGCGTGTGACATTTCGCGTGTTTAAAAAATCATTTACAGCCCCGATAATCACTCTCGACTAACGAGGGGGACCGAGATTTGAAAAGAAAAATGCGACGAATTTCATTGTCTCTCTTAATGAAAACCGCGTTGGAAAATTTGAAATAAAATTCATCACGCACGCCTCCAATTATTCTCTTCATTTATATTTTTCAAATGACAATAATTATCAATATTTTTATTATTAATCGAATAATTGAAAAATTTATTTCGAAAATGATACATTCGTCGGTTAAACGCCTACTTCCGTTTTTCACTCTCTCTCAAACCCCTCGGGGTAAATCGCGCGGGGCAACGACGCGAAGGTGCGACTGCACTCTCGTGACCGGACATTCTATTTTTTTCTTCCGCCCCCGATCCCCTCGTCCCGGTTGACGATACATCGAGCAGTCGCGAGTAGAAAAAAAAAAAAAGAAATAAAACACGCGAGGGAAAAAAGTCGGGCGTTCAAAGAAGACGAGGGGGTTTGTTGGCACCCCTCGATGCACCCTCGCTCTCTGCACACTCTGTTATTTTCCTGCTGCTGCCTCCGACGCTGCTGTTGCTTAACGCTCCCGTGACTTTGACGCTTTTCCTACCTGCGCTTTCGGTCAAAAGCTTTCGAGGGCAATGGAAACTCCATTCTGCCTCTCGTTTATGTACAAACTCTCGCGTTTCTACATGTATATATGTTTTTTATGTGTACCAAGACGCGTACACGAGTATTTCGTCTTTGTGAAGCATGAAATGACAATTCCACGATTCGTCCGCGCGAAACAACGACGCGAATTTCACGGTAATATATCGTATTCCCCGACGATTTTCCATCCCTGTTTTTCGACTTTTTCGAAAATCTCGTCGATATTCATATTCCTCCGTCTTTTCTCCGCTCAACTTCCATTCATTCGACTCCACGAAATTTCTGAATCGTCAATCTCGTTGATCGAAAAAAAAATGTCGTTTCATAAATAAGATGCCAAGACGAAAATCCGTCACGTGGGTAGTTTTTTTTTTCTCGCCTAGAAATAAATCCTGTATTTCACTTCGAGTCTCCTCGAGGAACTTTGCGACATCTCGACGTCGATCGACGCAATCTAGCGATGGATAATAATTACAATGCGAAAAAAAATGTCAAAAAAAAAATTCCTATTTTGTCTCCCTCGATCGCGAGTTTCGCACACGTGCTGGCGATCCTCTGACTTTTTTTTTCCTTTCTTCGCGTCTGTAAGAATCTCGCGAGAGCCTCGGACCACTTGTTGAGAGAGAAACCGAGTGGGGAAAAAGGTTCGCCCGATCGTTTCATCGATGCGCGATTTGCAATCACTTCGATACGTTCCTCACAATCCCCTCCCCTCCGAACATCTTTTTTTCGCCTCAAATTTGATGTACATACACTTTGCTCGCTCCCAACATTTATTTCCATTTTTTTTCTTTCTCGTACAACTTTCTATTCGCTTCTCTCGTTTCGGTGACTTTCGCGTGTGGCATTCTCACGTGGGAAAGCTTTTTCATCGCGCAAAACGTTCTCGCGTCAGAGCTCGGCGAAGGAAACGAGACACAATATAACGCGTATCGAAGAACCACTTTAATCCGACGAGGGATAAGGACGGAAGGGTTGGAGGGAGCTTCGAAGAAGATTGAGCATCGCGGAGGCGGAGAACGTTGGCAGGGACGAACGAGAATGTCTCTCGCGTCGTGGAAAAATTCGGAAATACATGAAAATCGAGAGGTGATGAAAAAAAAAGAGGAAAAGCCGTTTGATTTCATTCGATACTCGGTTCGTTATGCAATTAGAATTCAACAAATTCGATTGGTTTTTTTTTTGTAAATAAACGTTTTCCGAAAAGTTTTAATGGAATTTCGGTGTGATTTTCGTGGCGAGGATTTTACGAGGAGGATATCGCGAATGTATAATTGGGTCAATCGAGTGTTCAGGAGGGGAGGAGTGGCAAAGTTTATTAGAAAACTCGTAGAAACGAGATAAACGATCTTAACGATCGAAAAATCGCCCGGAGGGTGCGCGAATGTTTTATGCTGGAAAAAAATCATTTAACGTCTATCCGGATCTTGCGCGCGAGCGATAAGGCTTGTCTCCGCGACGAATCTCTCACGGAAATACACTTATGGTACATCGGATTCGAGTAATATCGAAGGATCGCCCGGTCCGGACGATAAAGCCTCGATATCCGGCGTCCGGTATATATTTTCTACGAGCACAGCCACGCGGAAAGTCTCAAGACGTTAAAACTTTCGTATAATATGAGAGAATCAAGTTTCTCGAGTGTGCGGCTTTTCGCTGAGAGGGAAATTGAGATCAGATCGACAAGAGCGCGATTTATCGCGAAACGATAGATGAAAAATGATAAAAATGTAGGTCGGCTGTACTTTCCGATGAAACTTTGCGCGAAAAATTGGGAAAAAGGGAAAATATCAAAAGGCCCCACCGCGACATTGCGAATAATATGGAGCAACGTTTTTTTTCGCTGTTTCTTGAGAAAAAAGAAAAAGAAGGGCGGCGTTATCGTGATTGTTGTATTTTTGAATCGCAGCGGAAACGTACGGAAATCGTAAACGAATTCGCGATGGTGAGAAGGGGAAAGGAGGGTCTGGGAGGATAAAAAAGAGCTGGAAAATTGGAGGGGACCGTCCGGAGAGGGAATAACGAATGGAGAGGAAAAGTTAGAGCTCTTGTACCGCGAGATTGGTTCATCAATTTTTCATGAGATCATGCACGAGAGACAGGGGAGACTTAATCCGCGTTTTAATATGGAAAAAATCAGGGGAAACTATTACGAGTACAGCGCGGACATTTTATACGTACGAGAATGAAAAGCTCTTGCTCTCGCGCGTGCAATTTCCGTCTCCAGTTTTTTCCCGGTGAATTTACAACTGCCCGAGTGCGTTACGCGAAACTCGCCGCATTTCCATAACGTCGTCGAGTTCTTTTGAGCTTCCTTTCTTTCCTCAATTTTTTATTCTCCCTTTTCGCTTAATATTAATAAAAAAAAAAAAAAAAATGCATGAAAAAACGTTACAACGAAGAATCCCCGGATATTAATCGAGACTTTTTCGAGACTCGAAAAAACCGAGATCATCTCGTGCAAACATCGAGAGAATCCTTCGAGCGCCTTCCTCCCCTGAGTCTTTTTTCTCGAAGGAACAATTTCCATCGGCGATTACCTTGGAAGAAAAAAAAAAGCCCCGAAAAAAAGGAAAACATTCCGCCGGAATATCCGTTTGAGATTTTACGATGAGAAATGCACGAGGCGCAGCATCCCTGAATTCTCAAATCTTCCCCGCCTGCCTTTCCCCAGGCACTTTGGCGTGAAAACGTTGCAATCGTTTCGGTTATTGAGATTTTTCCGGACACACGTTTATATATCGGATGCTGGGAAAATAGCGAACGTTTATACACGCTGGACCATCGCGCGACGATCGCGTTCCCCCGGTTTTGATTCTTTTGAAAATCGATTTCATCTCGGAATATATATTCCTCGCGCATGAGGAAAATTCTCTCTCGATTCTCGCGCGATTTTTTGTTTCTTCGTTTTCTTTCTTTTTCCCGCCCGGAGACGCACACACGTCGTAAAACTCTCCGGCGATTTTTCGATGGAGAAATTTCGACGTTTCGCGCCGCACATACACCTCCGACTTTTCTCTCCGATTTTCGTTTCTCACTTTTTTCTCCTCCTCCTTTTTCTCCTGCTTCTATTCGCCGGATATTTCGAACCCTTGGGCTCTCCCGTGCAACTCCACTGCAAGCACAATAGCCTCTCGTTTTACGCATATATACCTGTCACACATATGGGCTATTCCACGCCGAATCGTCGACCAAAAGATCTTTTTTTTTTTTCGAAAAAAATATACAAAAATACCGCGAAACGAGAGACTATTCTCAGAGAAAAAATTAGATCAAAGAGAGGTCGAATTTTGTTGAGAAGGAATTTTATTTGTCCAAAGCGATAATTTCGAAAAAAAATACGAAAGTTATTCGGGTGAAGAAAAATGGGGGGGAAACTTTGTACCGCCTGAATGATTTTTGGAAAACGTTCGCCTCCCAGGGTCGCATTTTCGTGAAACTTTTTGGAAAAAAAATTTTTTTAAAGTCGAACGTCGATCTTTGTTTTTCACTCGTCGATTCGGCGTGGAATTCCCCGTATATGTGGTACGAGGACGAGGATGTGAGGGTCCTTGGGGTAAGATTGGATTTTCTCCGCTCTGTCTACGGTCGAACGAATTCGTGATTGGGACTGAGTTTTGCGAATGGTCGCGCCCCCGCACGCCCGTTTGGAGAAATACGTGAGGGTCCAGCGTCGGAAATATCGCTGCTGCTGCGAGGACCAACGGGAGGTCTCTATGCCGACGCGATCGTAAACGCCGAATCAACGATTGAACGATTGAACGACGGAGGTTAACTTTATCATCGCGAGGAAAACAAAAAAAAAAAACATCACCAAACAAAACACGATAATTCGACGGAATTTTAGCGCGTCAGCGCGAAATTTTCACGACAAAATGAATTTCGTGGTTGGAAGAGTGAAAAAAAAAAAAAAAAAAAATCCGGAGAGGAAAAAAATCATCGAGATTAAATGCGTCGCGAAACGAGGTCACTGGAACGAGAGAGAGAGAGAGAGAGGGACAGGGGCCGGGAAAAAAAATCAAGTCAAGTCGATTTGCGGTAAAAATAAAACCCTGAATGGATCGCGAGGCATCTTATTTCGGGACGCATCGTTGGAAAATCATGGGCCTGAAATTAAAGTCCTCTTGAAAAAAAAAAAAAAAAAAACGAAACGAAAGAGGGAAAAAAAAATAAATCGCGAGCCAAGCTTTTTCTCTCGCCTATGACCCAAATGTATGTATTTCGGTGCTTTATTCCGCTTGCCTAAACTCGCTTTTCCACCGCGGAAACTTTCAACCGGCTCTCGTGTAGTAAATAAATTTGAGCAAAAAAAAAAATGTATATCTATTTAGACGTTTGTGCGGTTGGCGACAATTTTTTATCTCCCCCCAGTTTTTTCTTTTTTACCCTGCATTTTACTCTCGAACAAACAGACGAGGGTCGCGCGAAGATGAAGAAGAAGAAGACGGAGAAGAGCACGTGGAGGAGAAGCGTCGGCATTAAATAACCGCGAGAGTGAGTTTCAAACGAGCGCGGCGAGAGAGGGAGCGGGCTTTTCGGAGGGGCTTTTTGGAAGCTGCGAATTTTCCGCGCGAGGCATCACGGGACAGCGTAAATCCATCCGAAAGAGCGAGCGTTTCCGCGAGCTTTCGGTGCTTGAATTTTGCCACATTATTATTATTTTTTTTTTTTCAAGCGTCTCTCTCGCCTCCACTGTTCGTACGCTCTCTTGGTGTCGCGGTCACCGCCGAATGCGACTATAATTACCATGTCGAGATGCTCAATTTTCCATTTTTTTTTCATTTAATTTTTTTTTTTCGATTATTTCTTTAATTATCTTTAATAAATAGTACGGAAAATTTGACAAAACAAACGTCCGAAGCTGCAAGATCGAGACAACGAGAGAGAAGAAAAAATGTCTGAAAAGTCTGAAAAAACTGAAAAATCTTTTCTCAAGGTTGACGTGAAAATGAATAAAGCGTGCGTTTTTATTTGTGAGAAGAAAAAGATCGAATAGACCGGAGGAATAAACTCACCGCAGGTGTAGACGATCTTGAGATAAGTTCTGCTGTCGGGCTTGCAGGGATCGCCGAAGGTCGAGCTGTTGGCGTAAACCGCGCATTTCCGCTTCCCGTGGCACATCCTTACGACGCTTTCGGTAGCGTAAGACGCCACGCACGCTGCAAAATCGACGAGAAATTTTACGCAAGAAGGAAGAGAAGAAGAAACAACAAAAAATCTAGCCTCCTTTTATTTTCGATTTTTTTTCCACCCCCTTAAACCAGAGTACGATCCTCCACGAGACGAGGAACGACCGGAAGAGTTATTCACCGTCAATTCCACTCGAGAACGCGCGAGAAATACACAGCGTTGAGAGAGAGAGAGAGAGAGAGAAAAATCAACGTCTCGTTTTTTTCTCGCCACGATGCTTTTTTTTCGTCCCCTTTGAAAAACGAAAATCAACAACATCGAATCGCGTAGTGAAAGAAGGAAAAACGCTCTTTCTTCGTCCAGTGTCGATCTTTTGACCGCCGCCCCACCCTCCGACCTCCAGGAGGTCACGCGCGACACAATATCGTCGCGAAGGTGAATTTTTCAAAAGAACACACAAACGCGGCAACATTCAAAGGGAGAATTCCGCAGCTTTTTTGTTTTCTTTTTGCTTTTGTACCTCGCAACATTGTCCGAGGCATTCGTGCGCTCTTTGTGCTTTGCCGCGTGGGAAAAGTATGAGAAAGAGGAGGAGGAGGAGGGGGAGGAGAAGGAAACGAAAAAATCGTCAACGCGAAGGGTATGGCGATGCCCCCCCCCCCCTATGCATCCAGCGGCCTTAAATAAATCTCGCCGATATTGCCTCTCGCATCGGTGACGATTCGACGATGAAAAATCTCGCAAAGATGCGACCGTTATTGATGAAAAAAAAATATATTAAATTTTGTGAAAATTCACGCGTCAAGGATTTTATGTCTTCCGATTGAAAGGCACGAAAGAAAATTTGCCCTTGTCTCGGCTTTTTACTTCCCCCTCGATCTTCGAGAGAACAGGTGTTTAATTACGTAATTACAAATTTGACATTAAACATGACGATAATAATAATACAGGAACGAAGAAACGTTTTATTCCGCTGCGGAAATGAATGAATATTCGATACCAAATCGACAATTTCGTTGTTTGAAGAAAAAACACGATAAGGAGGAAAAAAAAAAATTCAACCGCCGGATTTTTAACGTTTTCTTTTTCGCCTCCGCTGCCCCAAAGAGGTCAACTTTTTTGTTTTACTTTTTATCTCCCCACGGATATCGTGAATTATTTTTTATCTCCCGTCTGCGTGTGTGCGTTTGGGGAGATCGGTTTTTCTTCTTCTTTTTTTTTCTTTTCTCAAAGAGCCACGAGTCTAGGGATTTTGGGAAGAAGAAAAAAGCTCATGTGGAAATGAGAAAACTCCTCGTATGGTTTTGTAGAGAGAAAGAAAAAAAAGAGGAGGAGGAGGCGGAGGAGGCAGAGAGGACAGCGCTGCGAAAATATACTTATTTCCGCGTGTGGGACACTCGAGAGCGCGAGGAATTTCGTCACGATGGTTTTATTTCAAAGGTCGCTGAATGCTCGGGGACGAGTCCAAGGGACTCGTTGAGCGGGTTCAATTTTTATTTATTCATTTTTTCGATATTTTACACCTCCGGGGAATGAGGTGGACACGTGGCATATTTTCGTTTGGGCGTGGGACTGGAAAAAATCATGGAAAATTCATGCGCCGTGAGGGGATCTCTATATATTTATTTTTTTATTGTTATTTCGCATGAATATTTTTTAGGCAAATCAGTAAATTTTTCATTGTCTTTTATATTGTTTTTACTTTCAATTGAGAATAGTATTTATTACGGTTTATTTTTGTTCATTATTTAGCGTGGTACTTTTTGAGGAGGGGGGAGGAAAAAATATACATTCGCGTGAATTACGCGCATGCTGTAATACGTAAAACTTACTCTCGTCCTCGACTCCATTTGGCTGAGTGCATTGAACGGATTCGTACATGGTCCTGCCGTAAAAGGCACTGAAGATGGCGACCCTCTTTCCCGGATTGCAGAATAAATTAGCGACGTCATTCTCGCAAGTCACCTTGCTGCGAAATTCGTCTTTGCGACGCGATACATTTTTCTCTTTTTACCAATTGTTCTTTTTTTTTGAATCAACGAATGGTCAATGAAAATTTGCCAGTTTTTTCGAGATTTTGCGACAAACGTAACAAAGCGAGATGCAATCGCTGGCGTATACTCACAAGGACGACATTTGTAAGCGACCTCTATGTACTTTGGCAGCCCCGGGCAAGGATCAGCCTGGAAGGTCTCCGGGCTGGTGTCGAACTTGCAGTTCCTCTGGTGCTGACACTTTGACACTACAAACTGCAACAGCGAATACTAAAAGCGGGAATTTCGTTAGAGGCTGGAGTCGTGCGATTTGATCATTTTTCGAAATTAACTTTTTAGCGAAATTAAAAAAAAATCGTCAAAAAAGTTTCGTCAACGATTTACGTGGTCGTCGGCGGTGGGTGTCGAATTATTAATTCGGCGTTTTGCCGTCGGAGAAAAAAGTGTGTCGCGAGTCAAGGAACGAAAAGGGAAAAGCGGGAAATTTTCATTGACGTTTGAGTCTTTGATGAAACGCTCCCCTCCCTGACTCCCTATCTCTCCCTCTGTGATTATAATAACAACAGTGCATTCGATTTGAATCCACCCTCGAGGAATATTCATTATTCCGACACTAATTGAAATTCCTTCGCTTAAATTCGCGTTTCTCTGTGTACATTCGGAAACGGTGCTACCGTAATTACGCAGAGATTCGGCTTGCGTTTCGATATGTCGAGGACGAAATTTCTGCGCTCCCGGCGCTGCTCTAAGAGCCTCGGGGAAGAAGAGAAGCAGAAGGGAAGGACGGAGAGGACCAATTATTGCATTTTCGACATCGACACTGCGCAAAATGCACTTTGAGGCTATTTCATTTTATGCTTCTCCCACAAAAGTACTCTAGACTTTTTCAAAAATATTCCAAAAACCTTATCGTCCTTGTCAATTGAATTACCCCTCGATTTTACGCTTTTCAATCAAATTCGATGAAAAAACAAAATTTTCATCAGTTTTTTCCTTTTTTCGACCGTAAATTATCGAAATTATCTTTGCAATTATTGCAACTTTGTTTTTTTTTCAATTTCAGAATCAGCGAGAACGCTCGATGCTCTCATTGTCCATCGTCGTAGCGGAAGGAGGGAGGAAGAGGAAGGAAAATTTCATCGACTCGAGTTTCGTTAAAATTCTGCCGAGGGAACTTGGCTGACGGGCATCGAGCTTCCGGAAGGCGTACTCGTCGCTTGAGAAAAAAGAGAGGAGAGAAAAAAAAACGTACCGTCAGACGAGATCGTTCATTTCGAGAGAAAGTTGGATGCTGCGCGAGAGGAACGAGAGGAAAAGAGATGCTGGACCAAAAGGGGGTATCAAATGGTTACTCTCTGGAATTTTTGTGTCGCGTCATCACGGTCTTTCGAGACGTAAACACGAATCGTTAGCGGATCGTTTCCCTCCGATCGGACATGAAACCCTGGACCCCTATAGCGATGATAAAAGAGAGAGAGATGAATTTTCTCCAAGAATTCCGATTAATCACGATCAGAGAGCACAAAGAATAATCTCATGTTTTTTTTTCCTCTCTTCCTCCGAAATGATTTTCCCGATAATATTCCCGAGCGGCGTATTTAATGAGAAAGCAACTTTCCAAAGGCGCGCACATTTTTCTCCTCCGCCCCATTCGCTCCGACGGACGTTCGTTTTTTTTTTTCGTTGAAAAAAAAAAATTGACGAGCGGAAGTGGAGCAGATCGCACCGACTTTTTTTCCGCGAGGTACGATTTACCCGAAACCTTGACTCTGCGATGTTTCTTTTTTTTTTTTTGTGTGTGTTTTAATTCGTGATTCGTGTAATTGAATCTGCCGGAGCGTCAATCATGCAGCGTCGAATGTAAAAGAGGATTCCACGATGCGTGAATTTTCTCTCGACTTTTTTCCGTTTCTTTCGTTTTTCGCTTTATTTTCGAAACATCACGTACAAGGGAAGCGAAAATCCTCGAGTTGGGAGGATTTTCAGTGGCACGGGAAACACGTAATCGATTATATATCTGTATTTGCGCGGGTTGAGTGGCGGAGATAAGCCAAGTGTGAAAAGAATTTATATCTGGTCCAGATGGACCTCTCACTTTGCCCATTCGTCAGGATGTTTTACGATGCGTTTTATATTTAACCATCCACGGTACGTGAATACATTTTGCAATCTTTGTACGGGGCGTTTCGAGTAAAATCACACCAAAAAATGAGTCTTTGGCGTATCGATTTTTTTATCGTCGTGATCTCGTCTGAGAACTGATGAAACAAATATTGACGAAGAAAAGAAACACGTCGAGAAGCGAAAAAAAAATGGACCGCGCGAATAAAGCAATCTAAACTACGCGAAACTGGCCGATTCGACACGGGACGCCCCATACGCGATACAAATCTATTCATATCGAAAAAAAAATGCGAAAAAAATTCCAAAAACCTCTTGAGATGTTCGGCAAAGTTTCGCGGCAGCGAGAGTAGCCTCGAGTGCTCGCCGGAGCTTTCAACGGCGCGTTCACATTTTGTCCGTTTTTTTTCTCACTCCCCAGGTGTTTATAAGCAATTTAAATGATACTTTTCGTCGTGCAAAAAAGCTTCTCGTTCGTCCGTTGTGAGGTACGACGACAATCACACGTTCATAACATTCCGTTTTGCCCTCTGTCGGAGGAAAACGATTATGCATCATGGCGTATCTGTATCTCTGTGTAAAATGATTTCATCTCCTCTTATTTACCCCCCCCCCCCCCCTTAACCACCCTCGGATATATCCCTCTGCCTGTCTCTCGATTTCTCCGTGAATAAACCTCAACGATTCCACTAACGCGGAGCAGCATTCAACCGCAACGTCTGCTAATACTCGATTCGATCTCTGCTGAAATGATGAATTTTCCCCTGGTTTATGTATATACACGCACATAGACATTCCCTGCGGCCTCTCCCTCTCTCTCTCTCTCTCTCATCTGAATTCACAATAGCATCTGTGGACGGCTGCGTTCGTCATATCCGTTTGGCAGAATTCGCCATTTTCCGCAATGACTGATTCGGGCGTCAAAGACGCGAAATCTCCGTGGTTTCGGGGATGCTGCGATCATCGAATAATTTTCAAGGAAAATTTCAAGCGACGGGAGAGACTCTTTGCGATCTCGTTTTTTGTTTTCCTTTTTTTTTGGGAGGGCAAATACGAAAATTCGAGGGTTATTTTTCATTCTCCCACGCAGCTGAGAGAGGAAAAAGGGAAAAATGATGTCGATGTGTTTTTCTCGACGATGGGACCTTTCGGGATTTTTCTCCGTGAGGCACACTCGGCGAATTAATTCGAGGATCAAAGTGATGATGTCGCGAAGCGGAGGAGGGGGGAGAGGAGAAAGGAAGATGGAATATTTTAGTGGAAACGTCGTCGTGTAAATATGTATGTACGTACCTGGAGCGTTTTCGACAGGAGACAAGTCTCGTTGACCTGAGAAACTTGGGATGGCTTTGCGGTGCTGCATCTTCCGGCTGCTGGCTCGTTGGCTTTGCCGTAACGCGCAACCGCCACGGAAATCGTTGTGCCGGGAGGACACTTGAGCGACAGAGTTTCCTCGTCGCAGGCCGCCTGCTGATACGTCTTCAGGGTGCCTGACAAAATCTCTGAATATTCAAAGGGAAAGACGAGGAAAAAGCGAGGAAGAAAACAAATTCACGAAAAACGAAATAATTTCGTCATTTCAACGAAAACGATGAAAATGAAAATTAAAATTAACGAGGAGGAAATTCGACGTTCGCGTACATTTTTTTCACGGACAATAGGGTTGCAGAGGAGAAGCGAGAGAGAGAGGGAAATGGAAAATTGCATGAAAATCGGAAATACGAGACGAAACAATTCGGTAGCCGGTATGGAAATTAACGAGGAGATTTCAACGTTTCAATTTCGTCGGATGAGAGAGTCGTGAAAAAAGTGGAGAAAAAAAAAAGAAAAATGTTACGAAATCCCGTTATTCGGTGATAAAAACGAAAAGCAACGTACAGCCGAGACAAAGGGTCAATTATGATATTCCAATTAATTCGAGCATTATCGAGCGAATTTCATTGTGCGATAAAAGTCACAGGGAGGACGAGTCGATACGCGATATTCGTACGATCGTTACGAGTGGGGATATCGTGCAAAACACCGGCGAGAGGATCATTAACGAGCAACGCGCCGGCGGTGGATTTGCGTACACGGCCCCGTGCAATTTCGTTCGTTTTATGCGATTAGACAATGATTTCGTAGGCAAAATTTGCAAACGAGCGAGCATTTGGGCCCCGCGTCGCCAAACACCGTGGAACGGTTTTTCACGCGCAAGTTTCACCACAAAGGACCAAAGGAGGGAAGCGGAATTTACAGTTTGGGATTCGATGATTATTCGTGATTAATGAAAGTACATTGGTGCGCATGAGTGATTATGTAATGATGATTGTTAATAATTTGCCATGTTAACAACGTTACCCATCACCGTCGATTGTTTTTTGCCGACAATCGCGTTCAACATGAAGCCAACGTCCGTGAGAGGAGACATGAAAAAAAAGAAGCAGAGAGAAACCAGCGAATTTAGCGACGTTTTTGCGATGAAAAAAAAAACAAAAAACAACAAACAAGGTACACATGAAAATTTCACGATACTTTCAAAGTTCGAAAAATCGATATTCGACCAACGATATATCAAACGCGTGTATTTTTTATTCTCGATTTTTTTTATTGCGCGCGAAACATCGTTCGATGCTTTTATACGATGCTAAATAATATATCAAACGTAACGCGATGCTGCGAATATTTTTCGCGTCGCTTGTCGTGAAAAAAAAATAAACATTTCACGTTCATTAAATATGGATTTACGTGTGCATTGATTCACAATAATATAATTGAATCGAAGCTCAATTTTCCCAAATAAACACACAACGTACAGCTGGCGCTTTTGCTGCCGATCGGAGGATTGATAATTGTTATTGAAAAACCGTCGGGTATTTGTTTCGATGCTTTCCGACTCGGCGGAAATCCTCGAGCTAACGATCTCGTTGCAGGAATAAAAAACATTGCGAAAATAAATACGATTAATTTTTTTACCCGTTTCCAGAGTCTCGATAACGAGGAACAATGTGGAGTGAAGAAAAAAGCAAAAAGTCCCTGTGTCGGAGAGATAAAATGACGAGAGGTAGGGGGGGTCAGGCGGATTAAAAAGGTCGAGGGAAAACTGGAAGATTTCGCGCGACGTTTATGAGGCGGCAGCCGGAAATTGAAGCGAGAGCGACAATTAATAATAACTTGCGTCAATGGATTATCGATGGGTCGCACAACGGGGGAGTAGCGGAGGAAAAAAAAAATTCCCTCCAAACTTGTTTTCCCCTGGATAGAGATAGAAAGAAGCTGAGACGACGAGCGTCGTGAGACGATGAGGAAAGATAGCGACAATCGAGAAAGTAGTGCAATTTTGCGAGAATAAAAGGCCACTTTCAAACGGAAATAAAGAATCGAATGATATTCTTCCTCGAACTATCCTTTCGGTTTTTTTTTGTGCATTTTTCTTGTTCAAGGAAAGTTTCAGGGCAGGTTTAGCGAGAGAGCACGTCGATAACAACTTCAGCATCCCTCGCGGTCCATCAGCGAGTTCTCAATCCCGTGCGTGATCGGCATTCACGAGTCGAGAATTTTTCCTCCTTCCGAGCGGAATCCCGCGGAGGAAACGTTTCGAGAATGCCGCTGGACCAATCGTCACTTTTTCGAATCGGTATTGGTTCAACGGGTCTTGTTGTCTAACCGTTTCGGTAGAGGTTCGTTTCTCGCGTGTGTATTTTTTCAATTAAAGATTCAAACTCCCTCGAGTATACCGATGGACGAGGACAGTCGCTACAAGAGATAATCTCATCTCTGACGGAACTGCACACGATCGATTCGTCCGCTCGCATATATAACGGTCTTTGCCAGTTCTCTCGTCAATCCGAGATTATGGTAAGATGCTTGGAGTTACCACGTTGTTGATGGTACAGCCCCGGGCATCCGCTACGTTCAGGGAGTTTAGATCAACTCCCTGACTGGATAAACAATAACGTGTCCGAATGCAGGAATGGTCCGATAACCCATCGTGAATTAATTTCAATATTGGATTCGAGACGTATACACGGTGTGTCCGAAAAACGGAATAAATGAATAAAAGTCGATTCGCAGGAGGATCGGGGACGAAAATTCACGGCGAAAAGTATTTTAGTGTTTTTTCGTACGACGAAAACTCGACGAGTTATCGAGCGTCGAAGCGCGAGCGCCGGGGAGTGCTCGCGAGTGTTCGCGAGTGCTCGCGAGCGCTCGCGAGCACTCGCGAGTCGCTGCAACTTTGACGATCGATAACTCGTCAGGATTTGCTCGGAGAGAAAAATACTAAAGGACTTTTCGACTTGAAATTCCATCGGGAATCCGAGTGTCAATCAGCAGCGTTGAATTTCCAAGATAATTTTAAACGTCACGTCGACTTTTGACCTCCCATGACTCATCGGAAAACAAACATACTGATTTTCGCGATAATCACCGATAAAATTCGCAATTTCGAGATTCCCTCGCGTGTTTTTCGCGTTTTCTTATCTTCATTTCCTCCGAATGAAAAATCACCGAGAGTTAACGAGGGGGCGATAAAAAGACAACTATAAACGGTATCAGCTTGTCATCCGGAAAGAATTGCGTTGGAGGACTCGATTGGCGAGGACGTGAGAGGGTCTCTTGTAGCGAGATATTGGATCAATGTCCGTTGCGGGCATATATATCCCATCGCCGGGAAGC
Source organism: Heteropelma amictum (assembly GCA_959613375.1). NCBI lineage: Eukaryota > Metazoa > Arthropoda > Insecta > Hymenoptera > Ichneumonidae > Heteropelma > Heteropelma amictum. Next base: position 872,620 of record OY390721.1, on the reverse strand, counting down.
TCCCAGCATCCAAAAGATATACTCGACCTCCTTTACGAGGTATATACGAGAGAAGAACGAATCTCTTCGATGTAAGGAAGAAGGAGTTGGGAGAAACACGAGAGAGAGAGAGAGAGTTGCCAGAGAGTAAATTTATCGAGAGGCGAAAGGAGAGAGAAGATTGTATACACGCGATGGTCCAGAAGGCAAGCGTCCTCCTCCGCGGCTACCTCTTGCTTCGCGTTACGCTTCTGTGCTCTTTCTATACATCTCGTGCCAATAGTCCCTTAAAAACCCTGCCGTCTTTCTTCCCCCGGTCTTGGACAACTAAAATCTCGACTCGATGCCAAGTTTCCGCTCCTTCAACCTCACTTCCTCCCCACAGTATCAAGACAGACCAAGTTTCCCAAATATAGCTCATACACAATATACATATATACATACTCCTCTCCAATCTTCATTTCATATCCGCTTTAACTTCGATCTTGTCTCGTTACGAGAAGGATCCTTCGGACTTTAGCCTGGTACAGACTCGCATCCGCTTCTTTTCTTCTCCACCGATTCTCCGTGAATAATTTTCACCGAAACTCGTGCCTCGAGAACGACGACGGAGGATGAAAAATTTGTTCGCACTTTTGACAATCTCGTCGACGTCGATTGCATGACTCTGCTACGAAATTATTTCAATTAAAACGCTTGCACTCTGTGAGTTTCAACGCGGATAAGCTCCGTCATCGGGATGAAGATCTTTGGTCGATAATTCAATGGAATTATCCGGATATGAATCAGCGATCGCGGAGATTTCGTGCGTGGCAAACGCGGCGATTGTACAGACGTTTGCACAGAGCGTTCCGTCGACGATCGCGCTCGTTATCAAGTTTCCATCTGTCGATTCTGAAAGGCAAGTTTGCCAACTATAACTCGGCCGCGCGTAATTACCGGATCGTAAACACACCATCGGAGGAAAATATATGTATATCCGGAAATTCATGCACCAAACAGTTTCGACATTACTCTAGATCGAATTATGACGTTTTAGATGATAAAGCTCTCGTCGTCGAAGCTCGGTGCGTGTGGGTGTATGTGTGTGTGTGTGTGATAATTAATGCAGGCGGAGGATGGATCTCTCTCGCGAGAGACAAAATGCATCGAGGCGAAATGATACCTTTGTCGCAAAATTACGCTTGATATTTCAGTCAATTACGAAATTACGAGAGCAGCATCTGTTTCGAAGAAAGAACACGTACAATTTCGTTGAATGAATCTCAAAGTTAATATTCGTTCGTAAGGATGACGGAAAATCTTTGGGGATACATTTTTTTTTCCGGAAAAAGAAAATGTAGATGTTAATTTCGTCGGACGATGAAATTAATATGTACATGTACGTTTCAAAGTAATGAATAACGAGTGAAATTTTCGGTAGTGGAAAAGCGGGTGTGTTTGGGAAATCGAAACGTTGACGAAATTTCTCGTTGACGACGAAAGTGGCGGAAAAGCTTCGCGTTTGCCGCGTGAATTTTCCTAGATGGGTGAAATACACATCTTTCGAGATTCCCTCTGCTGCAGCTTCGCACAAATGACGCTATGAATATTGATGCGGTTAAATTACTTTTGTGCGACTAATTATGCGTTAAAGCATCTCGTTGCGCGCTGGGAAAGTAAGTAGCGCTATGAGAGAGAAGGGGCGAGTTCTCGGGGGTTGGTAAAACGATAAAAGGGGGACGCCAGCGGGGAGGGAAATCGTCCGAGTGGTAGCTCGAATGTTTTCACCCTCTTTCTCTCTTTTCTTCCGCTCCGGCATCGGGATTATTATTATTCCCGTTGGCGGAGGTCGCGTTACCAAGGGGGTTGGAGATCACGGCGGTAGAAAGCAGCTACGGAGGGGTCGGAGAGGGATGCCTTTTTTCCCTCAGTTTGGCTACATTCGCGGAGCAAAAGCTCGAGTATGAACGTGTGGGAAGCTGCGGAGAGACGAGAGATGCGAGCAGGGGACGGAGAGAAAAGAGCCAGGATCGAGCTTGACGGGTTAAACTGAATTATTCATTTCTCTTTACATTCTATATGGCGTACTCTCGGACTCGCGTGTTTTATGTGCAATGTAACTGCGTAACTCGCGTTTAAGATAAAATCAAAATTTTCCAACGCGCCGGCCCTCTCCTTTGATCGAAATATCGCATGGAATAATTAAAAACTTAATTCCGTTAATTTTCCCCCCTAGTATTTCGTTGATTTACAATTTTTTCAACGCGAAAATGACGATCGCGCGAAAAATTCTTTCGTAATGGAAAAAAAAATCATAAATCAAACGAGGGAGGAGAAAGAGGCGCTCCAACCCCTGTAGGAATCGACAAACTTCAACCCCGTTCGTTTGTACTCGGAATGACAATAAAAAAAGGGAGAAGAAAAAAAAGATAACTGCGTTTGCGTTTCGGCGCGACAAACAAGACCGCGTCGTATTTCAGTATCCGCCGAGACGAATAGGAAAAGTTTCCAAAGTACACGCGCGTAATAAAAGCGGCGAAAGAGAGATATACATACAGGAGCATCGAAATTCCCACAAGGGGGAGAGGAAGAAAAAAACAAAAATTCCTCCGTATAAGAATGTTTGTTGAGAATTTAGCTCCGTCGTGCGAAAGAATTTTGCGTGGAATTCACTCGACCGATGGGAAATAAAAGCTAATCCAATTTGGCACGGAATCAGATTGGCGCCAATGTCAGAGTCAACTCGTTCGTTCGTTGTGTATGTATGAGCACCGACGCACACACACACACACACACACACGAAAAAGAGAGAATCGCGATGATATTTATAGAAAAACAGCGTGGAATGACTTTTCGTACGAGAGCCTGCGGAAAAGCCATCGAAAACGACGAAACTTGAGAAATGAAAAATAAATACAGGAAAAAAGACGCAAAGAGAAACTAAAAGCGAAAATCAACCCCGATCGGACTCGCAATATTTTTCTCATAATTGCTTCTTCTTCTTCTTCTTTTATCTACATTTTATTGTGTCATTTTCGCGACACGCAATTGCAAATACGATATTTACGCATTTATATTCGAATAAATTTGTACGGCGATCTTGCGATGAAAAAAAAATGCTCAAGCTCCGTCCACGCTCATCCTCGTCGCTTCTACGCGCGAGGCTCACGGTATTATAGCTTTGCATTTTTTTTCCTCCTTCGTGATTTACCGATTCGAACGACGATCGCGTGCACCGAGGGCGTTCACCGAAACGCGGTTTTGCCAAATGGGCGTGCGACCGCGCGCGGCCGTTCGCCGTCCGACAGCCAAAACGTATCTCTCTTCGTTACGGCCAATCGTTGTTTATCTCAATCCCTTACCGGCGATGGAGAGGACGCGCATATGCGTCTCGGTCCATATTACGAACGCTCTCTCGTCTGCATTGCGGCAGACGGCACATTTCACCCCCGCGAAAGGGCTTCGAAACGATCATCCCGCGCTCTGCGCGTGTTTCGGACGTTTCGCGCTCTGTGCACGACGAGCCGACCGCGCAAACCGCGTTTCCACGAAAATTTTCGATGAAAACCGCGCGGAATCGTCCGCGCCAACGGAGAAATCACGAAAAATCATTCAAACTCGGCAGGATCGCGGCAAACTCCCCCCACGAGACTATTGAACGCGATTTCGGCAAGAATTTTCGAGAGCAAACGTTGTTCAAACTAGGAAATTTTGAATTTTGACTTTTGCACGCGGCATTTTGAAAATTATTTTCAAAATCAGCGGTAAATACGCGGAATCGTCCGCGCCAACGGAGAAATCACGAAAAATCATTCAAACTCGGCGGGATCGCGGCAAACTCCCCCCACGAGACTATTCCACGCGATTTCGGCAAGAATTTTCGAGAGCAAACGTTGTCCAAACTAGGAAATTTTGAATTTTGACTTTCGCACGCGGCATTTTGAAAATTATTTTCAAAATCAGCGGTAAATACTTGTGTACATACAACTGGGTGTGTGTGTGTGTATAAAATAGTAAATAAGCTGCGCGAATTCGGGTATAAAGTGTTACTTAGTTTTGCAAACGGGATCCTCCCACGTTGAGCCAAGGATCGTTAAACTTTCGAGAGCAAACGTTGTCCAAACTAGGAAATTTTGAATTTTGACTTTCGCACGCGGCATTTTGAAAATTATTTTCAAAATCAGAGGCAAATACTTGTGTACATACAACTGGGTGTGTGTGTGTGTATAAAATAGTAAATAAGCTGCGCGAATTCGGGTATAAAGTGTTACTTAGTTTTGCAAACGGGATCCTCCCACGTTGAGCCAAGGATCGTTAAACTTTCGAGAGCAAACGTTGTCCAAACTAGGAAATTTTGAATTTTGACTTTCGCACGCGGTATTTTGAAAATTATTTTCAAAATCAGCGGTAAATACTTGTGTACATACAACTGGGTGTGTGTGTGTGTGTATAAAATAGTAAATAAGCTGCGCGAATTCGGGTATAAAGTGTTACTTAGTTTTGCAAACGGGATCCTCCCACGTTGAGCCAAGGATCGTTAAACTTTCGAGAGCAAACGTTGTCCAAACTAGGAAATTTTGAATTTTGACTTTCGCACGCGGCATTTTGAAAATTATTTTCAAAATCAGCGGTAAATACTTGTGTACATACAACTGGGTGTGGGTGTGTGTATAAAATAGTAAATAAGCTGCGCGAATTCGGGTATAAAGTGTTACTTAGTTTTGCAAACGGGATCCTCCCACGTTGAGCCAAGGATCGTTAAACTTTATCGCTGTTTTGCCAACTCTCTCTGTACACTCTTTCCATTACGTACGTGGAGATGATCGTAAACTCGAAACTGCCTGTATTATACAAAGTATTCTCCGCATTAAGGTATAAACAGGCGCGAGTATACGGCTGCACAGCGTCCGGAAACATTCGTACAATTACACCGCCGTGTGATAAACACAACGAGGAGGATATCGATAAAATAAAGCAGGAAATCTGATTGCTCTCGGGCTCTCGGGCGAGTCCCACGAGCACACAACGCGATACGGAATTTTCCGTATTTGACTCTCTCGATGGAAGAAAAAAAAAGAAACAAGCGATTCGATTTACGTCGAAAAATGAAAAAAAAAAAAAAAAATGAAGAGAGAAGCGAATGAAAATGTTCAAACGTTCGTCCATCGTTTCTCAGAGGCTTTCGGTGAAAATGAAGAGCGATACACGCCGCGGGAAAATATGTTTTTATTATTCATCAAGGCGATATCGACGGCGAAAAAAAAAAAGAGAAGAAAAAGGAGCCAACTTTGTACTTTGTTTTTTTCCCACGTACGTTTTCGGAAAAGCTTGGATCGTCTCGACGTCGACGAGACGAGAAAAAAAAAAAGAACGAAGATGTAGAAGCAAAGCCCGAAGTAATGATATATCGTTTTCCACACACCGACGATCTGGACCGAGCTCCGGCGGACTTTATTGTTTTCCGCCACACAGGAGCAATTTCGAGCGTCACAGCTGTTATGGCAAACTCGAACGATGTGCCAGTCCCACGGAGGAAGAGAAAAAGACGGTGAAGAACGAGAAAAAGAAACTTGTCTCTGCGAGCAAGAGAGAGAGAGAGAGAGAGAGGAAGAGGGATGCTGCTGAAGAGATGTAACACCAGAGACTTGCATCGCGGAGCAAGAGCAAACCTCAGCTGCTGGAGATGGAGGATGCTTTTGGGAAAAGCTCTCATCCTCGCTCTCGCCCACACTTTGGCCCTTTCTGTCTGTCTGTGTGTGTGTTTGTGTGTGTTCGTTGGTCAGGTTTGCCGAGAACAAACTTCTCTATCGCGTTTATACCCCCGAGTTACGATTACATCAGAAACGATCGCTCCTCCTCGCGGAGCCTCTGTTGTATACGTGTGTATATGTATATAAGTCTCTTTCACACAGCACGAGCACCGAAATTGCCCAGTGGCTTATGCAAAATCCCCCATTGAGGTAACGAAGGGATATCATCATAGTCCTTTGACACGGATCACCGAACTGGGCAATTCGCTTCAAAACCAGTTTTCCGCATTGTCGGATCGAGAAGAAAAAAAGTTAAAAAAGGGGGGGGAAAAAAGACGTTTCATTTTTCTCTCGGATCGCTTCGAAGGGCGAATACGTTGAAATTTTTGGGGAAAAAAATCGTTTGTGAAATTGCGCGTGAAATTCAAAGCTCCCTCGGCGTATTTCGGAAGAATTTTCTTTTTCTGCCATTTTTTTTGACCGAAAAAATGTGTCGATTTCGAATCGATCGATTTTTTACGGGAAAAGATTTTTCAAAAAAAGGTCCGGTGCGTCAGCGATCGCGCGAAAATATTACAGACGGCGCGAGAGAAGCTCTTCTCGTGTAGAGCTGTTTTTAGACGCGAAAAGAGAGGAAAGGAACGGGGAGGAAAAATGACAGAGAGAGAGAGGAGGAAAAAAAATTCGCGACGAATTTGAGGGAGCGACTCCGCGGCCGCCACCTGGTCAACCGCGTCTTTCGCGTTCCTTCCTCGTCCGTGCGCGCCTCAAGCGGCGGCCACACCCGGCTTTGCGATTCATCCCAGAGTCGTTTATTCGTTTGTCTTTTTTTTTTCTCTCTCCTCTCGTCGTTTTTTTTTCGCAGCATCCACGGGTCCATACACTCATTTAGAACGAGCGAGATGGCCTCGGCTTCGTGTTTTCCCCCCTCCCCTCAGCTCCGTCGACCGTCTCTTGGCAAACATCCGTTTTTTTCTTCACTTTTCGCAACGAGAACCAAGAAATACGGAAATAGAGCTACAGCGAAATAATGAAAAGCTCGGCAACGCGAGGCTCCCTCTTACGACGAAACCGCGACGAGCAAAAAGTGCTCCCCTGCTCTCTCTCTCTCTCTCTGCTTTTGCGTTCTCGTACGGGCAAAAATTATTCCGCCGCTTTTACGATTTTTCGATGAAACAATCGGCAAATTTGGGGTTGGGATATTGTTCTCTTTCGTCTCAATTTTCCGGCCTCTGTGGTTTTATTTTTTACGGTCTAAAAATGACTTTAAATCGAAGATAAGCGGAAGGAGGGGGAGAATGACGAACAAACTCGACGCTTTATTCCCTCTTGCCGTGAGGAGAGAGAGCAAAGCCCCGAAAGAGCCTTTTGAAGCTTCGCGAGGGTCGATGGAGGCGACTGGAACGATGATTAATCGGAGAATAGGCTGTGCGAAGGGATGACTAAAGACGACAAGAGAGAGAGAGGGAACGAGAGAGAGAGAGAGAGAATCTTTTAATTTCAACCCCAAGTAAAAAGAAACCTCGTCGCGAGATAAAGTCCTCCGCTCGCGGTTGTTTTAATCACGCGAGCAACTTCCGGCTCGAGTTTTCGCAACGAGGATCCACGACCGTGAAAGCAGTATTTTCCAAAATAAAAAACAGAACCAGATTTCTCACCGAAAAATTCATCGATTTCCAAAAACCCACAAAAACCGGAAGACGAAGGGACGAGCAGCGGGGAAAAAAAAAAGTCTCGGAAAGCTCGCAAAAAAGACGAAAAAGCAACACGAAAGTTTTTCAGCACAAAAGTATTTTTCCCCATCGGGGTTTTGCTTTTTTCTCCTTCTCGTCGCGAAGGATTCAACGGCGAATGTAAATATTTAACAAGCTCGAGTGAGGCGCCGAAAAAAATGTCGAAAAAAGAGAAAAGAAGCGAAGGAAGAAGAGCAAAAAAAAGAAGGAAAATAGCGCGGGGTGAAAGAGGCATTGAAAAGAAATTCAAACATCGATCGTAACACATTTTTATCCAGGGGAAGAGAGGAGGAAAAAAGTGCACGTGTGGCTCTCTTTGATGGCTAGTGGGGAAGAGAGAGAGAGAGAGAGAGAGAAAAAAAGAGGCTCGAGCCTTGAGGGAGGATGGAGGATTTAGCGAGTCGGTGCTCAAAGAGTCAATAGACGCTCGGTGAAATATCACGTGAATTCCAAAAGCATCACACAGAGGCAGAAAGCATAAAAAAAAAAGGGGGAAAAAAAAGAGAGCAACGAGGTTTTCCACGGAGATGGCAAAAAAAAAGAGAAGAAAAAAACAAATACAGAAATAGCGAAGAATCGGCGAGAGAAAGAGAAGACGAAGGGGTTGGAGACGGCGGAGGGGGAAGGAAAGGGTCGACCTCATTTTCCGTTGTCGATGGTGGCGCGAGGATAAACGTTGGACTTTGGATTTTTCCATCCCTCTTTAGCAGCATCCCCCTACCCCTTTTCATCCCCCATCATCATCATCAGAGGAGCAAACGTCTAGGGCCGCCGGGAGCAAAGAGCCCCGTTTCGAAAATATACATTGGTCTCGTTTGTTGCGCGGAATAGTGGGGGGGAAAAAACGAAGCCGGAAAGAAGGAAAAAAAATAAAAGAAAAATTCCATGTGGTGCTGCTGTTCTTTTCCGCCTTTTTTTTCATCCCACAGCGGAAATGAACTCTATACCGCATTGCCACGCTGCTTTTACGAGGAGGCAACTTTGCATACGCCATCTCGCACTGTGAAATATCGCAATGCACGTACCCCATTAGAAATATATGTATTTAGAGCGCACAAAGCGTGTACGTACGTATCGGACCGTCCGTTATTTTCCTGGCTCGTCGTTTTTCACTCGGGAATATACCGAATCGTTCTCTCGGACGATACCAACGACGTTGAAAAGGAAAAGATATTTTTGCAACAAAAAAAAACTAATGATTTAATCCGTTTTTTTTTTTCAAATTTCTTGCACGATTTTTTACGTCTCGCATTAACCCCATCGATGTGCGGATAAATTATCGAGATACATTGCGTCGGTGTGAGAGCGCAGAGGCATGTACACACGGCACGTTTAAATGACTTTCGAAATCCATTTCGATTCGAGCAAACGGCGAACCTCACGAGGCTTTTGTCTCTTCATCACGTAAGACCGGAGTCTGCCGCTGATGGAACTTATCTCGACAGAGTTGTGGAGAATGGAGAGAATGCCAGGAAACAGAGTGAGAATTTCTCTGAGAGAGAATAAGAGCAAAAAGAGGGAGAAGAAAATCGACCATCGAAAACTATCGATACTGCACTTACGTGCCTGCTTAAGGCGCTTGCGTCAAGTCGATCCACGTGCTCGATATGTCCCCCCCCCCTCTGCTGTGCTCTCCTCCCAGTCGCGCACCGGCTCATCTCATTTTCGAGTCTCATCCGAGAGTTTTTTCGAAATGAAATACAAAGAAAAAAAAAGGCGAAATCGTCGCTGGATTTTTTTTGAAACTTCGCGAAATTCGATGAATTTTAATCGAGTGACCTTGAACCTTTGACCTTGGGCACTGCGACGACATTCGTACGGTCGAGGACGCGAGAAGAATGTGCGAACAAAAATGGCGAGGCCGAACGATTTTTTCCCCCCGAATCCGCACCCCCGCGGTGTTCGGAGAGCTTCCATCAAACTTGACGACTCCGGACTCGGACAATAGAGTCGATCTCTCGTGCAATTCCCTCCGAGTTACACGAGGGACTCTCTGTTATTGGATTGCCGCGGAGGGGTAAGTTCACGAGTGTGATACGAGGGTCGAAACGCGAAGGGTTAAGAAGCGAGCTGGATAAAATGGGAATCAGAGAGAGAGAGAGAGAGGGAGAGGGAAAATTTGCAACCCGAGAAATGGAGAACGAGACCGAAGGAGAAGGGACGAGAAGAGAGAGAAACACCGCCGGAGGTTATGCACAGCAGAGCGAGGAGCAAAATTCGGCGGTATTAAAGCCGTCTAATCTCGAGTAATTAATCGTAAGGAGCGAAATCCAGCGAGACGAAGTGCCTCAAAGGTGCGAATACCGAGATAACTATATGTGGTATAACAAGGAAAGATTCATCTCGGAGAGAAACGAGACAAACGCGATTTTCGAATCGATCGTTGAAAAAAAAAAAAAAAAAAAAATCAAACGAAACATGCAAACGGCGATCGGCGTTGTGTGTCAGCCGTAACGAGATGAATCGATCGGCAATCTCGTCTCCGACATCGAGTTTAATCCGAAACGAATTTAATTTGCCCAGCCGGAAAGAGAATCGCGTCTCGCTGCACTCTCCGTTAAGGTAGTTCTATCGTTTTATCGTTTTCTTAAGATTTTGTTGAAAATTTGAATACGTATTCTTTGATGCCATATATACGTGTGTAATAAATTTTGGAAGGTTTTACCACGTGGAAGTTGAGATATTTATTGGTAAAAATCCCAATTTTCGGTAGTCTCTCGTAAGAGCGCGTGTTAAAAGTTGCATTTTCATCAATGAATATCTTGGCTTCTACCTGGTGAAGCCTTCTAAAACTTTGCATACATTTTTATGCAACATCAAAGAAGATTTCTCGAGTTTTCCAAAAAAATCTTGAGAACATTTTTTTCGCAATTTTTGTAATTATAGAGCAAGCACATATCACCTGGGATGACCGTGAATTTGGAGTATGCTGTTCTTTAGTCGATTTGCAACAACTTTCCTTATTTAACTGAAGCCAGCGAACCATTTTGTATGTGAGAAAAACTGCAAAACAATTTCTCGATTTGAATCTAACGATAGAACTACCTTAAGTGCGACGTTTTCATATGCGCGGCGCACTCTCCCCGGCCAGCCACCGCTCTCTGTTTTTGAATAATCCAACGAAATAAGAGAACGCATGCAATTTTCACCGAGAGATGTACGTACGAATAATGAACGTACGTCTGCCATTTACATACTGCACGTGAAATAGTACGAACGCGCGCATATACCCTTACAAGGAGAATGTAAAATCACGTGATTCGGTCGTACTCAATTTCACGAGAGGGGAAAATACATCGCGGTGTTTAAAGAAGATTGTCCGGCCGTAATTCTCCACGGAACAGGCGTTACACTGCATAATCCCGTATGTGCCATGGGCTAATGGCCCTATCCTCGTATTATAACGTGGAATAACGAACGAGGAATAAATCTACCCTCTTCGCCCTCCCTCCCTTCTCGGCCAGACACAAATTTTGAATTCTCCTCGCGACGGAATCTCTCTGAAAAAATTCTCTTTGCGACGGGCGTTGTCATCGAAAAAGAAGAAAAAAGAAAACGATAAACGATGAAAATAGATATTTTCATGGGAATGGAAAGAGAAGACTGAAGTAAATTGAATAAAAAAATTAGCACGAGCTCCGGTGAAGATCGAAGGCTTGTTTTTTTTTTTTTTCTTTCGGATTGTCCGCGGAATTTCGCGTCGCTGGTGGCACACGCATACGCGATTGCGCATACATCTTCGTGACGCGTTTTTTCCTACTCTTTTATTTCGTTTTTTGGCGCAGCACGTATACGCACACGTGCACACACGAGGGTATAAACCGATAACGCCATTTGTCATCGAGGTTTTTCGCCTGGTCGGTTATATTGATATCGGGAATCGGTAAAATTTTGTACACAGCTCGTACGTACCATCCCCTGTAGATACACTTATGTACATTGGGGTGTTTCGGGGGAAAAAACAAAAAATTTCAGCTTCAAAGAATTTGTAAAACTCTGATGGCGCGAAAGAAAGGTCCTTCGAGCTTTGACCCGCTGTAACTCGGCAACGGTTACTCTGGCGACGTCAGGACTGAGGACCTTTTTTGTAGAGCGATCGATTTTCTACAAAAGTGCATCTCACGCGTTTTATTCTCAGACTCGTATTTTCCGCGTTATTGCCGGGGAAAAGATAAAGGTACGTCGAGGAGCACGGGAGTCGAAATTCGAACTTTGCGGAATAGAATGTTTTTTTTTTTTTTTCAAACACCCTAATGTATATGTGCGTATAATTGATTGATTACCAGGGAAACTACGGGGCGTATAACCGACATGACTTTTACGCGATAATTCTCGTGTTACGGACCCGTTCGTCGATCGGCGCGTTTGTCCCGATATCGACAAACAGAATGGAGAGATATTTTTCGTTTTTCGCGAATATTTGACAACGAAAAAAAAAAGCGCTTCCACGCTCGTTGGTGACAACACGAATATTCCGCCGCGGGGAACGTTGCAACGGAGATGAACACGGGCTTTTGTCGCACCGATCTCGTCGGGAACGTCGATGACGATATACAGAGGGCCAATGATGATATAACGAGCGTGAATTTGCCACGTGAATTGATCGATTCAAAGAACGATCGATTGACCATTCAATTCGTTTTTTATTTTTTCCTTTCACCGTGAATCGAGTCGAAATAATGAAGAAATTTGATTCTTCAACAGAGGCTTTGAATAATGGAGTTTAACGGAAAAGGTTGTGGAGATTGGTGAAAAAAGAAAAACGACGAAATGACTTTTTCGACAAAGTGAAAAACTAATGGATTGTCGAGGTTTTTTTCGAGTTTTCGGAAAAAAGTCGGCGTGCTTCGTAATCAGAGGGAAATTTCCGATGGGATGGGCTATTGAAATATTGAAAGTTTGAAGAAAAAAAAATTCGAAAAAAATCAAAGGTCCAACTTTGAAAATCTGCCAAAAATCGAAAAATCAAGATATCCGCACGGATCAAACGGCATTTCGAAGAGTATTAGACCGCAAAAGAAACAAGCGGCAGCTGGAATGTCCAACTCTACGAGCATAAAAGTGGCAACAAATTTTGGATTTTGAAAATTGAATTAAAACTCACTTTTCCCCGCTGATCACGAGTCACCCTGGTATTTCATCGAAAACTCAAAATTTGATCGCAAAAACGCCAAAAAACTGCTCAAATTAAACGACTGTACCGCGTTTTTCCATTTTTTCATTGAAATTTCAAGATTAAAAAAAAACAGAACTCTGTGTGCTTTTCCAGCTCGAAAATGATGAAAAATCTAATTCGTCTGAAATAAACATCGAAACGCGAAATGCGTTTCTCGTTACTCTTCCTTCTTCCCCACCGTGTTGGCATGTGAAAAATCGATACACGTTTTATTATACATGTACTTTGTTCCACTTTGGAAATTCAGTCGTTTTTTTCCTCTCCCGGTTTTACGAGTCCATAAAAGCTGGAATCAATTGATTGATACTCGCCGATATTCATACTCGTCGCAGCCTCCACATAACGTCATTGAATATACAGCAGAGATTTTAATACCGCCGGTGTATTAAATATTGATATAAAACAGGAAGAAGGATTTCCGTGTTTGTCAAGCGGTACCTCCGGCTCGTGATACGACAATCGTCGTTTTTTCGCCTCTCCATTTGTATTTTCAATATCGATGGATTCCCTCGCGAAAATTATTCCATCCCTCGGGAAACTCGACGTTTTTCACTTGATTGCCGCAAACGAACGTTTCATTTTCGAAAAAAAAAAAAATAACAAAAAAATTAGCGAAACAACGACGTACACGATGGAACAATTTTATATGGAGATTTTTCATCGACCATGCAGCCACGCGATTTTTCGCCGACAAGATCGTAAACAATAGCAAAAGGGAGAGAATTTTTTTCATTCTCGTCTCTCATCGCAGATTCCAATAACACACAGCGAATATGAAAAGGAAGGTACTTCGAATAAAATCAAACAAAAGTTGAAAATTTCGTGAAAAAAAAACAAAACAATCCGACACGATGAAACACGGAGGAATGCTCTGTTTTCCCGTCGATTTTTCAATTTTTTCATATTTTTCGTAATACCGAATTAATTGTAAAAGTCTACTCCAGTTGGCTGGTTGGAGGCTGGGAATTTGTGTCCGCGCGTAGACACACCGAAATAACACGAGTGGAAAAATGGGAAAATGAAAATCAACAGGAAACGAGCGCCGTGTGTCGATACATCGAGGCTATGAATAATAATAATAATAATAATAATAATAATCGAAACGAGGGTATGCTCGGAAAAATCCGACTTGTGGCCTGGAAAAACAACGACGAGCAACCCTTTTCCCGACGGTCCGGCGAATTTCCGAGATATCAAAGTGCCAAACTTGGCAAGTTGCGCGTGGTGCGGCGCACACTCGTCCAAAAGCCCGAAACACACAGCGCACGAGAGAAATAACAGGACGGCCAATTCCGGAGAGACCCACACAATGTACACAACGGGGAGTTGAAAAGTTTGCGGGTGATCGAGGGAACATAAACATTTTCCTTCAATCTCATTCGCTCGCCTCTCTCATGTATTTACTTTTGCGCGTATACTCGTTTTTCCGAGTTGAGATTCAAGCGAGGATGCTGCGCGAGAAGACGCGAATTGTTTCCGACTCTTTTGCGTGGAATTTCGAGAGATTTTAGAAATCGAACGCGATTTTACACCTCGTCGTATTTTGCCCACAGCGGGGGAATTTATAATTCTACAAAAATTTGCACGGAGTTGTCGAAATTTAACGTGGTAAAAATGAGAAAAAAGTAGATCGAAAGATGGATTTTTGTCCACTACGCTCAACGAAAGGAGAGGAATTTTTTCGTAATTGGAAACTTTTCGGGAAATTGTTGATGATTCATTGACGAAATAAAAATATCGCCTCTCTCGTATATTTACCATTGTGCGCATACACTCGTTTTCCGAGTTGAGATAGAAGCGAGGATGCTGCGCGAGAAGACGCGAATTGTTTCCGACTCTTTTGCGTGGAATTTCGAGAGATTTTAGAAATCGAACGCGATTTTACACCTCGTCGTATTTTGCCCACAGCGGGGGAATTTATAATTCTACAAAAGTTTGCAGCGAGATTTTGGAATTTAACGTGGTAAAAATGAGAAAAAAGTAGATCGAAAGATGGATTTTTGTCTACTACGCTCAACGCGGGGAGAGGAATTTTTTCGTAATTGGAAACTTTTCGGGAAATTGTTGATGATTCATTGACGAAATAAAAATATCGCCTCTCTCGTATATTTACCATTGTGCGCATACACTCGTTTTCCGAGTTGAGATACAAGCGAGGATGCTGCGCGAGAAGACGCGAATCGTTTCCGACTCTTTTGCGTGGAATTTCGAGAGATTTTAGAAATCGAACGCGATTTTACACCTCGTCGTATTTTGCCCACAGCGGGGGAATTTATAATTCTACAAAAATTTGCACAGAGTTGTCGGAATTTAACGTGGTAAAAATGAGAAAAAAGTAGATCAAAAGATGGATTTTTGTCCACTACGCTCAACGCGGGGAGAGACATTTTTTTGTAAATGGAAACTTTTCGGGAAATTGTTGATGATTCATTGACGAAATAAAAATATCGTCCGTTATCGTTTTTTTCCTCCCTCGAAATTATCATCAAAGTTTTATGCGTCGGGGAAGAAAGCGAGCTGTAAAAATATGCTCGCAATCTCGAGATTTTTAATTTCCAATGGTGTACTCGTGGCGGAAGCTGCGCGAGAGCGAACGACGCCGAGACGAAAACTTTTGCAAAACTTTCGCCCTCCACCGCGCGCGGTTTCCATACGAGAGTCAGAGGCGACTGCGAGGAAAAAGAGAGACACTTTTTTTCTCTCGAACGGGACAATACAATTTTTCCTCTCCGTCCCGATTCATCGATGATAAATTCGCGATGCGAATATACCGAGACAAACATGACAAGCGTCGCCAACATCCCGTGTAGAAATTTGATCTGGACGTCCCGGCTTTAGACCGGGCCCTGGTCTGGATTACCTTGGTTTGGCCTGGTTTAAGTTTTTAGGTAGGGGCCTGGTAAGGGGCAAATAGGGAAAATCGGGCTATTCTCGTCAATATTTCCATGTCAGGAAATGCTCATGGTCTGGTCGGGATTTCCATGAATACAATTCTGAGTTCCGAGTTATATACATATACTCCCGATATGCTCGCCTTCGTTGCGCCTAACGCGCAACATTCGTTGGTAAGGCAGTGCGACAAGGGAAAAATAGAATTTAAAATATTATCTTGCTTACATTTAAATTTTATGTTTCAATTTATTCCGTGTGCTCTACTTCCTTATTTCCCTACACAAATGTGTATGATTTCATATTGAGTCTCAGGCCAGATTCCAACCGGGCTGTGGCATGGAATGAAATTTGAAAAGCAAGTAAGGGCTATGGCTGGGCATGGCCATTTCCCGGCTTACTGTTCTGAGCGGGTGCTGATCAGGCCCTGGTCATTTCCCGATTATTTCCCGGTGTATGGAAATCAAACCAGGCACTGACTTATTACCCGTTACATTGCTAGCCGGATCCCGGCCTGGCTAGCCTGGCCATGCCCCGATATCAAATCGGGAAAGCCAGTACTGGGCCAGACTTGTTCCCGATCAAAATTTCTACACGGGATCTCTCCGACGGATGGACCACTTTTGACGAACAAAAAACAAAAATCTATTCGTTTATAATAAAACCCCACGGTCCAGCGAACAATAGACGATGGATGTGATCGTTCAGCGACGATTCAGTCGTGAAGAAAAAAAAAATTCCCGAAAACAAAACAAAAGAAGAGAAGAATAGAGAGAAGCAGGGAGTCGGCGAACTTTTAGTGACTCCTACTGTACGAATGTCGACTAGAGAGAGAAAGCGAGAGAGAGTGAGACGTTTCCAACGTATTCGCGAGTTCATTCTTGCACAACGAGGAACGAAAGAATAGCCCTTTTCTGATTCAACCCCCAGACCCCTCGAGAGGCACGCGAAAAGATCGTTCAAAAACACCCCTGCTCCCGCACAACCCCCGAGACAGATTTACAGAAAGGCCTAAAGAAGAAGTTGCGAGGCACTTTTATCAAGGCTCTTGCCACACGGGGTCTTTCGTAGGGAAATTCTGCTGCGGCTGCAACAGCATTCGTATTACATTCAAAGGATCGAGTTCTCGCCTATAGCTAATCCTCGGGCAAGCTTCCAGCGTTTGTGTTTGCGTCGAGCAAACGCCCTGCCTTTCGATTCATATACAGGGTGTCCCGAAAAGTAACGCCGGACGATCGAGTGCCTCATCGGGGCTGAAATTCCAAGTCGAAAAGTCCTCGAGCACTTTTCGATCCGACCGATTCCGGTCGAGTTATCGCTCGACGAAGCCGGACATTTCGACCTGGAATTTCATTCAGAGTCCAGTGGCGAATTGCAAAACGACGCGTTTCGCGACACCCCTTACACGACTCTCTCTCGTACACGCACTCGAAGCATTCAGGTTTGAACAAACCCGGGCTCTTTCGCTCATTACATCCTGCACACTTTCCCCCCCCTTTTTCTTTTCACTCCTCTATTTTTGCGCGAGAGGAAGAAGGCATTTCTCGAGTGAATGGGACGATATGGGGCATTGTATACCGCGTGAAAGAAGCTGGCGGACCAAAAGAGGGTTGATTATGCACATTCGGGGTGAGATTTCGTACGAAACAATGAGAAAAAAGGCGAATTATCCGTGCTACAGTACGCGCCACTTTGAGTGAAACAGTTCCGTCCGGAATTCAACGACGTCAGAGTAGCTTTTCTCCTCGGCATCCGTGCAATCTCACGGCGAACGTACCGAAAACAATAAAATATAAAAAAAATTTCACTTTGAATGGCTCTCACTGTACACGCTGGGAGATCAACGAGGCTTGAATCACGAAAAATTCGTGTAAAAAAAATCCCTCCCGATAATTCGTAATTATCGTCGATTTTTTCTTGAAACGACCAACAAAAGCACTTGCTAACGCGACTGTAAACGTGACGACTATCGAGAATGTCGAGAAAATAAATGCAGTGTAAAAAAAACGAACGAAAAAAAAGAGAGCAAAATAAAAACGAACGTGTTTATGTACACGCGACGAACGATCGAGAGGAAGGCATTTCTCGAGTGAATGGAACGATATGGGGCATTGTATACCGCGTGAAAGAAGCTGGCGGACCAAAAGAGGGTTGATTATGCACATTCGGGGTGAGATTTCGTACGAAACAATGAGAAAAAAGGCGAATTATCCGTGCTACAGTACGCGCCACTTTGAGTGAAACAGTTCCGTCCGGAATTCAACGACGTCAGAGTAGCTTTTCTCCTCGGCATCCGTGCAATCTCACGGCGAACATACCGAAAACAATAAAATATAAAAAAAATTTCACTTTGAATGGCGCTCACTGTACACGCTGGGAGATGAACGAGGCTTGAATCACGAAAAATTCGTGTAAAAAAAATCCCTCCCGATAATTCGTAATTATCGTCGATTTTTTCTTGAAACGACCAACAAAAGCGCTTGCTAACGCGACTGTAAACATGACGACTATCGAGAATGTCGAGAAAATAAATGCAGTGTAAAAAAAACGAACGAAAAAAAAGAGAGCAAAATAAAAACGAACGTGTTTATGTACACGCGACGAACGATCGAGCGAAACGCGTCGGAAGAGGAGGTGTACACACGCGTCTCCTCGTATTTTCGTTCGCAAGGAGCGGCTTCGCACACCGCGAGTTAGTAGACGATTCCGAAGGCTGATCCCGCCAGAGACGCGATCGTAACCCTCTCTCTGTACACGCGTATACATTATTCCATACCCCTCTGATTTATCCCTCGGAAAATCTCCTCCTCTCTCGGTCTCTTTGAGCCTGATATACACACGCGTATATCGACGCTTCGTAACGGGGTAAAGCTTCGCCAACGTTGCTGAAATCGTCTTTACGAGGTCGCAAAAGCCACACACCGAGCGTGTGCTTCTCCCTCGCGCATACACAGCTGCCTGGAGAGCCAAAGATCTTCTCTACGAGAGAGAGCGAGCTTTGAAGCGATCAGCGGCGAAATACGAGAGGCCAGAGTGTACACCGAGTGTCGGAAATGCGTTTTCGCACCTATATACTCAGCTATATACTATATATATATAAACTCGAGGGAATTTAGTGATTCCAACGTCTCCGGGCGTGTTTCGTGCAACTTTAATCGTCGATCGTCGATCGATCCGCAAAGTTGCAACCGCCGGATGGAGTCTGCGTGTTTATCATCGAAAATTTCGTCGAAAAATGACGATCAAGTGATTAAGGACACTCGCGCGGGTGGCGGAGATATCCGAGTGTACAATTGCGTGTTATTGGATTATTCAACTCGCTAATGAGGCAGCGTTTTGCGTGTCTCTGTGTGTGTGTGTGTGTGTACATGTAGTTCGACGTCTTCACTGCTTATCTACGGTCAACTGTCATAGTTGTCGTCGCGTATACAGCAGTACCGTGCGGGAATATTTACCCCGGGAGATACTCGGCATATGGCGAACCCGGAGTGAGGCTCGAGGAATCGCCTCGAAGCCCACCATGGCGACGATTGTCAGCCGCAAAATATGCATATATACGTTTGAGGTCAAATATAATGCAAATTCAGGGTTGAACGGACGCGCGCGCGGGCTCAAACGACGACGAAAGCTTTCGGGGATTCGACGGCAAATTCGCACGGCGGAACGCATACGTTTGGGTTCCCGCCGACGAAACTACGATCAAAACTCGCGCGGTAAAATTACGCGAAAATTACTCGTAATTCAATGGAATCCCTGCTCGAACGCTCCTATTGATTGTTTAATTATGCAGCGGGCGATATGCATACGCGAGCGGGAGAACGAATCAATGCGGTTCGCAAAGCGGAAACGCCTTGTTCGGAGCGAAAGTCGATTGATGTTAATTGCTAATTATCGTTAATACACGTAATATGCAATAAAATAACACCGCCAACGAGGGGACACGTTTGTGTCGATATTTTTCATTTTTTTCGCGTTATTTCCGGCTGAATAACATCGAGCGCGTTTTTTTTCGATAAAAATCGGGCTTTGCGCATACTCGTCGCGTTTTCGACGATTCAAACTTGCGCGAGACGCAATAATGCACGAATACAACTGAATAAACGAATATGCATGTAAATATGTGCGCGAATGTATTTATATGATTTTTTTCGGAATTACCGTTATAATATGCAATAAAATAAAATCGCGAACGAGGGGACACGTTTTTGTCGATATT
Source organism: Heteropelma amictum (assembly GCA_959613375.1). Taxonomy (NCBI): domain Eukaryota; kingdom Metazoa; phylum Arthropoda; class Insecta; order Hymenoptera; family Ichneumonidae; genus Heteropelma; species Heteropelma amictum. The sequence continues at coordinate 852,895 of OY390721.1, read as the reverse complement.
TTTCATTTTTTTCGCGTTATTTCCGGCTGAATGACATCGAGCCCGTTTTTTTTCGATAAAAATCGGGCTTTGCGCATACTCCTCGCGTTTTCGACGATTCAAACTTGCGCGAAACGCAATAATGTAAATATATGTAAATATACGCGCGAATGTATGTATATAATTTTGTTCGGAATTACCGTTAAACGTAATATGCAATAAAATAACACCGCCAACGAGGGGACACGTTTTTGTCGATATTTTTCATTTTTTTCGCGTTATTTCCGGTTGAATAACATCGAGCGCGTTTTTTTTCGATAAAAATCGGGCTTTGCGCATCTCGTCGCGTTTTCGACGATTCAAACTTGCGCGAGATGCAATAATGCACGAATACAACTGAATAAACGAATATGCATGTAAATATACGCGCGAATGTATTAATATGATTTTGCGACGTCGAGGGTTTCGCCGAGAGAGCGCACTGCAGCGAGAAACGTAATTTAAATTCGATTTGGAGATTCGATTTAGATTCGCAGGACGAATCACGAGGAAAATGTAGCCCCCTCCCTTCGCTCTCGTTTTTATTATTATTATAGTCATTTTCTCCGGACAATACTCCGCAAAAGTTGCGGATTTATTGTGAAATATACCGTCTAGTTTTTTTTTTTTTTTTTCGAGACTCGAGACGTACGAATCGAGATGAACATTTTCCAGGAGATCGAAGAGGGATACCTTTGAATTTGATCGAAAATACGTGTATTTTATTTAGCGCATAATTTGAAAATCGCAGAGTCCAGTGAGCACGATTTTTCTACGACAAAGTGTATTTATTTACTTTGATATATCGAATGATGTATGAGTTTTGCAGAGGGTTGCGGTTTAACAAAGATTTAGAGGGAAATAACACAGCTGCGCGAAAAGCTCGCCAGGCTCGCAGAGGGAGAGAAGAAGCGTCTAATATCTCTGTGCCGCGGTATCCAAAATTATATTTAGCACACCGGCGACGAGAGCTAATATTAGATAGCATTGTCAGTTTGCACACCGGAGGGAGAGCAACGTTTTCTCCAAAGTAATATCCAGAAGGAAGGAGAGGAATATTCAGAGAGAGAGATTAAAAAGAGTGCCAAAAGAGAGGAAAACGTCGAGAAAAGTACGAAGGGTCCTCGACGCGTGGAATTCGAAACTCGAGACTCTACCGAAATACAGATATCGCGAATGGAACGTGTGTGCACATTTAACGAATGAAAAATATCTCATCGATCAACGGGACATTCCATGCTAGATTAAAAAAGAAGACGACGGAGTTTCTTTTTTTTTTTCATTTTTTTTCCGCGTTGTTGTTTCTCCTTTTTTTCCAGAGTCCCAAGGCGGCTTCTTCTTATGCATGGCTGACGCGATTTTATCGTCCTTTATTTCGCTTACGAGACGCGCCAGAATTTTATGAATCGGAAATTCCTCGTTGTACAAAGAAAGTTATGAGAAAAGATGCACAAAAGTATTCGGCTAGGCGGGGCGAAAAAATTGCGAAACGTCGAGTGCAAGTTCGATAAGAGCATGTTCGCATACAGAGAGACGAATTTGTTGCGCAAGGGGTCTCGGAACGGAATGTCAACATCGTGAATAAAAATTGCCGATGGAATTTAGAAATTGTCGAATGGGAAAAGTTATTAGTGGAAATACGGAGATGAAAAACAATGAAAAAGAGTCGAGAAATAAACTTGTGAAACTTGATAAAATATTACGTTCTCGTTCTCGGTTTTCATGTCTTCGCCCTCTCATTGTCCGCTTCGTCGTCATTTTATCGAAAATGTTTGAATTTACAAATATAATTGTGTATTTTACCCGAGAAATGTGAAATTTATAGCCGCTCGATTTTTGCTGCGATGTAAGGGAGTAAAAAATCATAATGTTCCTTATGCGGGCTCCTGGCGGAGAGCGCGGGAGGGAACACTCGTAAAGCGTCTGCCTGGAGCGCTGGCGTGCTACTGAAGCGCTCTCGCGCAGCGCGCGCAGTCCCACACTCGTCGGACCGCCCCGCCACTCCCCACTACTCGCCCCGCGTAAGAGAGAGACGGCAGCCGGCGCGCATGCGTCAGCGCTTCACGCCGCACTTCTTCTACTGATATATACGTAAATATAGATGCAGGTACAAAATAAAATAAAATTATTCAAATGTAAATCAAAAGCCGAGGAAATAACGAGTTTATCGCAAATGAAATAAAGTAAAGATTTTTTTTTAAGGTTTCAAAATCGAATTTCATCCCAAAGTTGACTTCATGGCATTCGGATATCATTTTTTTTTACGAATTTCCTGTATACGTGTCACGTGTACGCGCAAGGTGTACACGACGAAGCTGCTGTTTTATAGAGGAAATTTGTTCTTTCGTGCTCGTTCACGTGACCGAGAATACAGAAAGAAGGGAGAGTGAAAAGGACGATGGATAAAACGTACGATGGCATACGTAAGACGAAGGGCAAACAGTCGGGAACCACAGGGAGCAAACGTTTCTCCGATATTGCCAACCTTGTTTATTTATGTGTTTGCATTTTTTTCTCCATCGTCGATGAAAGAAAAAGAGAAAGAGCAAAATAAGAAACACGAACGGAGGGTTACGAGAGAGATGTTTGATTTTTTTTTCAGTCTCACAAGACATCATATCGCGTTTCATTCCCGGGGGCATATTTGTAAAATCGAATCAGCTGCATGTTCGAAATTGCACACAGCGATACGTAATATTATCTCATATATTTACCCTAGTTTCTCGAAAAGAAAACAAAAGAGCCCGCAACAATCGAAGGCTGTTGAATGAAAATTTCCTCTCTAAAATGCACGGTGTGTTCGTAAAACATAGAAAACAAAAGAAGCTCTGATTTCAGCGGATGTTTTTTTTCAAACCCAATTACGAATCTCTCGTGATTTTCGTGTTTTTTTCTTGTCAAAAGTTTTCATTGTCAGTGGCTTCGTTAAATCGCACCGACATGATAGGCATGTTATACAGAGATGATGAGTTTTCGACGATCGATAAATATACGTATGACCCATGGGAGGATATCTGTATGAAGTACAAAGACCCAAATGAAGCTTCGACATGGTTCACCCACAAGCCCCCCCCCCCCCCCCTCCCACAGGGCAAATGTCTATTTAATAATTGGCATACACCGAAATACTCGAGCATGAAATTCGATTCCATCTCTGTACCAATGGCTTCTATACAACGATCAATCAATCTCAGTAATCAATTATCAGAGTAATGCTCGTTACTCTGGCAATTTATCGATTAATTCCTTTCGAAAACCGCACACACAGAGAGAGCGCGGGATTGACATGCCTATTTACGTCGATCGAAAAAATCCACGGAATAATAATAGAAATAGATTTAAAGAAATCGGTTACTGGTGAGGAATAATGGTAATAATCGCAGGTGAATTCGTGCGAAAGGTGTGTCGCAATTAGCAAACTCATCAACTCGCTTCATTACCGAGGAGATGGAGATGGATTGCTTATTACGCGCGAGTGCATCTCACCCACACACACACACGGGCATAGGCAAGTGTGTATTCATCTCTCTCGCAGGTAAAAACCGTGTGTGATAAGCGGATGAGTAACAGAAGGCATAATGGAATATGGTACCGAGTGTATTTTCACTCGTACGTCCATGTACGTGTTCGCCATTGGCTGTGGATGCGATACGCGCGCATCCCGGCATGAATTAAAACTCTCCGCGTATGTGTACCGAGAACTCGATATGAAAGGACCATTAATCACGGTAGCTGTATATTTCGACGACAGCGCGCGGACGAGAACTCACCGCACGAAGCGAGAATCGCCTCTGCTGCTGCTGCTGCTGCGGCGAAATATATATACTAATATACACGCGAGTTTCTCCATGCACATTTTCGCATATTACGGGATTAAATCGAGCGACTCTCGATACCCAGTCAGCGACAAAGCTTCCGTTGGCGATATATCGGGAATCCCTCGAATTTTAATCATCGCTCTTTGCGCGTAAAATCGCGACGACCCGCGTCGACACGGAAATTTCGTTATTTTTTCCGCGCGATCATTTATAAATCAAACGGGACAAAATGGAATTTTGACTTTTCAACAATGCCCGCAGATTCGTCTGTGAATAATTTGGAAAAATCGTCCGCGACAGGATCAGCTTTTAAAAAAATTTTTTTTTTCAATTTCGAGTCCTTTGCGCTTCTGTGAATTTCCGATTCCGCATGAATGTTTGACTATCATACCGCGAGGCATTATCGTACCGTGGGTCTGTCGAACAAAAAAAAAAACAAAGGTGTACGCAACCGAGCACAATTTTTTTGTTTTTTTTTTTCGCTTTCGGCTCGACAACCGACACCGAAAACAAGGGCGAAAGAGGGCTCTCTCGAAGGTCGAATGAAAAGATCGACGCACGGCGCTCGCGACTGTCGGAATTTCAATAGGAAACGAAGACACTCGTGTACGCTGCGATGTAAAGCAAATTCGTCTCGATATCAGTGCCACGTGTAAACATATAAACATGTGTCTATGTACACACGTGCGTATGTTGGTAAAAGCATACACGACCAAAGTTATTCACGTATTCGCTGATTAGCAAAGCAGCGCTGCGACGGGAATAACAGAGAGAATTCGTATGACGAATTGATTGCTCCTGTTTACTCTCGCGATCTACGGTCGAAATCTTTGGAACCGAACCTCTCTCTCTCTCCGATGCCTCTCCCGTCACCTCTATTCGTCATTGCCTCGGCATTTATTTCGTCCAAAAACATCGCATCGACAACGAAACAAAAATAAAAAGAGTAATTACAACGATTCGATGGAACGCAACAAAAATGTTCGCCAACACCGAGCATCTTCGATATTTCTGTTTTTCTCCTTCTCGTAATCGCCGAAAGTGCATTCTTTAATACCGTTGATGAAAAACAAATATGTATACAAGCGCAGTTACGAATTAATTACAATAAGTATTCCGCGTACTCTCGAGTTAATTTAATACCGCAATTTTACGGTCCGATCACGTTAGAGCCAGGGCGGGAGGGGGGGGGGGGGGATAAAAAAGTAACTCGCGGTATGATACAAAGGCGGAGAGATTAAAACTCGAGGATTTCTGCGAGGGTGGCCGAGGTGGGCCAGGAGGAGGGGGATTGAATTTTAAGGACGTACACCGTGCAGAGCGACGGAGGTATACGCGCGAAATTCGTTACCCAGCTTGTTATGCGGTGTGTTTGCTCGAGACAAAGACAACACGGCGGGCGCTCGCGTATCGCGCTATCATTTCCGCGAGATGCAAACAAGGGGCCCTTCACGAGTGTATAAACCGAGAGAATCAACAAGTTTAAACACGGCTACGAGCACATTTATCCGCGAGAATAAACAAACGTGCGCGAGCCTCATCAGGAAGATTATCGGCGGTTGAAAAAAAAAAAAATTCTCCTCTTTTCAAATCCGTATTTTCGCTATTTTCAAAATATCACCGCGTTCAAAGTATGACCCTGGAAAATGGGAAATATATCGCGATGCGATAAAAAAAATCCCGCCTGCCACAAACGCTCGGAAAGCGGGATTTTTTTCTTCCCGATTACGATTTTATCAGCAGCGATTTGATATACCGGGTGACCGAAAAACACGATGCCGAAAGTTTGGCACCGCATTGGGGCTGGAATTCCAAGTCGAAAAGTCCTCGAGCATTTTTCGATCCGACGACACCCCGCCGAGTTATCGCTCCTTTTCTCCGATTGGCTGAAACTTTGACGTTCGATAACTCGCCGAGTTTTGGTCGTACGAAAAAGTGGCGAAATACGTGTCTCCTCGAAATTTCATTCCGAAAGCATCCCCGAGGTCTAAACACTCGAATTTCGCGACACCCTGTATACTTTATACCGTCGGAAGCCAGATGCACACGTGTGCACATGCCAAGGTAGTAAATCGTAAGGAATAATGGGGATGAGAGTCTCGCGAAGCCCGCGGGCAGCCGTCAATAAGCTACCGTCCGATGGATCTCCCCCGCAGGGGCTTTCACGGAGCGCAATTCGTCGGCAGCACACAGGGCTGCCAACGGTGTGCAGTGTAATTAGTTGATGGACAGAGGAGCGGCCACCACAAAGGAAACGTTTCGCGCCAGCGTCTCTACGTCATCGCGCGCACTTGACAAGACCGCCGATACAACACACACACACACACGCGCGAAAATCCATTCGTGCTGGCGAATGGCGGGACGAAAGCAGCCGACCGCTTCGCTCGACCCGACTTTGAAGCGTACTCGGGATGGAAAAGGAAAGCGGCGTTTACCGAGATTCGACAGCTCAGGTGATTCGTAAAGAGGGCGAGGTTCGACCGTTCTCTCGATAAATCTATCGATGTATATATGTATATATATATATGTATGTTCATTTTCTTATCCATTAGAAAGAAAAAAAAAAGTACCCTAGAAACTAGAAACCCCTTAACCATCGGTGTGTATTCTCGTATACACATCGAGCAACGATCGAAAAAAAGGGCACAGCCCTCGTGTTGTCTCGTCCGGTGAAAAGCTCCCCGAGGCTGAAAACGCGCGAGGGTCCACACCCTCGTAAATATCTCGCCGGTCGATGTTAAATACGGTCCACGCAGGGTATATCGTACGTGTGTACAATCACGCGAGCTGACCAGTCGGGGTAGTTTAATTTAAGGGGTGTTTAGCCAAAGTGACGAACGCCTCGTTTGTTTCTCCTCTCTCTCTCTCTCTCTCTCTCCCCCCTCTCACGCTATTATCGCATTAAACGTGTCTGAAAGGATTCGTCTTCGCCTTTCTCGTTTCTTCGTCTTTCGGTCTCGATCGATGAACGCTGAGAGAACACGCGAGGCTCGAAATCCGCTCTGCGCGATGTTTCCACCGCGACGTCGTGAAATTGTAAAAAAAAAAAAAAAACGAGAGAGAGAGGAGGAAAAAAAACGAAATTCCGACGCTTGTGAAAAAAAAAAAAAACAAAGCGAGGAATATTCGGGAAAATTCGGTGAAAAAACTGGGGGGAATATATATTCGGATTTTCGTCGAAAAAACCGTGTTGTCGATGGAAAAAAAGCCGAGGTAAATTTTGGAAAAATATCCACCGCTAGGCCCCCGACGATTTTTCTCCACCCTCGTCCGCGGTCTCGGTGGTTGCAGGAGAAAAATTCACCGCGAAAACACGAGGAGGGTACGGCGGGCATTTTCCGATACACTGAAAAATACCTGCCGTAGGGTAGACCGGGGATGAGGGTGGAGGGTTGGGGGAGGTTTATATAATGGAGCTTTTGTGAATCGCGAAATTAGTTGACGGGCAGCGAACAGTGTGGCTGAAGTAATGCTCCGGGATTACGTACACGCGAGCTCGGGCCAACAATGGGGATCCCCGGCCGCGCGAAACGGCTCGTCGCAAGGTTTTTGGCGCGCGCGATAAATCACAGACACACCGGAGAAGCCGGTGTGTGTGATTTGACTTTTTTCCTCGGCAGTTTGTGCTGTTTCTTGTTTTTTTTTTTTTTTTTTGAACGATTTCGCGACCGGTTCCCCCTGTTTTCTTTTTTTTTTCATATTTTTTTCTATTCTCCTTCCGCGCATATTATGTACAAACGAATAATTCATTTTTACACTGAAACGAACGTTCCCTCGGGTATATCGCCGTCAAAGAGCACGCACGAGCGTGAAAATCATGCAGAAATATATGAAAATCCGAAGAGTCATCGATAACGGATGTAAAAATAATTTTGAATATTCGTTGCTCGTTGAGATTGAAACGTGAGACGAGAAGGATTTTTTTTCAGCAACGTTGGAACCACACGAGAGGGGAAGAAAAATGTAAATTCAAGCTCGACGAGCGTTTCTCGCGCGGACGTAAAATGAGTCGACGAAAAATATGTATCAACCCACGCGCGTGATTCCCGTAATCGTAATTACACGGGAAATTGAATTAAAAAGGAATATCAACTCGGCGAAACATCGTTGTAGCGTCCTTTGTTTTTTCTTCTTTTTTTTTTTTCGTAATCAGCAGCGTGCATCGTGTGAAAAATTGGCAAATTAAACGCGAAACGCGATTAAGCTATACACACAGCGGTGTGTATAGTCACACGTGGGCTAATGAAATTCGCCGCGGACACTCTAGTCGCGCGAGTAAACGCGCGTCGAGCGATTAACGAGGTCGATTATCATTGTTATCATTATTATTTTCGTTCCGGGGCTTTTTAATTCTTCGCCCGTATTTTTCGCCCGAGTCCGTGCAGGCGCGCTCCTCTCTGCGCGCCCCATACGTTATTCGCGTACGTTCGATCGTCCGGACGAAGATGAGAGCGAGATGAAACTGAACGACGAGCGTACGAACGCCCCGCGGACTTGCCGAGTTGTTGAACGCACCCTTCAACGTATTTAACCCACCCCCACCCTTCCGCGCCGCAATACGAATGACCCTCAGGGGTGTCATGAAATTCTGACTCTGTTCCGATAAATCCTACGCTTTTTTTTTCGTTTTTCTCTCTCTCTCTCTCTCTCTGGGTTCTCGAGAATTTCAGGCATCGACGAAAATTGAGAAAACGTCGGAGCTCGTGCGTTCACAATAATATCGAAAAAAATTTCGAAAAAATTGGAAAAAAAATGTTTTTCTCTTTTGATTCGTGACGCGAAACTGTCGTTGAGGGATTATTGCAACGATCGGGATATGTAGGTGTCGCTTTTTTTTCAATTTTTTTCGAGATTTTCCCATCCTACGCAGAGAGATGGCGTAATTTTTTTTTTCTCCTCGAAATTTCTCGTCGCTGATGCAATGTTCCGCAATCGCCTTTTTTCGCCGCGATTCTCACCGGGAAAATGAGAAATGCGAGAGCTCGCGTTTTTCCCTCGGGAATACTTCGCGATTTTCATGCGCTTGTAAATGTTTTTCATTCTCTTCTTTTCTTTTTCTCGAACGCTTAATGCGCGAGCGCGCGCGCGGAGCGAATTTCTACGTCGTTGAAAAACGCGAGCTGAGCCTGGCAAAGTGCCCCGCGGCTCTCGAATTATTCCTCATTTTTCCCCAGCCACGTGTATTTCATCCCCCCTCCGCGACATCACAACAATGATTAGCGAAAAAGAAAAAGAAAAAAAAACACAATGAAAATAAAAGGATAATTACATTCGTTTCGAGTATTCAAAGTCGAACGTACGGGAAAACATTCACGTTTCGAAACTCTCCCCATATTTTTCCACAAAGTTTAATATTTAATGTACGACGAAAAACCAAAAAAAAAAAAAAAAAAAAATTCATCAAATCTCGAGAATAAAGTAGAACGTTACGGCAAAAAGGGAGAAGCGACGTTAAACGTTCTTCGTGAAAAAGAAAGAGTCGTGAGTTCCGGATACGTAAAATATTTCGAATACGAAGCGGTAAAAATTACGAAATTTCGAAAAAAAAAAAAAAAACTCAAGAATTTCTCGTATTCCCACTGATGTCGGATCGAGAATGTTAAATGTTTCATTTCCGCAAGCGCGATGACGAGAATTTCGCGCGAAAATTGCAGAGTGATGTAAAAAAAAGCGGGGAGTCGTCGGAAGCGCGAGAGGAGCCGGATGCTGGAGCGAATTTAAAGATGTCCGCGGAAATGCGAGGGGGGGGGGGGGGGAGAAAAGAGTGCGGGTAAGATAAGAGAGACTCGTAGGTGTCGCCGACATGGCGTATTTCGCATATGATCATCGCACGAGTGTGCGACGTAACTCTCGAGGACGAGAAAAAGCGAAAAAGAAAAAACGACCGAGCGGAGGATGAAAAGACTCGTTTCCTCTCATCGCATTTATCGCTGCTGAAAGAGTTTCCTCGAATTTTCCTCTCTCGCGCGCGATATATAATCACGCCCCTTCCAAAGGTTTAATCACCGTCGTTTTTTTTTCATATTTTTTATTCATCGCGAACCCCTTAAAATTTCTCCCCCTCTTTCCGCGAGAAAAGGTGCGAGGAATTTTTTTTTTCCTCCCGCGCGAGACTCTTCTCCCGCGCACGAGGCCTTTTTCTCTCACCTTTCTCACGAGACGAGACGAGACGAGAAAAAAAAAAAAAAAATTTCGAACGAATGGCCCTTTGGACGACCGGAGGACGATCGCGTTAATTACTCGAACATTTTTTTCCCTCTCCATGTGTGTAATAGTGGAAATATATACATATGCACATTCAGCACTTCCGGTCTGCAGAAACACGAGTGTCTCGATTCAATTTTCGTTCCTGACTCGCCGAGTGCCTCACACGGTGAACGGGCGCTCGGAGAAAAACTCTCCTGGAACCGGAGAGAGAGAGGAGATCGTTCGGATTTTCTCCTTTTTTTTCTCCTTCATTTATGCCCGACGCTTCTGCGTTTGTAAAATCGAGACAGCAGCAGGCAGCCCGTCACGCAGGCACTCGAGATGCAGAGAGAGAGAGAGAGGAAAAAAAGTCATCGCCGCAGAGATTTTCATCTCCTTCCGTCGATGGATGCTGGGCACGTACAAATCACGTTCGTACGATGATATACTTTTTTTTTTTTTTTCTCTATATACGAGTTCATACAAACGCGAGAGGAACAACAGAACCAGTCTACGATTTGCCGTCAGCTTCTGCCGTCGTCGTCGAGAGTATAACGGGAACGCGAGACGAGACGCGAGCACCGGTCTCTCTCATTTTTTTTTCCTCCCAAAGAGATCGAGACGGAAGAGGAGAGGCTGAAGAGCAGCCGAGATATACGAGATTAAAGAGCGGGAGAAGAAAAAAAAAAATTCAAGAGTCTCCCGGTGATTATCGAGGAAGAATTTTTCATCATCCTTGAAAAAATAATGATTCTTTTGTACGATAAAGAGTAGCTTTGTGCATGTATGCGGAATGGATTTTAAAAAAAGCATGAGCGAGGAAGGCGAGGATGAAGTTTTTCTCATTTTTCGTCTCTCAATGCGATTTGGTACCGGCTCGTGGATCACGGATAATAAAATTTATATAAAAGCCATCCCCGCGTCTTCCTCTCACATGGAATATTAATACGAACATCGAAGCTTTGTCCCTCGATTAATCCCGTAACGTTGATTAAACCTCGAACGTTGAATCTTTTCTGAATTTCAATCACGTTTCTCTCGGAGGCTGACGTACACGCGGTGACGTTGTTTTATTTTATTTTTTCTATAATCGAAACACGTGTGTCTTCGCGACGCCGGCAGGCACGAGTTTGCGCGTCTTTTCATTCGAATTGCGGAGAGAAAAAAAAAACGCGCGCACGCAACGGAAACGGACGAGATAAAGGAGACGGATCTTTTGTTTTTCTTCCTTTTTTCCTTCGTCAAAGTCGCGAAGCAAAATTCTTGGAAATTTTTGTATGTACGACGGAGCGTCGGAGCTGCATCTTGAATCGATCGATCGGAGGATTTCGTGCGTCTTGTTTTTCGTATTTTTTTTTTTTTTTTCTCCACGAGAGCCCGAACGGTCGTGGACAAAAGCTTCGTTGTTGGATCGAGCGCGTGCGTCTCGACGAATATTTTTTTAATCGAGCGCCGAGTGCACGCCTACGCGAGTACACTCGCTCGTGAAAAAACGCGCGAGATTTTTTTTTTTTTTTTTTTTTTTCAAAAACGATCGAAAAGTCGAAAAAATAAAGGGGAGGGAAAAAACGGAAAATCCCTTTTTCCCAACGAATTACACGTTTCGCCCGACGATGTTTCGCGCTTCAACGAAATACAATTCGAATCGTCAATCCGTCCATGGATATTTTTCAAAAAAATATTTTCAAAATTCCGAATATTCCGTCCTTTATCCCGTCAATGTGCGTTTGTCCGCGACTATCGCGGTTTCTCGCAACATAAAACGGAGAAAAACGACGATACGTCGGAATCCGCGAGAGAGCTTCTAATTGGAAAAAGTTTGTCGAGAGTTTTGTAAACAAGTTTGACGCGGTGTGTGTGTGTGTGTTGGACGTAAGAGGATAAAAAGGCGCGGATGGAGGAGACACGTGAAAACCGCATTGTGTTTAAAAGGAGGGAAGAGGAAAAGCGAGGTTGAGAGAGATGGAAAAAAAAAGAAAAAAAAAATTCAATGTGTCGCGGAAGGCAGAGACAACACTCGAAGGGCTACCGTGGATCTGGCATGCTGCTGGAAACCGTTAGAATTCGACAATGTGTATAGCATGATGTATACACAAGAGTCTCTCGAAGATAAAGATAAGGAGAGAGACCGCTGGCGCTGCTTCGTCTTCTCGTTCGCGTCACACACACACACACAAGCACACGCCTTTGAATTATAAAAATAAACACAAGAGCTGGAGAGGCAGAGAGGAAATCATTTCTCCTGCCAACGAAATCGTGCGAGCTCGAGATCGATATTATTATTTATACTTCTGTTGCCTTTCCGCCGGTGTATTTATCCAATGTTTTTTCATGTATAACATGCGTTGTTATTCTACTAAAATATAATCGGTGGTACGAATGTATATGATAAATATATCATGAGCATAAAAATGAGGAAAAATAGATGCATCTTTTTTCGACGCTTTTTGTTTAATTTTTCGTCAAACTTTCCTCATCGCGGACACACGCGGCATCCGGCCGACGACGACGACGGATCTCCGAAGCCGCGTTCCGGAAGGAAAAAGGACGAGGAGGGGCAGGAGGTAAAGGGTGAAACGGTCGATACGCCGCAACCAGAGTCATGAATATTCATCAACGTTAAATTGCCGGCAACGGCGGAGAAATACGAAAATCGATACGAGAATTACGTGGGTATACATATATACACATAAATATATGTCTATACTTGTGTGTACTATAATAGTTTGTAAATTAAGTGTACTTTAACGGGAAGGCACGAGAGCACCTCGATCTTCACTACGAATGCCGAGAGTAAATTTATTTTTCGTCGCTTCGTCGAGATGAATTTAACACTCGAGTATCGTCAAAGAAGCCTGCATCTCCTCTACTATCCCTCAGCGAGAAAAAAAAATCGTCCCGTAATTTTGTCGGCAACGCTCGACGAAAATGATGGAAAAGTGCATTGGAGGGTGAAAAAAATCGACAGTGAGAGAAAATCGTCTAACGCGCGTTTATCGAAATTTTCCGGATGAGGATATTTCGCGGCTGTAAATTTTTAATGAGAGGCTCTTCGCAAGGAGAGAAAGAGAAAAACGAGAGAGCAAGCCTCGTAAACTCGAGGTTACAATTATTTTTTTTGCTCTCCGCGAGTGTTTCCGACGCGGATTTTTCCGACAGGACGATTTCGGGGCTTACGCGAGAAAATTGTTTAGACACGGTGCGGCGGAGGATGCACACAGGAACACGTGGTTTTGCCCTCCGCCGTCACGGACACTCGTCTTGGGCCGAAAGAGAGACGAGAAAACGGAAAAATGAGAGGAAAAAACACGAGAGATCGAGTAACACGCTCGAGAAGGCTCAAGCGGTGGGGGAAGGCAACGAACACTCTCCGAGCGCGCGCGTATGTGCACCGAAATTACCGCGAGGCTCCTCCGCTGCTTCATAAATCACAGAGGCGTTCTCGTAAACCTTTTGCCTGACATGTGTGCGCCATACTAGATTTCTACCCCGCAAATACACACACGTGCATTCTGCGTTCGTATGCACGTGAGAACTGGCTAAAACGCTGCCTAAAATACGCAAGTTTGCATCGTTGGAATCCAACGAAATGTAGGATCTTTTGTATCATCGATATTTGACGTTTTGATAAATTTTTCTCCGCAATTTTTCGGAATTATGACACTCCTGAAAAAAGTTTGAAAATATCATGAAAAGTCGGAAAAATTGCGTGTAAAAACTTGAGGAAATCCGATTTTTCGTTGAGGCTCAACGATACAAACTTCGAGTTCATTGAAATATTTGATTCGAATATTATTAAATATGGGCGATCGAAAATTCATTCATCGCGATTAACGTGTATACACCCAGAAAAAAATCTATTATCTTCAAATAAAACCTATTTAATTTGAATAGATTTTTTGCTTGGCTCCTGGCAGAATAGACTTTTATTCAAATTCAACATATAAATTTATTTGATTCAACTAGTGTTATTAGTGTTATTTAAAAAGTATTGGAATGAGCCTGGAGTTAGTATTGGAAGTAGTTGTATAGGATGTGATGACCCGAACGGTCTTGCAGTGGTGGGGACGGTCCAGTGACGATGAGTGATCGGAATGGTGGCCCCGCCGCTGGATGGTCTCGAACCCCGGTCCTCCCGATGAGAGCGATGAGCGCTAACCACTGCGCTACGGCTACTTATGATTTTTTTCACTCGAATCGTCTATACCTCAGTAATGCTGGACCGTCACAAGGAATTGTAGCCACCATCGTAACTATACCACCGCCATAGCCTTTCGGTTATTAATAACGATGCTTGATATCAGCATTCATGCACTATACGAAAAATATTTCTTATAGTATCATTTATATTCGTGTAATTTAGTGATCAAGTATATCTCAACGTTAAATAAATATATATGTTAGAAGCGAATACATAGGCAAATCAAATCAAATAAAAATTTATTTGATCCAACAAAAAATGTATTTAATTGTAATAAATGAAGATTGAATAGACGAATCTATTCAATCATAATAGATATTTTCTCTGGGTGTATCGACACTTATTGTCGTTGATATAATTATCGTTATAAATGCAAATTTCCGATTAATTTTGACGATACTCGAGTCAAATCGAGTGATGGAAAAAAAAGGGAGAAACCAAACGAAATTTGAATATTTCCTAGAGATTTAATGCGATATTTTGGTCCATTTTTTGCTTCTCGTTTCTCAGCATCCGCATCCCTGTTCGGACCACTGCCTTCCCTCGGATCCGTTCGCGTATGCACACCGCCGGTTTATACGCACACGTAAACGCAAAATGCATCGGGAATAATTATTATTCATGGCGCGGCTCCGGCAGTGCCAACGATCGGGAGATACGCCGCGGCACTGACCCACGCAACATCCTTCTCCCCCATGTATACATACGTATTAAATCATACACATGTACATCAGTACACGAAATAAAGCTCCTTCTGACCCGGAAAGTCATTTTCCCCCTTAAATCATTAAGGTATTCCCTCCCCCGGCAAGGGGTGCGTACGTCATCGTCGCCGTCCTCTTCTCTCTCTCTCGCAAAAAGTGAAATCGGGATTTTTCGTCCTCTCCCACGCGAATTCCGCCGCACACTCTCTCGTGGCGAGGCTTTTTCTTCTTCTCCGCAGGTTTGTCTTTTTTCCGACACTTTTTCCCCCGAGGCCGCCGCGGAGAATCAACGTGACAAAGGGACAGGGTTTTTGCGACGGATATATGTATTTATGTACCGTCCATGTACGTGTCACAGGGGTTGAATCAACCCTCTATTGTCAACCGCAAACGCGTATATATATACCGACCGAGAATGTGGAGTTTGTCACCGCTGGCAGATGGTAACAAAAGAGTATAAGCTGTTAATTGAAAATGAAGCTGAATTACCCTTTACCCTCCGCGACAAATTGACGCGATATACGTATATAAACGATACACGAGGGTGTACAGCGCCATCGCGGGAATTTTCGGACCGTCGGGAGAACCAAAAATCCCATTGGGAATCTCAATAAAATGATCACCCTGTATATTCATGAAAAAGTATCGAAAAACAAAAATGATTTTCGTTGCAAATTCTTTTTTTCGACACGCGATACCGTCGAGCACGGTAGAGCGTGAAAAATGAAGAAAAAAAAGTGAAATCTAGATTTTTTTTTTTTTTTTCACATCTCCGTATCGTCGACGATTTTTTGCGCAGAGTTTGTGAATTCCGTTTCGAGCACGTACGACTCGCTTTGGCTTTGTTCCCGAGGAAACGATAAAAAAAAAATCGAGGAATAAACCCGTACAGAGTGGCGGATATAATATAATTCCTATGAAAAAAATTAATCGCGGGGATGTGTATTTGTTTTTTTTATTAAATGTACCGCGGAAGAAGGGAGAAGAAAAAATACTCTCGTAGGACGAGGAGCGAGAGAGAACGCGAGGGAAAATAACGAAAAAGCGGAAAGCTGCTGCTGCCGGGCGAACCGCATTTTAGTACTACACATTGTTTTTATATCGAGGTTATCGGGAGCGAATGGGGCAGAGCGCGCGAGAGAGCGGGTTTAAAGCTGCTCAGGGAGATGAATTGACTACTACGAGAAAAAGGCACCGGCTATATGCGATCGCCGTATCGATAAACGACCGAACGTCACACGGCTCGTTAAACCCATCGGTTTGAAATTGGGGAGAGAATAAACCGGTGGAAAAAAAAAAACAAATCGTATATACGTATGTACATAGAGAAGAGAAGGAAAAAAAGGAGAGAGCAGAGAGGGAGAAGCGGAATACGACGACGCGACGACGAGAGACGGGAAATATTGTTCGTGCAAATGCGACACGACGAAAAACATGCGCGTGGATATATATGCGTGTATACTACAGCGTGCTGTCTCGCCGCGCACGATAATGGAACGTTGTATCAATTTTCGTGCATCAATGTTTTATCGCCGGCGATTTTAAACGCGAATCCCGAGTTCTCGACAAAAAGTACGTTTAGCGATCAGCGGGAAAAAAAATGTCGACCTCATTTTCAGCCACTTTTTCGGAATCGTCGAAAAGCCGAAATTTCAAATGGTCGTGACCTTCGTTCCAATTGCGCTGCGGATATTTTTCGGTAAAAGTTAAATGCCGATGGCTAGATTCCTTCGCTGTGAAAATCGATGTCGAAAATCGGCGAAAAAAACGATGGGGAAATTCAGTGTTTCGCTTTTGAAAATCTGCGAAAAATTGAAAAACCACGATATTTCGATGAACCAAACGGCATTTTGAAGCCTCGATTATTGCAAAGAGAACAAGCGCAACCTGGGGTGTCTGTCTCACGCGAAAAAAAAATGGCAAACGTTTTAGTGAACCGACTCGATCCAGCGAAAAATGGTGAAAAACGGTGCATTTCAAAAATACAAAACACGCCGTTATTTCATCGAAAATTGCGGTAAAAAATCCGAGAAACCCCTCGCGAGATAAAAACGCATCGTCTCGTGTTTTTCGGGAAAAAGAAAAAGATCCGGCTCTCGAGGACACGTGCGCGCCAGGACCACACGGAGTATGCACCGCATATGGACCACTCGGGGACGAATCAGTCGGCTTCGAGTATCCCCTGGTCCTCGAAATCCCCAGGGGGGTTGAGAAACGTACGTATTTTCACCCCCCGTCTCTCTTCTTTCCTGCCCACTCGCACTTTATTCTCTCCTCGTTTCGTCAAGATGGTAAAAACAATTTTCCTTCGAAATTTCACGTAAGCGGTGGTCGCCGCGAACGCCGCAACGCGTTAAAAGCTAAAACGTTGATATATAATAATCGAGAGAAGGAAAAAAGACGAAGAGACTTTTTTTTCACGCTCGTGGAGCTTTTGACAAAGCCTCGCTGGCAGAGAGAGAGGAAAGGGCGAGTGAGAGGGTGGGGGGAGAGCGGTGTAACTTAAAAAGGAACCTTTGACGGTCGCGAGGGTCGATCATTAACGAAGGACCACGCTTCACCGACGCATTGTTCTCGAGCGTCTTTCGCGCGAATTTTTCGACCTCTCTTTTGTACGTCCACCCTTTTTGCTCTCCATCCCTCTCTCTCTCTCTCTCTCTGTCTTTATCTCTCTCGCCGGTTCTCTCTGCTGTAAGTGTAAATTTAGTCGACGAATCGCGAGAAGAAACGCACAAAGAGGAATAACGAGAGATGCGGAAAAAACCCTGCGAGATAGAGAGAGATAATTTGAAAAATACGAGATTAAGGGAGGAGAAAAAAAAAGGATAAACCGGAAGTGAGAGGCGAGAGAAGAAAAAAGAGGTTCGAGCCTCGGAGCGTGGTGTACTCGCGGGGCTCAAGGCGATCGCGGGAGCCTTCTCCGTCGCCTGGTAAATATGGGGAAAGAAGAGAGTATTTAAAAACAAATAGAATTAAAGCTCTTTCGCGTGACGCCGTGAGATGAGAAGGAAAAAACGCGAAAAAAAAAAACGCCCAACTTGCGAGAGGGAAATTTAATGGACGTTTTTTTTTTTTTTTTATTTTTCCTCGGTACACTTTTGTGATTCGACGGCTGTAAAATCGTCGAGGAAGAAGAGGAAAAACGATCGATGCCGAAAAATGATTTTCCACCAGGATCGAATGCGAAACAAACGGTGGAAAAAGAGCGCTGCGAAATTTCTACAAAACCAATCGCGTCCCGAAGGACGAATGGCCAAGGGGGAGACGCGAGAGTGTCCCGCACCGACGGAACCGCCACCGCGTTTTTTTTCCTTTCGTTCGAAAAGAAAGGTATTTGAAAAAAAAAGAAAAAAAAAACAAGAACCGACGATAGAAAAAACGCGCGGCTCCATTCACCACTCGTGGTTTCATCAAGTTCCCAGCTATTCCGCAACGCGCGCGCACAGCACACATCGAGAGACCGATCGTGTGGAGCTTCGATGAACGGAATAAAAAAAAGAAGAAAGAAAAAAAACAAAAGAGTCATCCGTTGTTTTCCCTTTTTTTCCTCGACTTTTGTCTCGACAGTGTAAGCATTTTTCGAAGTTCAAATTGACAAAAGAAAAAAGAAACAAATCATCAAACGCATTAATCCCCTCGACTCACGGATATAACGACAATAAAGCATCATCATTGTTCAGTAATAACGAGGCTTCGTGTTTTTTTCTTCGCTGTTCAGAGAAAAACAACGAATGGAAGAAAAATCCACGTTTATTATCGATAGCTCGTTATTCCGACGAACAGAAAAAGAAAAAACACACGAAAATCCTACTTTGATAAAAACGAAGGTAAATTAAATTGGTAAATATCGCGCCCTCCTCTTTTTCGCGCGGTGCGCACGGGTCGGCTCTGTCCGCACGTTCGAAGCTTCTTGAAAAAACAAAAAAAACGAGGCGAGACAGGAGGAAGAAAAAAAAACCGTCGAGGGGGCGGCGAAAATACCTTTTTTTCTTCTCCTCCTGCCTTCATTTTTTCGCAACCCCCGTGTCAAATGAGTTCTTGCTCGGATTTCGCGAGACGAGTTTGGCGCAAGAACGAGAGAGGTTTTTATGCAGGAGATGAGAGAGAGAGAGAGAGAGGGGGAGGGGGAGATTTCGTTGTTGCGGTCTTGGCTCGGATTTTTTTCCATTTCCAACGTCAAAGGCACAATTTAAGCGTGTAGTTTAGCCACGGAGTACAGATAAAGAGAAGAGGCAGAGACAAAAAAAAAAAGCGCACGAGAAAAGAGAAAGGAGTTTCTTTGCGTAATACCGTTTTACTCTCGCATCTCGATTTTCCCACTCTTCCTCTCCTCTTTTATTTCATCCCCGGAAACACCCGGTGAAAAATACTCCCGAGGGAAGAAAAACCGACGATCGGCATCGCGACCGTCATCATTTTTTTGCCCCTGCTCGTGGAGGATAAAAACGAAAAAAAAAAAAATATTCTTTTCCCAATTAGAATTTGCAATTTTTCCCAGACTCGTCGTGTCACAAATGTCGCAGCGCAAGAATGAACCAAAGACATCAAAGTGCGTGTTACGCTCGTGTGGCGAAAAACAGATCGAAATTGCGGAGAGAAAAAATATTTAAAAAAAAAAAAGAGTTTTTCACGACTCGCAAAAATCTCCGAGCATCTTTTGGATAATTACGTTTTCCCCTCCTTCTCTCCCCTCCGCCCCCCTCCTCGTAAAAAGTCGAAACGAAAAGGTCTCCTACCGTTCTAATTAGAAAATTCCCGGCGTTTCTTTGCCAACTTGTGAAA
This sequence comes from Heteropelma amictum, assembly GCA_959613375.1. Lineage (NCBI taxonomy): Eukaryota > Metazoa > Arthropoda > Insecta > Hymenoptera > Ichneumonidae > Heteropelma > Heteropelma amictum. Next base: position 833,186 of record OY390721.1, on the reverse strand, counting down.
AACCAAAAAAGCATTGAAAAACGAAAAAAATATTCTCCTTCGATCTCAAGTGTTCCTCAAAAATGTCAAAAACACGTAATTCACACGTTGGATAATTGCGAGATTAACGCGAGGATTCAACGAGCGTTAAACGAATAACGTTCGACGAAACGTCGATGGCACACCGCTAATTGGCAGCGTGAGAAAATTTTCCGTTCAACAGCGCGAGCTGCTGAGAAAAAAGGGGGAAAAAAAAAGCGAAAGAAAAAACGAGACAACATCGTAATCCGACAACGAGGCGTTTCACGGATGATCGTGGCTATTTATACGTGACTTTTTTTTTTCTTTTTTTTTCAAAGTCATAAAAAGTCTCTCCTCTTTCACTCCTCGTGTATAACATCGAGAGGGACTCTGAAAAAAAGGAAAAAAAAGCCGTGTATACGTGTGTCATAGGGGGCACTTTTGCCGTCAAGATTAACGACGTAGGAGCCTTGGAAACCGCGACAAAACGATCCCTCGACCTTTCCCTCCCCCCCCCCCCGCTCGTCTCATTTTATCTCGCTGTACTTAAAAATGGGGGCGGAGGAGAAGGAGGAGGAGAAGAAAAAAAAAAAATGCGTTTGCGAGCTGTGACAACGATGCATCTTTGAAGCTTCGCCCTCGCAAACTCTGCCGCGCGAGGCATGAGAAACAGTGTGTGCGAAAAAAAAATGAGAACCGAGGAATTTTCGATAAACATTGGGGAAAAAAAATTGCGGAGAAAAAAAATACGTCCCCCGGTTGCCAACGTTGATCGAGCTGAAAATTCAATGTCCCGTACGAGCCCCGCCGTGTTTCGCGTCCGAATTGGCAGGGACAAAGTTGAGATAAAAAAAAATATACATGTAGCGCCTTAATTGCCATGATATCCGTCCGTTCGAGGGTAAAATTTCGGATAACCGACGACGAGAGCACGCCAGAATCGATTTCACTCTTTTCTTTTCCTCGACATGCGCGTTATACGGATATATATATATTTGTTTTTTTCGATTCTCTCAGTCTCGCTGGAGGATGGAGAGAACGGGGCAAAAGGTCGACAAAACGAGCTCGATTTTCCTCTACATTCCAAGAGTATATATACGTTTCGATATCGCATCGCAGCGAGGCAGAGTGGCTTTCGTAAAGTCGTTTTTTTTTCTTCTCCACGTTTTGCCGATGGGCTCTCAAGTTTTGGGGGCTGTATAAAGTAACAAAACGCCCTGAAGAGAGGGGCGAGGAGGAGGAGGAGAGGGCCGGTCCGCGGTTAACTCTGCCTGAAACTCAATCCTGGCGCACGTGTGCACGTCCGCACCGAGAGAGGAAAAGAGGCGGAGATGAAAATGGGAGAATGGAAAAAAAAGTGGGGGCGAGAGGGTTTGGAAAACGACGTGAAAGCTACCGGCTGCTGGAGGACCTTTCGTCGTTTCTGTATGTTTTTTTTTGTTTTCCACGCGTCCGTGTAACGTAGAGATGCATCGAATTGCGGGGATGGAATTTTCAGCCGAGTATCGAGGAAAGGAGCGGAGAGAAAAAACAAATGAACATGTCAAGAGGGAAAACGAGCCATGGACCGGTATCTCGAATTGCCGCTGCGAAAAACCTGAAGAGAGGAAGAGACGAGGTTTCGAAAAAAGGTAGAAAAGAGGAGAGGGAGAGGCGAAATACCCTTCCGGTGAAGGAGGTAAGGAAGAGGGGTGGGAAAAGCGTGGCTGGATGCTGGGGATGAAATAAACGAGTGGATATAAACTTTTGCGGCTCTGCGGTTGCAATGTCGGGAAACTTGCCAGTGTATACAGTCTACGCTCGTGTAATACTCTCGTCTTACATGTATGTGTACGTTTGTTTTGTTTGAATTCATTATAAGGAACAATGTCGAATTCCAGCGAGGAAAATCTGCCGGGTAAATATCGTTAGCTCGCTTTTTGTCTCGCGATTATCGCAGAGTTCCGCTTCCTCCCGTTTACGCTCGAGACGCTCTCTGAGATTCCTTCGAAAGCGCGGGATTTTTCGGCTTCTATTTTTTTTTTAAATCGACGAGATGAGTTTGACAGGAATTTCTGCAGGATACACTTCGAGTGTCGCCCACTGTACGTACAGTTTCGATGAAAATGAATGCCAAAAGGCGAGTGTATTGCTGGGGGGATTGAAATGAATGCAAGTTTGAGTCTGATATTCCTTCTGTATTGTCAAAGTTCGCGTCAACTTTCGGTACTGTATTATAGGCGTGTATTTGAAACAATATGGTTCTGGCTATCGGCTTCGAGTTTCAACGTCCTCGAGGCGTTTCTCACAGGATCGGAATTTATCGCGACCTCAAAAGCAGGGTTGCAAAGTTTCAAATTAAACATATCGTATTTTCGCACAAATAGAGTACGTGTGTGTATGAATCGGGACATTTAACACTCCCTCGCGGTAACCGAGTCGTGACGTCCAAGTTTGCGTGGCTGCGCTGTGCGAGGAAAATATGAAATCTTTGATGATCTTGAAGTTTGCATCGTTGAATCTCAACGAAAAATCGAATTTCCTCACTTTCTTACAGTAAATTTGCTTGAATTTTTGTTACATTGGCTATCTTTGTTCGCGAGTGTCATAATTTCGAAAAATTGCTTAAAAGTCTTTGGCAAATCGAAGAATATTGAGGATGAAAAAGAAGTTTGCCGTGCGTCTCGTTGGAATTCAACGATGCAAACTTCAGAGTCATAATCTTTGAACGTCAAGATTTTCATCGTTTTCTCATTGAAGTCTCGGCTTTTCGGGAAAAAGTTGGTGGTTTTCGTAATCGGCGGCAGATTTTCGGTCAAACAGGCTTTTCGAAGAATGAAAATTGGAAGAAAAAAATTTCACCTCATTTTTCGTCGTTTTTCCAGAATCGTCTAAAAGTCGACATTTCAAATGGCTGTAACTTTTGTTCTAATCAACATTTTTTGGGGGTGTTTTGAGACGCCCTCGAGTAGACTTGAAAAACGGTGAAAGTTTCATCCCGATAGCTAAATTCCTTCCGCCTCAAAATCGAGCTTGAAAATCAGCGAAAAAAACGCAAAGGGGTGTGTATGTGAAAATTGGCGAAAATCGATGGTCCACCTTTAAAAATCTGCCAAAAATCGAAAAACGAAGATATCTCGATGAACCAAACGGCATTTTGAAGGGTATTCGATCACGAAAAGAATGAGCGGTAGTTGGGGCGTGCAACCCGATTAGAAAAAAAATGGCGAGCATTTAAGCGAACCTACTCATTTTGGCGAAAAATGGTAAAAGATTTCGAATAAAAAAATTAAACTGAACATCATATATCGATGTATTTTTCCCCCTGATTACGAAACACATTGATATTTCCTCGAAAACTCGGTATTTCTCGACGAAAATCCAAAAAAAAAACGATCCCAGAGACGTTTTTATTTTCCACCGAATTTCCTCACGGAAATTTCGACCGTCCCCCCCCCCTTCAATGAATTTCCCCAGCGTATTTCGACAAAATTCATCCAGAAAATCCACAAGTGAGAATCATCGAGATGATTTCAGCCTCTCCGAAGGCCTGAAATAATTGTCGTAAATAATGCATGAAAATTACGGGAAACATTCATTTCGCGCAATTACGAGCATACACCCACGATGAGATGGCATCGAATATCGACTGAAACGCGGGCGAAAGGTACGTGCCTCCAAAGTTCCTAATTGCACGTCGCACATGCACTGCGGCGGAGCAGACGAAATATATTATCTCAAGTTTCGTGCGTTATTATATACGTACGCGATATTCCGCGTACAACGAAAACGAGGGAGAGGGGGGGGGGGGGAGGAGACGATATATAGTCGTTAGAAAGCCAGGAAATAATTTGATAAACGCAACAGGAGAGATAAACGATAGCGAGAGCGCCGAGAGCAACGCGTTTCACGCACGAATTTTCCATTCTCAAAGAGGAAATAACGACGTTTATGACGAATTTTGAAAAAAATCATAGAGATATCGATTTTTTGGCAATAATTTCATGAAAATAATGGTACAAATTTATTTATTCATAAACCACACTGGAGAGCCTTCGTTTCGAGACGAGTGAGAAATCGCCGACATCCCGGCCAAGATTTTTCTCCGTCTCTCGACGTTAAAAAGAAGAAAATCCAAAAAATAGCACACGGTCTCTCCGTGTTTGGCCAAGAAAATTCATTTCCATCATTTTCCTTCCACTCGAGTTATATCGCGCCTCGTTTCCGGCAATAATGTCGTTGTCCCGGTCGTTATATACGGCTGCTCATCGTCCTCTCTGCAACCATCATTTCCTCTCTCCCGAAGCATCTCTCTGGCTCTCGAGCGATGAAAAAAAAGGCAAAAAATACGACTTTTGTCGGTTTTTTTTTGTCGCCGATACGACGCAAATCACCTCGAGACGGAGTGACGAGCGCGAATGTCGAGAGAGAAAGAAAAATGTCAGAAATCCTCCAACTTTGAGCGCCAAGAATCCGGCGGAAAACTCAATTTCAAACAGCTCGGATGCTGCGACGTTTGAACACCGAACGAGCAAAGAGAATGTTCTCCTCTACAGTCGGAGCCACGGAAAGTGAGGGGAAAAAAGCGACCGGGCATTTCGACATCCTTGCGATATTTTACATCGAATATTATAATTACGAAAAACAGAAATTTTTTTTTGCTCTCGCGCGAAATTCTCCATTTCTCCTGTCAAACTGACTTAAGGTAGTTCTATCGTTAGATTCAAATCGAGAAATTGTTTTGCAGTTTTCCTCACATACAAAATGGTTCGCGGGCTTCAGTTAAATAAGAAAAGTTGTTGCAAATCGACTAAAGAACAGCATACTCCAAATTCACGGTCATCCCAGGTGATATGTGCTTGCTCTGTAATTACAAAAATTGCGAAAAAAATTTTCTCAAGATTTTTTTGGAAAACTCGAGAAATCTTCTTTGATGTTGCATAAAAATGTATGCAAAGTTTTAGAAGTCTTCACCACGTAGAAGCCGAGATATTCATTGATGAAAATGCAACTTTTAACACGCGTTCTTACGAGAGACTACCGAAAATTGTGATTTTTACCAATAAATATCTCAACTTCCACGTGGTAAAACCTTCCAAAATTTATTACACACGTATATATGACATCAAAGAATACGTATTCAAATTTTCAACAAAATCTTAAGAAAACGATAAAACGATAGAACTACCTTAAAAAAACATCGAGAGGTCAGAGGGATTCCTCTCACCGCGGGGAGATGCGCAAAGTTTAATCCTCCGACGAGGCGCGACGGGAAAAAGAACGAAAAAAAACAGCAGAAAAAAAAATTCGTCTTCGACAAAAGGATATCGATGGACCCGTTAATTATCGGGTAAAATATCGACGCGCAAATTTGTTTTTTTTTCCTCCCCCGGAGGTATGAAATCCCGTCGGAACGCGAGCTTCCGGTAATTCGCGGGTATATTTCCTTCCAGCGGAACTGAATGAAAGAAAAAAAAAGATAAAAGTCGAAAGAAATTCGATATCCTCGAGACTCAGGTGCGTTTTACCGTTATGGGCGATCGCAAAGAGAGACAACATTTTTTTTCACTGTATACGAGAGAGGGAAAGCGATCTCGCGCGATAAAGTACTCGAGAAATAAAGCGAGGAAAAAGAAATATATAAATAAAATTGATTTATTCCAGGCTGGGATGAGAAACGAAACGAAAATACGAGAGATGGACGCGAGAGCGTCTCATCCAACTTATTTCCGATGTAAAATGCACAGACCCGCCTCGTTCTTCCTTTACACTCGAGCAGATCCGAGCGAGAAAAAATCCATCCCGTCTCTCTCCCTCCCCAGCCTCTTCATTCACATTCAACAACCACCTGACGAGATCTCGCCCCTTTATCTCGACTCTGACTGCTGTTTTTCCAATCCCGGGCGATC
>OY390721.1:211248-227098 GCA_959613375.1 Heteropelma amictum | reverse complement strand
TCCTCGTCAATGTTTACGAAGAACCGTTCGACACGTGTAAATTCTTCGAGTATTTATCATCGCGATTGCGAGTTTCCCTGTGGTGGTTGAGCGAACGATACGCCGTGCGAAGATGCGCGCGTGCGACTGTCGAGAGAGCGAGGAAGGGAAAAAAAAAAAGAGCGCGCACTCACCGACGATCGTGTCGAATCGTCCGCCGTTCTTATCGCGCACGCGCCCCCCCCCGCGCGTATCGTCCGTATTCGCACTCGACTCTTGTCCCTCTTTCTTTCTTTCTCCTCGGAATATCCCAAAGTGCTCGAGGATCGGCGGTAACGCGCGTTTTTTTTTGAAAATGAAAAGCAACGAAATGAAAAAACGCCGCGTGAAAAAACGCCGCGTGTTTATCGTGTTTCAACGGAATGGTGGGAAAACGCGTCGACTATACGGTCCGTGACGACGACGACGAGGACCGTCTACGACGACGACGACGACGATAGTGAAACTCGTACAAAACCGAGGGATTAGCCGGTGTGGCGCTGCCGTTTGCGCCTCCGACCGGACAATTTTCTCTCTCTCTCTCTCTCTCTCCCTCGGAGAATCTCCGTGTACTGTGGCGGCGGCGGGAGAGCTTTTCGGCAACATGGCCCGTCGATGGATAGCTCGTCGGGAGGGGGCAGGAGGAGCCTTTGGAGAAAACGCGAGGCCAAGGGAGAAGGAGGAAGAGGAGAGTGCGGCGGATGGGGAGGGGGGTCGGAGAGAAGCGCGAGTCGGTGCGGAGGCGAGTTTTCCCGTGAAAACCGGAGCTTTCGATTGTTGACGAATTTGACGTCGTTCGAACGAAAGAAAATGGTATATTTTCCCCCGACCGAGGGGAGAAACGAAAAATGCGAAAAATGTACGATCGACGGATGACGACTGCGATAACGCGCTTTCTCGATGCCTCGCGGCACGCACACGGCTCACCCCTTTCCTGTTTTCGAACGGTCGGACAAATATCGGAAAAAAAAAAAAAAACGTCGGATTTTCGGCCGGAGGCTCATTCGCGTTCGCGTTTTCGACGTCGCGACGTTGAGCGCGGTGCGCTCCTCTCCTCTGACGCCGTCGCAGCGAGCTCCCCGATTGGCCGATCGAACGACTTACGTCAGGCAACCCCTGACCAATCGGTAGCATCCCGAGAGCAAGAGAGAGAGAGAGAGAGAGAGAGGGAGAGAGAAAAGACTCATCGCCACGATGCTACGGTGCATGGGCGTATACATGTGTGTTGTAAGTAAACGAGGGTATTGGTATAACACGGTAAAGGGGCGCAAAAGTCTATAGCACGTACGAACAAGATGTAGAGAGAGAGAGAGAGAGAGAAGAACACGAAACGCACAAAGAGACACGGATAAGGGGATAATGCCTCGACATTGTTGGTAAAGTTATTTACGAGGGTGCGAAAAAGTACACCGAGAGCGGTGCGTCCCGTGAGATTTCTGATCCAGAGGGAGGAGGAGGCGGCGGCGAGCGGAGAGAGTGACGAAAAAGCAACAAGTTCGCACAAACGTGTATATACACCCGTGGAATTTTTTTCAAGCGCAGAGTAGTCTCGCGCCTCTCCTCCCTCTCCCTTTTCCCAACACATTTTCCACAGAGGCTCGAGAGAGAAAAGCCGCGCGATCGTCTTTGACAACGAAGAGGGAGAATAAAAAACGTACGCAACGATCGAAGGAGGGCGGGCGGGCGAGAGAGAGCCAAGTTCGCGTCGGAGCGCGAATGAATTTCTCCGAGCATGGGATAACGCGTGTGACGCAATATATAAAAATCAATTACGGGAAAAATAACGAGGTGAGAGACACGCGCGCGCCGTTGAGAGGAAAAAAAAAAAAAATCATGTACCGGCAATGACGTACACGTCGATAAGCGTCGAGGGATTTTTGCCGAAAAAAAAAAAGAAAAAAAAACATTGGAAAGAACGCGAGAAACGCTTCGATTTTACGAGCCTGCGAAGTTTCGGCGATGTAATTATAGCGCATAATTCAACGTTCGATCAGCGCAGAGTGTGTCTTCGCGTGTATGTACATGGATAAATCGAGGATGAAATTATTCAATCGCGACAAATGGCCCTCGACGCGATGTACGCGATTGACCGGCGCGGATCGATGCGTTGAAATATTGATCGCATCAGTGAAATTCGCGCGAATCGGGAGCACGAAAAGACGGGAGAGGAGTAGCGAAAAATCTTCAACCATCGAGAGGAGACGAGTATGCGTCCTCCTCGGCTCATTGCGCTACTCCGAGAAATCCCTGTGACTATCACGCGAATTTACCTAATTGAGGATAGATTATCGTTCGACTCGGCGTTATCGACGAGGGAGAGAGCAGGAGGAAAAGAGACACGTCGCTGTGGTCCAGAGACGTGGCGCACGAGCGCAAGATTTTCAAAGCGTTGTACGTGTACGGCAAAGTGAATTTCCATGTACAGACATGCATAGAGCACAACACACGTACGTGTGTATTGATTAAAACGAGGTGAACTCTGTGGAAATCTTCAATATATTATTATCCTCGACGTTCAATCGATTTTTCAATTCCTCTCTCTCTCTCTCTCTCGCTATCCGACTGTCTCTCTTTGAGTTTGTACAACGACCGCACAAAACGGCTAATCGTTGAATAATTAAAAAAAGAAAGAAAGCAAAAGAGAGAGAGAGAGAGAGAGAGGAAATTTCAGATATATGACGCACGAATATAGAACGACAATTTCGCCCTTCTTTTAATGAAGATGGAAAACATATTTGCGTTTTATATACCCCCCCCCCCCCCCCCCCTCCTCGTCATTCCGATATATAATGTGTGTGTGTGTGTACGTGCGCGGAGTCATATTCTCGTCTCGCTGTCGCGGAATATATATATCAAAGACGCACACAGTCACAGAGTCGAATAATATTTCTCTCTCGTCATCTCTCTGTACTGAACGGAGAAACAAACGCTGGACCGAGAGAAAAAGACCAGTATTGTACACACACACACACACACACACACACGCACGTCATTTGTGTGTGTGTGTGCGTTTATCCGCAAAAGTTTCGATCGCTGCGGGAGCATTCAGAGGGCACGTTGTCACTCGCACGTAACGTTACAATGGATACGGACAGGTGGACGAAGGTACGAGAGCGGTTGAGATGTTACGAAACTCTTCCTCGTTTATACAGGTGCAGGAGGAGGGGGGTGGCGTGAGGTTACGGAAAGGACATTTTATTTTCTTGATGATATATCGAAAAATTGATCGCCAGAAAATCGCTGAATAATCAGCCGAAAAATTCAACTGCAATTCACCGTGTGTATTTCGGGGGCTCGTTTCTATCACCGCCGAAAATAATCCGACACTTTTCGAAGGCGATTGAATTTTATAGCGCGCGGGGATTCGGGAAAACAAAAGGATACGAATATCGATGCGAATTAATGAGCTCTAGCGCGGATTATCTCGCAAAGCGTCACTCTGCTGATCGATCGGACGAGAGGCGGACGTTTTTTTTCGGTCTTTTTTCGCCCGGATTATATGCATGAATCCGGCAAAGGAAAGCTCGAGATTTTCGCAACGATTTCGTGGTGCACATTTTCGGCAAGAGAGAGAGAGAAAATCAGCGGTGGGCCAAAGGCTCGCTCATCGCGGAGCCAGACTTTTTTGTCACGTTTCGAATGACGAGTGACGTCCGATAATGCACCCACACGTTGTGTATCGTCGCGAAACACACGTGAGATGAAATCTGTCGGGAATCAACGATAAAATGATCCATTTTACAGGTCCCCCGTTGCGCGAGTGTCGAGGAAACTTTCTGAAAAAGTTGGAGCGAAAGAGGGGGGGAAGATGGCAAAAAGCAAAAAGGTCCATCATCGTTATAGGTGAAATGATCGGTGGCCCTAGTGTGTCATTCGATCAATCAAATTCCGTATATCCAGCATCAAAAATAGATGTTTCGTTGGACGTGGTCGCGAGTGTGTGGGAGTGTGGCTACGACGAGAGCGCGCTCGTGCGGCAGCGTCGGTGAAACAACGCCAAGCGCGGCACAGCAGGGACGAGGGCCAACGACGCGAGGTGGCGCGCAGGGGCAAGGGGTCACACAATTGCAGAAAAGCTTCCTATACAGCGGGAGAATTCGAGAGCGAGAGAGAGAGGGACGAAGTTTCAGACCGCATCTCAAGCACGAAAATAGAAATTGAACGTTTATGCATAATTTAAAAGATCCGAGTGAATCCTGCATGTACGATCCTTCGACCTGGATTAAACACTGAATTTCTCCGTGCGCGAGTGTGAATTCATCCGGACTTGTTCGTGAGACGCGCATATATGCGCGGTATACTCGTCACTCATCCGTGACCAAACGGTGCTGCTCTCTTTCCCCCTGTCAGTGATACTCGATGGATTTCTAACGATTGGCAATTCGCGACGAAAAACTCTCGTCTCGCGAATCTCAAATGTCGGAAAATTCTCCATGTGGCACACATTTACCCTGCACGGATATGCCATTTGTTTAATGCACGTTTTTCGACGTCATTCACCGATTGAAAAACTTGGATGAGGGGAAAGTATCGATATTCGTAAAATCACGAAGTAGAATCGTGATTTTGATGATTCCTCGTTCAAATTTTGAGTTTTCGGGCAAAAGCCGAGATGGCTGTTTGAATGTTGAAAATTGAAAAAAAACATTTTTACTCATTTTTCGTCGCTTTTCCAGAATCGTCGAAAAGTCGAAATTTCAAATGATCGTAACTTTCGTTCAAATTGCGCTACAGACATTTTTTGGGGGTGTTTTGGATAGCCCTCGAGTAGACTCGAAGAAGGGTGCAAGTTTCATCCCCGTAGCTACATTCGTTCACCCTCAAAATCGACGTTGAAAATCGGCGAAAAAAACGCAAAGGGGTATGTATGGGAAAATTGGCGAAAATCGATGGTCAAACTTTAAAAATCTGCCAAAAATCGAAAAACGAAGATATCCCGATGAACCAAACGGCATTTTGAAGCCTCGACAATGGCAAAGAGAATAAGCACAAGTCGGGGTGTCCATCTCAAAGAAAACAAAAATGACAAGCATTTTGGTGGACCAGCTCGATCCGGCGAAAAATGGCGAAAAAATGGAAATTTCAAAAACGATGTCTAATCGATTCCGAAACACGTATTTCATGTATTTCATCGAAAATGCCGAAAAACTCTTGGAACGATGGTAGACTTTTTTCGAGTACTTTTTTCGTGAAATTTTCGATACGACAGTGTGTCGGTATGTCGAAAATTGAAAAAAGAAAAAGGAAAAAAAACGGAAGAGAAAAACGAGAGGAACGAATGATTTCGACGGGAGAAGAAGCGTGTATAACTTCCGGGCTTAACGAGGCCGGCATCACCGGGGATTACACACTTTGCTCCTTTCGCTCGGGAGGCCCTGCTGCTGCTGCTGCTGCTGCTGCTGCTGCTCGCCCCTTACGCCCATATACACACAATATACACAGCACACGGAGAGAGAAGCGGATGTATCTCACCCCCGATCCAACGACATGTGTACACATGGCGTCTCTCCTCGTGGCTGTGCACGTGAACTCTCGGACAAGCCGTCCGTACCGCCCGAACGGAACTACATACTCGGCCGATGCTGTACCGACTCGCTCGAGATATGATTTAGTTTTTTTCGAGGGCACGCATCAACGACGAGCTCACGAGATTACGAGAGTCGAGCTTCCCTTCTTCTTCCCCACTTCCGATAAACATAAAAAAAATCTACGAAACGAAAAGAAAAAAGCAAGAGAGGAAACGCGAGTCGGGGAACGTCTTCGTACGGGTGACGCGAGGAAAATATATACCAGGTGGCGATGAAAAGTTTGGACGGCGGAGCACGAGCAGGACCGAGAAAAAACGCCTTAAAATCTTGAGAAAAAGCCATGTTGTTGATACAATTATATTCAACGGGGAAAACAGCAGAAATCGAACTTTACGATTATTTTCATTCGAGACACGGACGGGGAGAAAGTCAAAGCCCCCCTCACCGAGGAGACTCCGGCGAGCTCTCGCCTCTGTTGCACCGGATATCCGCTGTATTTGACCCCAAAAATGGCACCCTTTGGGATCTCGCGGGGGATACCGGAGAAACAAGAGCGTTTGAGGAAAATCAAGCATTCGACGATATCTCTTTGTTGCCAACTTGTCCACCGACGAGAGGAGACGCGAGAGATCAAGAGCGATACGCGTTGCAAGAAGATGGCGCGCGGCGTATACTATATACGAGAGCAGGGTGACTAAGCTCGCGGAATATGTCCGCCATTGCCCGCGCAGTTGGCACGAGATCAGCAAAGAGAGAAGAGGGGAAAAAAAAAAACAAAAAAAAAAGAAGAAAAATGTCGAGCGGGGTCGTTTGCTCGCGGTCGTCCTCGCGTCTGTCGTCTTTGTCGCGTTCGCGAATCTCTTTCAAAATTGCTTTCCAGAGATCGCAAAGTGTCTCGGGGCGGGGGGAGGAGGAATAAAAGGAAAAATTTTCCGAAGGAATTTAGAGACGAATCGCACACTGCGTGCGAGCGAATCACAAAGTACCGAGCGGAAAGAAATAGACGCGCGATTATGCTGGACGGAATAATGTAAAAAACGAATAATAAACGGACGATTCGAGGGAAAAAGTGTTCGTCTTTTTTTTTCTTACTTTTTCCTACTATCATCCTGCTATTATCCATGTAAATCGCAACGCGCTTGTACATGCATTACATGTGCATATATATATACAGATTTGCTCGGCATTGACGTAGATAATTGCGGTATTATCATCAAATCCCTATTGAAAATGGGAATTACGTGAAAATCTTGACCCCCCGTGCCTTTCGCCCTCCTCGGGGCGTCTCTGCGTCGTTGTCACGAGCAGAAGCTCCTCTCGGGATTACATAAATCGCATCGACATTGTGTCCGGAGCGAGATGCGATAGTCGATCGAGAGACGCGATCGTTAATTGTGCGTCCGAAACGGCCGAAACTGCGCCAACGAGACGAGGGTGGGGGAGAGAAAGAGCGAAAAAAAGGGCTGACGAAAACTTGGGAATCGCTCGATATAATGACGTTTGTGCGAATATTACGCAACGTGCTGTTACGCGGCGTAACGCAGAGAGGGTGAATTTCGCGACCGGCAATGACGTTTGAGCGTCGGTCGGGGAGGAATATGTAACACGATCGGCGAGAGAGCAAAGAGAACACAGCTCGGCTTTTGTCGCACTTTGCTCTCTCTCTCTCTCTCTCTCTCTCTCTCTCTCTCCGTCGGTTCGAGGCGCGATGCTTTGGCCGATATATACCAGGTGTAGCGCGATTAAAAGGAAAACAAGAGCCACGGCGGCCTCGCGGAGGTAAACCGAATATGCCGACGATACACGCAGCAGCAGCAGCAGCGAGTGACGCGAACGTCGGGCTTTTTCGCAATGAGGGGAAAGTTGGGGAAAAATAATAATTTCGCTGATCCGCTCGAGACCGCGCGCGCGATGGAGTTGCAACGGCGGCGCGCGTACGCGGATGCTGTTCGACACAACGAAAATACACGCAGCAGCAGCAGCAGCAGCGAGGCGCGCGTAAATCGAGAGGGCGAGAGCGCGCTCGGGATAGGAATAGAGAGCGCGAGTGAGGAAATAAATCGCGCAGGGGGTCTGAAGAGGGTAGGTCGAGGTGTGCGATGGGTATAATACTCGGAGGACCCAGTCGAGAGTACGGTGAGATCGGAAGCGCGTGTTTCCCTCGGGCGGTTCGTCAAAAGTCGCGCCGAAATTCCCCGTATGACGTGCTGGCGAAAAGTCTGTGCGCGCGGGCGAACCGCGTGCGTCAAAAGGACACACGTGACGCCTTGCCCATCGCCGCCCCCCGTGTACGCACGAAGATGGTGGATGCCGCGGTGCACCCTCGTATACGGGATACAGACACGTTTTGGGTAGCGAAAATTTGACGGTGAAAATGAGAAAGGACGCGGTGGAAATCGCGGGAGGGGGCCGCGAGATTACGAGAGTGCGTGGCGTGTGCGCGATATCCCGCGAGAGATGATTTCGCGTGAAAAAAACGGCGAGAGGAGAGAGACGCGGGACCGCAAGATCCGCGAGAGTGAGAGAGACGAAAGTCGAATGTCGCTGCGCAAAAAGTGTAGTGAGTGTCGAAAAACGATGGGTGATTGGTGGTGAAAATGAAAAACGCGTAAGCTCGTGCACACCCGCGCGAAACTACGGAGTTATCGATGGAGAAAAAGACGGAGCGAGAGAGAGAGAGCGCAGTCTCTTTATGGGTGGCGGTGGCGAAATGACGAGGGAGGTATCAACCGTATGCGAAGAAAATAAAAGCGAGCGAGGACGAGAGACTCATCGAGAGACGCGTTACAGAGGGAAAAGGGAAATATAAAAAGAGCGTGCGGTAGCTGAAGCAGCAGCAGCAGCAGCAGCAACGCAGCCCGCAAGCAACGACTTACCTCCGCTGTTTTTAGAACTCCACTCCCAGAAGTGCGCGGCCCGCGCCGAGCCAAAACCAAAATACCGCAGCGATATACGAGCGCGCGCGAGCGAGCCAACGCGTGCTATATCGCCGCGCGGCCTTCCCCTCTCTCGAATATCGCGCGAGCTTTTTTTCCTTTTCTTTTCAGCCTTTTTTTCTCTTGTTCGTCTTCTTCGACTTTTTCTTTTCTCCCTCTCTCTCTCTCTCGCCGTCAGCCCTTTCGCGGCCGATCGCCGAGCTTTTCTTCCTTCTCTCTGCAGTATCGGCAGAGTGACGCGCGCCACGAGCGCCCTCATCCACGGGTCGAGCGAAAAAAAACGTCTCTCTCCGTCTCTCTCGCAAAATTCCGCAAGATCGCATTCGACGAGAAACCCTCGTGTACGTCGTTTCTTTGCCGACGCACGAGGTGCGCGTTCATACGCGTTCGTCACTCGGGAAGCGGCATCTCCAAGAGCGCCGTCGCGCAGGCTCGATTCTTTGCCATCGCGAAATCGCTACGAGAGAGAGAGAGAGAGAGAGAGAGACGAGGGCGATATGGACCATTTTCTTCCTCCGACGATCGACGTAAAAGAGGATGAAATGCAATGTTCAACGACGGTGAAAATCGATATCCATCAAAAAGTACAGAGCGAGGAAATAAAAGTAGAGGCTAACATTTTTCCTCGATTCGCCTTTCATTTCGCGACTTTTTCACCGAGAAAATATTGTTATACAGAAGCTCCTCCCAGCCTCGCTCCGCTTTGTGGAGAGATTCTCCACAAAGTCTGACTGTAGCGAGAGGAAACAGCAGAGGGGAGAGGATTTCGAGCTCTCGACTCTCGCGTTATTAATTTATATATCCCACGATGGAGAAACGTCGTTGCTAATGAAATTTTCCGCCAACGAAACGGCACACAGCGCGCGAGAGCGCGATTCTCGTCGTCGCGTCGCGAGAATAAGACGAGAGCCGCGGCGGCGTACGTGCAAACGCCACTCGACGTAGCTTTGCAAATTTATCCGATATTCCGCTGCAACACACCATATATTTTTGCATATTAAGGTAGTTGTATCGTTTTATCGTTTTCTTAAGATTTTGTTGAAAATTTGAATACGTATTCTTCGATGTCATATATACGTGTGTAATAAATTTTGGAAGGTTTTACCACGTGGAAGTTGAGATATTTATTGGTAAAAATCACTATTTTCGGTAGTCTCTCGTAAGAGCGCGTGTTAAAAGTTGCATTTTCATCAATGAATATCTTGGCTTCTACGTGGTGAAGCCTTCTAAAACTTTGCATACATTTTTATGCAACATCAAAGAAGATTTCTTGAGTTTTCCAAAAAAATCTTGAGAAAATTTTTTTCGCTATTTTTGTAATTATAGAGCAAGCACATATCACTTGGGATGACCGTGAATTTGGAGTATGCTGTTCTTTAGTCGATTTGCAACGACTTTTCTTATTTAACTGAAGCCCGCGAACCATTTTGTATGTGAGAAAAACTGCAAAACAATTTCTCGATTTGAATCTAACGATAGAATTATCTTAAAGAGCTCCAAAACGAACCTCGCACTTTCGAAACTTCCACGCCGTTGGTACCGAGAATTTTGCGCGTTCGTTGCTTTTCATTTCGAGTGACTTTAGGGAGGATTTAAAAAAACAGGAGAAAAGTGACGAATTTCGAAACGCGGAAAGCATTTTTTTCCTCTCGGACGGAGAAACGTGAATCTTTTTCTTTCTCTCGTTTTTTTTTCAATCCGGAGGCCCGCAACCTCCCGGCCGATTGACTCAAACTTTGGCGATTAAAAACTCGTCAGGGTGTCGTCGTACTGCTCGAAATTTCGTCGAAATTTCAACCGCGAATCTTCAACGTCGAAGGCATCATTTTTTTCTACTCGTTAAGGTAGTTCTATCGTTTTATCGTTTTCTTAAGATTTTGTTGAAAATTTGAATACGTATTCTTTGATGTCATATATACGTGTGTAATAAATTTTGGAAGGTTTTACCACGTGGAAGTTGAGATATTTATTGGTAAAAATCACTATTTTCGGTAGTCTCTCGTAAGAGCGCGTGTTAAAAGTTGCATTTTCATCAATGAATATCTTGGCTTCTACGTGGTGAAGCCTTCTAAAACTTTGCATACATTTTTATGCAACATCAAAGAAGATTTCTCGAGTTTTCCAAAAAAATCTTGAGAAAATTTTTTTCGCTATTTTTGTAATTATAGAGCAAGCACATATCACTTGGGATGACCGTGAATTTGGAGTATGCTGTTCTTTAGTCGATTTGCAACAACTTTTCTTATTTAACCGAAGCCCGCGAACCATTTTGTATGTGAGAAAAACTGCAAAACAATTTCTCGATTTGAATCTAACGATAGAACTACCTTAAGCATGCATCGCGCATATACCCCCCGCGTCAACTCGCTCTCCGAATCTCACGTACGTACTTGTGGACTCGCGTCCATATCCATAAACGGATATTTTTCAACGATTAATCGTTGCAGCAGCAGCAGCTCGCGGCCGCGCTCCGTTACAATCGTATTTTTATCCCCCAAGCGTCCCGCTGCAGAGACGAATTATCTCGCGAACGAAACCTGACGTTCCCTCGCGGAAAATATCGAATCAACCGGGGGGTTTTTTTTTCTTCTCCTTGAAACACGGAAGGAGAAACGCTGAAATAATTGTAATCGGCGCGAAATTCCTTCTCGTTAAAATTCAACGAGGAGAATTGGACAAATTTCACGGGACGAGGCGGGTTTTTTTCGAGTTTTATTTTTTCACGCGGGGCTTTTTCTCTTCGTCGATTCCGAGACTGAACGTCGTTGATCGACAACGCTCGGGAACTCGTCGACTGCTCGAGATCGCAATGCAATCTCGAGCAATCTTCGAGAATCGGCCGATTTTGGCGATTTTTCGGATTTTTCGGCGACACCCCGTATATCCTCTCGCTCCATATCTGTCCATCTTCCAACACGACGGATATACAACCACGGTGTGTTTCATGAATTTTTGATCGCATCGAGCCAACGGCTGCCGCGTTGCTGCTTGCCGGCCCCTCTCGCTCCGACGTCGCGCGTCTCTCCCCCTCGCGGCATCGTCAATTTCGCGGATCATCCCGGGGAAAAGCGCGCGCGGGGCCAGATCACCGCGCGAGTGCGATTCCCCGATGTATAACGATAAAACGAATTATCGGAAAGCCCGCGCGTATACAGCGTGAGAGAATTTTCAGGTTTCCGAAATAGACGCTCTCGGCTCGAATAATTCGATGAAACGGTGTACACGGGCGAGCGAATAAAAGCTCCCTCTCTCTCTGCACGAAAAATCTAGAGACGAAGATTCGTCGAAGGAAATCCGCGAACGTGTCACTGTTTTTTCTCGAAAGATACGCGTCAATGAAAAAAATATTGCCGCGAGAGAGAAAACGAGTAGGAATGGCGGGCGTTATTATCGGGCGCGTTCGAGTCATCGCGAGTCAAAGAGGTTTGGAGCGAGGGGGAAGCGAAAGGGGCAACATCGGGAGCTTGTGGAAGATCGGCACGTGCCACTCGATAAATCTGTTGGCAGCTGAGAGAGGGCTGCTGCTGCTGGTGCTGCTGCTGGTGCTGCACGCCTCCGCACCCGAGTAACAAACACAACAGCCGGCGCGCAGCAACATGCCCCGAAGACTCGGACGAAATTTTCACGTCTCGCCCTTCTCTCTCTCTCTCTTTGCTCCCTATTCCATGTTGCCCCCGTCCGAGACGTTTCAACGTTTGTGAGATGGAGAGAAAACGACCGCTGCAACGTTCTTACGATCCAGGAGGGCCCCCGCGGATGACGAGAACGACGATATCCCCAACGGAGGATGGAAATGGGGGGGAAATGGAGGGAAAGGGCGCTCACACGCGCATTTCCAAGGAAAATCAGCGTCAATCTGCGAGCGAGAGAGAGAGAGAGAGAGAGAGAGAGAGAGAGAACAACGGCGGGCGATTGAATTTCCTCGAGTAACATACTCGCGCGAATGAGCCAAACTCTGACCTTTCGTATGGAGGCGAGAGAAAAAACAATTGAGACGAATCGATCCTTTTCGATCGAGAGAGATATATATATATGTACGTGGGCTCGCTTCGTCGAGGGAGACACGAAATAAGGATCAATATTGTAAGGGGATCAGAGATGAGGATGAATCTCGATCGCGCGCGAGCTTTTCGACTTCTCCTCCTCCTCCCAAGTGTATGTGTGCTTGTGTGTGTGTGTGCAACGATCTTTGCACATTGGGTCACACGCGTCGACTTCTCATCCTCTCTAAAAATATCTCTCTCCGATAGATACATACATGTATATACACACACACACGTGTATACGTTATATCGCTCTGTATAATACCATTAAATGACATTAAATTCCATAATTCGATGAAAATTTGATCGAAGCTAATTGCCAAATTGAAACTCGACGTGAATCGCGAATATACGAGTTTGCCTCGACGGTCTCTTGCTTTTCTTTTTTTCCTCATCTTTTCATCGGTGTTATATGCCGCAGATTTGGCATCTATAAATAGACACATAACCGCGGAGGAAATTGACAAAAGTATCGAGTGAATAACGCCGAGTGGAGCAACGAGCAGCTGCGAGGGCGCGATGCGGTTGATTGGCCGTTTGAGGTTGTTTTTTCCATCGAGGGAGATGGAGGAAGAAACAGCACACGGGAGGAGCGTGGATTTTCATGAAATTTACCGCAAAAATCGTCAAATTCACGTTTCACGGCGTGTTTCCTCTCAATCGGCCCGCAAAGATATACGCTTCTGCGTATACACGCAGAAGCGCGCGTCCGCGATGGCGGACGCGCGCTTCCCCGATGGTCCCCGCGTCGCGGCGTGCAACGACGAGGAACGCGCACGCACACGCGAAACGGCCAAAGTCGAAAAAGCTGAAAGCGCTAAAATTAAACTTCCACCGGGGGCTCTCTCTCTCTCTCTCTCTCTCTCTCTCTCTCTCTGACGCCTCTCTCGCATACGCGTATACACGTGTGTAACGTGTGAATATGTTTGTGTGTACGTGTGCGTATAATACACCGGGAGGCAAACGACGCCCGAGAAAATATATAACCGCGTGTGCCACGCCACGCCAGTTCCGGAGGAGGGAGAGGAGGGAGAGGAGCAAGAGGTCAGAGAGTCAGAGCGCGAGAGAGCAGGCGGGGAGTTTGCCCTCTGAAACATGTCTGTGCGCGGGCTTTTTTGTTGCTCCTTTGCACCGGAGATTTGTACCAGCCGCCGGAAAGCGGAGCACGTGCCAAGGATGACGCGGAATGTGCGTGCGCGTGTGTTACCGCGACGATGGCCCTTCCTTCGCAGCCTGCTCGTCGTACCCCTTCGACGTACCGGCCCTCCCCCCCCCCCCTGGCGCGAGCGACATATACGCGTCTGGCAGGGCACTTTTGTCGAAACGAATCATCGTCGTACGTCCTACTTGTCCCTACTTGAGCCATTTTCACCTCGAAACACCCGGTATAAACTTTGAAACGAGAGAGGAAGAAAAAAACACGAAGGAAGGAAGGAGCGTGTACGTACGAGGGGCGAGAAACGGAAGCGCGGATGACTGTGCGAAGCTCGAGAGCGGCACAGAGGGGCGAGAGGAAATTCCTCGCAGCAGCAGCAGCAGCAGCAGCAGCAGCCGCCGTCCTCCCGAGAAAAGAGAGAAGAGACAAAAAAAAAAATGTCAATCCTCTTTACCGCCGAATTCTCATCGATCGAAATTTCCGTCTTTGACGATCGCGAGTGTTCCTCGTAGTCGAGGACAAAAAATGATTGCTCGGGTCACTCCCCCGCCGAGCAGAAACGAAAAACGGAGGAGGTACGCGCGTAGTTTAGTTTTTTTCTTCTCCTTCACGAAACGGAGAAAATGGATTTTTTTTTTGAAAAATTACCCTACAGCTGATAATGTCGAGTCTGACGAATGTACGCGCGTGTGCGACGAAGACGACGACTGCGCCGCGAGTCAGAGGGCAAAAGCCCCCCCGAACGAGCGCGTCCGACGCACGTACACACGTGTGCGTCTTTGGAGCAGCATCTCGGGCCGCAGAGAAGCGAAACGGGGGCGAGAGAGTGAGAGAGAGGGAGAGCGTTAAACATACGGCATATAGCATGTGTATATACCGCGCGTTATATCCCCCCCCGGAGCAACGTAATCTCTGTAGGAGGCTGGAAAACACATGTCCCTCATCATCGACTCCTCTCAAAGTATATCGGCGGGGGCAAAGTATACCGCGCGCGCCATCCTTCGAAATCACTACGGGCCAGCACGTGTGGGTGCCGAACGCACCGCGACCAACGTGTAATCACGAGATAGACCGAGAGAGAGAGAGAGAGAGCGACTCGAACGTCGAAATGCGCCTGTTTGATGAGGTAAAAACTCGATCAATTTTCTATCCGAAATAACGGTAGGTCGTCGGGCGGGCCGATTTTCCCTCAATTTTTGTATCGTTTCAAAGTTTGCATCGCGATGTATCGCGACTCGCTGTCTCCTGCGATGTCGCTCGATGATCGCCTGTGCGTATCTCGCGTTCGTCGGTGCGGTACGTGCGAGAGCAAACGACGTGTGAAGAGAAAAAAAAACGAAGGAAAAAAAAAGACGGAAAAAACGTTGGAAAATGTGCGTGTGTGTCTCGCGGTACGTACAGTGTGGAATCGAGGGCTCTGCGAGCGAGCGTATGAAAAGCGGATGCACACGCGGGTCATCGGAGGCTGCTCCGATGGGACGTCCAGCGTGTGGCGATTCGCGCGAGAGCTCCGAGGGGAAAATTCTCTTCCAGTTCCAAGTGGGCGAGAGGGAGACGGGAAAAAAGAAGAAAAAAAAAAAAAGAGACGATACTCGATCGTCGAAAGAGGGCAGTTCGGGGCGAACGGTGTACGCGCTGAAAATTGCGAAAGTCGAGTCGAGTCGATAGCGGCCTTGAATCGCGAGGCCAAAAATACGAGGAGGAAAATTTGGGAGAATCCTAGATACCCGCCGCGGTCGTAGGATGAAAATGAGACGCAGGGGGGGCTTTGAGATAGATCGCGCGGGGAGCCCCGCGATGAAACGCGACACCGCGGCGTTGCGGCGGCGATCGGCAC
Organism: Heteropelma amictum; assembly: GCA_959613375.1. NCBI lineage: Eukaryota > Metazoa > Arthropoda > Insecta > Hymenoptera > Ichneumonidae > Heteropelma > Heteropelma amictum. The sequence goes on along the minus strand of OY390721.1, from coordinate 211,580 downwards.
CGCGTATAACCAACGGCGAACGAGACGCGGAGGCTGCGTATGCGATGTGTATATCGCGTTCGAGGACACGGTCCGAGGAGGAGGAGGAGGAGGGGATGGAAGAAGCGTCTGCGTGGAAAAACGAGAGCAAAAAGAATAGAGAGAAGAAAAAACAAGCGAGATTCGCGTCGTCGATCGAGAGAGAGAGAGAGACGAGGCGGAGATAACGAGGGGAAGAAAAAAGAACCCAAAGGGGCGAGGGTGTGAGCAGGGAAAGCTTAGCGATGACGGAAAATGCGACGCGAGAGACTTTTTTCGCGTCCAGCCTCCGTCGTGCGGTACACGGTTTCCTC
>OY390721.1:54085-211048 GCA_959613375.1 Heteropelma amictum | reverse complement strand
TGTGATTGTTCGCTTTCGATTTTTTCCTTCAAATCGAACGAAGAAACTCGATCGAATCCAACTGTGTAAAAGACCGCGCCGCTTTACTCGCGGAATTTTCATTCCCGAAACGGAAGAAGAAGAAAAGAAAAACACGAGAAAAGACCATCGGGTTTTCGAGATTTCTCCGGCTAGAGAGAGAGAAACGCGCGACATGGGGTGGAAGGACCGCAAGACACACGTGCTCGCAACGACGTATTTCGGTGAATGAAATACACCCTCGTTCGTTCGTTTCATCGTCGCGAGAGATCGTCGTAATCGCTTGCTTTTTTTTTCTTTTTTTTTTCCTTTCAACCGAAAAAAAGTGTGGAATCTCGCGTGTGTGCCCGCGAACCTCGAAAACTCGCGAATATACCGGTGAGTCGTGTCTCTGTGTGTTGCCTCTTTGTTTTTCATCTCCCTTCTCTCTTTCCCTCCCTTCTTCTCCAGCAAAACGCGTACGAGTGTTTCTCGTTCAATTATCTTTTCTTTTTTTTTTTCCTCAGTTTTTTTACCCTCCCTGTATACCCTCTACGTTTTTACCGCGATGATGCGCGCACGGTCGGCTGTGGGGCAAAGAAATAAAAAGCCTCTCGCCCTCCTCGTGTGTGTTCGCGCGCGCGTGGGTATATCGGATGCACATTCTATCCGCGGCGCGCGATGTGCATCGTTGCGGCGATCCGTCAACTTGGCGACGAGATTGCTTCCCTCTCGCGTGTCCCTCCACCCTCGCTCCTCGCCCCTTTCCGCCCCCCCCGTCCCATACACGTGATGCGCGACGACGCGTCCAGAGCTTGGATCTTTTCATTCACTAAATGCGAAATAACGCGAGCGACGGGAGCTCGGAGCAAACTCGACGGCTCCGCGTACTTTTTTCCCTCGCCAGCGGTCTCTTTCCACTCCCGATTGTTTTTCTCACGATTTGTCCCGTACGATTTTTTGAAAAAATGTTTCTTCTCTTTTTCCGTCGATTCGATTACGCGAAAAACACACACGGTGCGAGGAAAACAATCGACGACGACGATACGAGACAGCAGCATGCAGCAGGCTCGTTCGCTGACCCGCCCTCCATGTTTGCTCTTCCATAATAGACCGAATTCGATCGCGAGCCTACGCTGCTTTCATGATCCCCCCCCCCCATCCCGCCGAGCATTCGCGCAACGTTCGGCCTCCACCCCCGTTTTTTTTTTTTTCTCAATATTACACGTCGAGTGTGTGCAGCATCGACGGGTAAAACAAGAGAGCAATGAGAAGGGAAAAGAGGAACAATATTACCGAATACGTAAGACGTATGCGGGGTGTGTCGGAAAATCGGACGCTACATCGCGGGTTGCTTCCCACGTTGGTTCAAACGCACGTGACGCCTCCGCTGTAGAAGCACCTTTGCCATTTTTCTCGACTCTCTCGTGTTCGTTTGTAATTTGAAAAAAATGCGTAGAAATTTCGCGGGAAATGCGAGCTTTTTGCGTTCTCTCTGGTGGATTTGAAAAATCGCGGATAAACATTCGCAACGTTGAACGTCGAACGATGTAGACTCGCGAACGTCGCGATGAAGAGCAGCCTCGTGCTCGGCGGCGGGTACGAGGAGGGTGGTCGTCCGCGTAGGTATACATATACACGTCGCGCTTTATAAACGTAAGGGAAAAACGAGCTTGATAGGAAGAGAGCGCGCGCCTGGCTCGCACGTCGCATATTATAGCCGATCGACCGGCTTTCATTCGCTTCGCGCTGTGCTGGAATATATAGATCCCCCGCGCCCTCGTATACTCCTCGTACATCGCGCGGTGGGAGCTTTTCTCGTGCATGAATCGCCCGCAAACGCGCCGGAGCCCACGACTAACCGAATTACCGCACACTCTGTACATGCGGCAGGCGGCTTTTCATCGCGAAAACCTTTATTCGTTCATTCACGACGCGCCTGCCTCGGCGTTTTTCGAAAAATCTCCCCAGGATCGTTATCGACGATCACGAGATTGGAGAAAATCGGCGAAATTCTTTTCCTTCTTTCCTCGTTCATTATTATCACGACTAGGCGATGGAGGAGAGAAAAACGGAGATTGGGGCTGAGATGTCGCCTTTTTCCCTCGGCCGATTGGAGATTGTCTGCGCGCGTGTGTGTGTGTGTGTGATTAACGTGCGTCGATAAGACGCTCGAGCGTCATATCGTCGTCGCAGCATCCACACGTAGGCATTAGCGGGGCGAGCGCGAGAGAGGATAGTTCTCGCTCCAGTCACCCGTGTTTGAATGAAAAGTCGATACGCGCTGAAGCTCCTTTTTTTTCCTTCCTCATCGTCGCGGACGACCACACGTTCTCTCGCTCTCGTCCCTTTTTGCCTCCCCCCCTCGTCGTCGACGTCGTCGTCGTCGCTACGTAGGCCTCATCCTCATCCTCATCGCGCGCGCCTCCTCTCGCGTTGTCTCGGATGGCGAAAATCGCGAGAGAGAGCACGAGAGAGAAAATGCGCAGGACATTTTCCCTTTTTTGCGACGAATATTAATGACGAAAACGAGGATCGAATTCGAGTCTCTGACGAATGTCTCGTCCTCTTCTCTTTGCAGCGCGTTTCTTTCCGGTTTTGCGTCAACATTCCACCGCGATTGAATCGAGAGAGAGAGAGAGAGAGAGAGAGAGAGAGGCTCCGAGACTGCCGGGCACGGGAATACAACGAGTAAGGAAGGAAGGACGTAGAGGGTAAAATGGGTCGCAAGAAGATACAGATATCGCGCATCACCGACGAGCGCAATCGTCAGGTGACGTTCAACAAGAGAAAGTTCGGCGTCATGAAGAAGGCTTACGAGCTCTCGGTCCTCTGCGACTGCGAGATCGCCCTCATAATATTCAGCTCGAGCAACAAGCTCTACCAGTACGCCAGCACCGACATGGACAAGGTGCTCCTCAAGTACACCGAGTACAACGAACCCCACGAGTCGCTCACCAACAAAAATATCATCGAGGTGAGTCGAGTTATCCGCAATTTGCCGCTTCGTATCGTTTTGTCGTCATTGGGGAGAGTGATTGAGAGTGAAAAACACACTGAGGAAGAAACACTGAGCAAACGCGAGAGACATCACCGCGCAAGATCGTCTCGCTCACGTCCCGAATTTTGCGTAAGAGCGTGCGTGCGTGTGTGTGTGTGTGTCGCGCGACAATTTCGACGGAATTGACGCGCGTGAATGTACGACTGATGGTTGAGTGTGCCCTCGGGCGGTGTGGTCACGTGAACCTGTCTGCTGACACTTGCAGGCGCTCAACAAGAAGGAGCACAAGGGTGCAATGTCACCCGAGAGTCCGGAGCCCGACGCCAACGAGTACAATCTTACGCCGCGCACCGAAGCCAAGTACACCAAGATCGACGAGGAGTTCCAAATGATGATGCAGAGGAATCAGCACAACGGCTCGAGGGTAAGTCGAACGACGACGACGGAAACTAGATTGTTGTTTCAATAAACTCGAACGCGTCATTGTGTCTGTCGCATGCAGGGTATGGGCCAGTCGAATTATACGCTGCCGGTGACGGTACCGGTAAACAGCTATGGAGAATCGCTTCTTGGCTCTAGTCCACAAATGGCGCACACCAGCATCTCTCCGCGGCCATCTTCCTCTGAAACTGATTCAGGTAAAACCCACTGATCGATCATCACCACTGTTTTTTTCACTGAAATTTCGAGATACAATCGGCGTGTTTCGTAATCTACGGAAAATTTGCCATCAAACAGGCTATCGAAATGTTGAAAATTGGCGAGATAAATTTTTCACTCACTTTTGGAAAATCGTCGAAAAGCGGAAATTTCAAATTCAAATTTCAAATTTACCCTCAAAACCCGTGATGAAAATTGGCGATAAAAACGCAAAATCGATGGTCCTCCTTTGAAAATCTGCCAAAAATCGAAAAACCGAGATATCTACGCGAATCAAACGGCATTTTGAAGGGTGGTCGATTACAAAGAGAATAAGCACCGGCTAGGGTGTCGAGGGGAATTGGAAAAAAAAATGGAGAGCATTTTACCGAAGCAACGCGTTATAGCGAAAAATGACGAAAAATGTTGGATTTTGAAAGTTGAATGCAAAAGAAAAGTGCGAACAAAGCGCTGCAATTGAATTACATAACGTGATGAATGTTTGTTCAAAAGTTTATCCACCGGGAGGAATGTTGGAAATGAGCAACGGGTATCCACCGTCGGCATCGCCTCTGGGTGGTTCGCCGAGTCCAGGTCCCTCGCCGGCGCTGGGCGGCGGCAACAAGGGACCGAACTCGTCGCGTCATTCGCCGCAGCCGCCACCGCCGCCGCCTCATCCCCACAGAGCCAATCTACGAGTCGTCATACCCACCCCACTGACGCAGCCACTCTCCGAGGATACCAATTACGACGTGAGAATAGCGTTGCCGCGTTTGAGCGATCGCATTTTTTTATTTCCCTCCTTCGATCGACGAAAATGATGGATTTTGCTTCCCCAGGGCGGCCACGGACAAAACTCATTAAACACACCGGTGGTCGCGCTGCAAACGCCGTCCGTAGCCGCTGGTTATTCCAGTTTCGGTCCGACGGACTATTCCACCGATCTCGGTAGTCTGACATGGTCGCATCAGAGGTACGTCGACGACTTGTCGATGTACTCGGCCGCCACAATGTCGAACATCAGGTAAATCGCGAGATGCGACATTTGTTTTTTCCATTCAATCGTCGAGTTGTATACACGACGAACATTGCAAAAGGTGGTGGAATGTTTCTTTCGAAAAATCAAAAAATTGACAAAATTTTCACAAAGCAGCCTTCCACACTTGGCGGTATCGAGCAGTACACCGCCGCCGTCCACGTCGCCGTTGCCCGTTAAGATAAAGAGCGAGCCGATAAGTCCACCGCGGGATTCTCACGGTGGCGGCGGCGGCGGCATCAACAGCATCGTCGGGGCCGGTAGCGCGAGCAATCTGCATCATACGAATCTCGGTCTTGGACAGCAACAGCAGCAGCAACAGCAGCAACAGCAGCAACAGCAGCAATCGTCGAGCAACATCGTCGCCTCGTCCCATCACGGTGTATCCTCGCACAGCGTCACGCAAACGTTGAATCTTATATCGAGCCGACCGACGAGCAATCCACCGCCGTCGCACTCGGGCAACATAACGCCGACGAATCTGCCGTCGCCCGGGGGTGGCGGTGGCGGCGGCGGCGGCGTCAACAGCGGGGCCGGCGGGATCGTGAGCACGCCCGGCGACATGCGAACGAATCACGGAGGTGGTGGCAACAATTCCGATTACGAGAACGGACCATTGATGAAACGTTCGCGAATCGCCGAGAGCTGGACCAATTAATCGGGCGAAAAGTATCTTCTTTCTTTCTTTCCTTCTTTTTGTTTTGAAACAAAGAAAAAAATACAACAAAAAAAGAGGCAAAAGCTACCGCGTGATACGAGGGGGAAAGCGCGAATTGTGTATCTCTCGAGTTTTTCTTTCTTTTTTTTTCCCGAGAAGTTGCAACGCAGAGGGCAACGCAGAGGGGGCGGGGGGGGGGGGGGGAGGACGAACGAGCAGGGGGCGGATTTTGTTTAACAAAGAGGAGGAGGAGGAGGAGGAGGTGAAAAAACGCGGTGCCATAATGTTGAAACTTTATATATATATATATCTTCATTTATATATATAATAGACACTTATATACGTATATGTTACATTATATGAATATATATGTATACACACACAAACGTACACGTACACACGCGCGCGCACACACACACACACACACACACACACACGTTTTTGTTTTCTCGTGTATATAATAAGAGGCGTTTGTATATATATATATGTCGAAAGTTCGCGACGATGACTTTTTTTTTTTTTTTTCGTTTTTTCTCGTCGTCGAGGCGACACAGGTGCAATCGGAGCTCGCGAGCCCGCGAGATTCTCGAGCGATGAAGCGGGAGAGAGAGAGAGAGAGAGAGAGAGAAAATGGGGAAAAACACATGCACACACGTTTGTCTCGCCTCGGGAATTCACGAGGCGCGCGCGATCTTCGAGATAAAGATATTTATCCATGTTATGTACGTATAGCGATGAGAAAAAAAAAAGTGCAGCGTCGATCGAGAGAGAGAGAGCGGTAAAGCTCGGAAAGTACGTGCGCGCCCACATACACACAGACACACACACACACATAGACGCGTGAATATGTGACGCGGGCGTGAAAGAGCAGACCACCGGAAGCGAGGGGTTTTTTCGGTAGCGGCATAATCCGTTTGTTAATTATTGATTAATTATCATCGTTTCACGGCACGTGAAAACTTTCGATACTCGGTTATAATGGAATTTTTATTATTAATATTATCATCATCATCATCATCATCCTTTGATGTGATGTTTTTTTTTCTTCCGTCGAGTCACACGAGGTTTCGTCGTAAACGGCGGAATGGAATTTCGGAAGTCCGACGAGCGCGATCGATCTAGTCATTGTTGCAAAAAAGAAAACGAACGAGAGAAAACGATATCACCAAATTAGCGCGTATCTAACCCGGCGGCGCGAGCCACAATAACCGTTCTCGCGGTTATTCATGTTTTTCGGCTTTTTCTCCCATCTTCGTTGTTTTTTTCCTCTCTTTCGTTTAGTTTTTCGATGCCAACGGGAGACGATAATCACGCGCGCATCTGCCGCGAAGCAAAGTACGATTAAGGATCTTTTTATTATTTCTTTTTTAATCGCAATCGTTTTATCAGCTAGGTTTTTTTTTCTCTTTTAATATACTTCATATTTCTACAATCGTCGAGTCATTATTCCCTTCGCCGTATCTCGAGAGCGCGCTTCTCGTCCGCGTGTGCGAGTCTTTCCGCTCTCCGGTGATGGGCAGAATAGAGCTGGAAACCGATACGAGATGAGACGACGCGTCGAGTTTTCTATTTTTTTTTTTTTTTTTTTAACCCAGCGATTCGTTTGATTCAACGAAAAAACATGAGACAGATTACACGGCACCGTTTTTTGAGGACGAATTTCTAAATTAATATATATATATATATATATATATCAACTGTCAGATGGATGTGTGTGTGTGTGTGTGGGTGTGTGTGTATATGTATTTTTGTATATACGCACATGTACATACTTTTGAAATTGTTCAGAGAGCTGAATGAAACAAAAGATGAAAAAATGAGGAAAAAAGCGAGAAGACGCCTCGCCGGCGGATGTACGGTGGCGTTGAACGGTGGAAATTTAAACGCGTTGGGGGAGAAGAGAGAAACGCTCCTGCGGGCGTCTGACCTCATCTCCGAGGGACACATTCAATGTCGAATTTAGAGCATATCGATGAGAAAACGACAAAGATGGGGGGGGGGGGGTGGTGGTGGTGGTATGTCGATGAATGTCAGTGGAATAATCGTGAAAACCTTCGTTATATCGTACGATTCAGTGTCTTTCAATGTCGCAACGTTGTTTTTCGAATAACGATCATTGTTACTAGTTTTAACGGGAATTTATCCGATAATGGCGAAAGTTGAGATAAAATTCGGTATAATCTCGTACTCACCACGCCGAGCGGTTTTTCGTCCATTTTCCATTCCTCGAACCCGAAGGAAATTTCGAAAAGTCGAACGACGTGTCGATACCACCTGACTACATATAGAATGTTTATATGTATATGTTTTATATATATACACACACACACCACACACAGCAGATATATATCGGAGCGGTTTGAGAACGAAAAAAAAACAAAAAAAAACGGAAAATGTCATGCCCTTTTTCCAAAGACGCTGAAAGCTCGGGTTACCGGAGGAAACTGACGTTTATTTTTCTCGCTCGTCCAATCCGAGCTTTCACGCTCCTCCGGAGGATTGAGAAAAACATTTCCCACGCATCCTGATAAATATACATGCGTATATATGCATATATACATACATATACATATGATACTCGTAATAACTGTACACATGTGATGCGTAAATGCATATTTTTCACGCGTATTTTGCACATTTGATAAAAAAGAAAAAACGTAGGAAGAAAAAACAAAACGTTTGGCGAGAGACAAAGATTTAGACGGGCGGGAACGGAAATACCGGACGAGACGGGGAGATTAATGAAATTTAGAGAAGCTGCAGCCTAAGTAGCGGAAAGAGAAAGTGCACGATTAAATTGTCGACACCCTTTACAGGTAAAAAAAAGAACACACACACACACACACACACACGCGCGACTTTGAGGGTATCGGGCTGAGGGGGTTTGTTCCGAGGCAAATCGCACGAAATAATCGTCCCTTGACACAAAGTAGAAGAATCATTGCCGAAATTATACGAGCTCGCAAACACACACAGAGAGGTGCACAAACGGAACGTCGAATTTTTCATAGCGAAATTGAGCGAGCGTATCGATCGCGAAACGATGCCGCAAAGGGGGCAGCATTGGATAGTTTAAAACAGAGAGTTTAAAGAGATACAAATATATATTATATATATGAAATTTTATCACAAAGTGCAATCGACCAACGCTGATTTTTCCTTTTCGAACAAGCCGTGTTCAACGCGTCTCGGACGGAAATGAAAAACGGTACACTTGGTCCTTATCGTTTTAATGAAATACTGATATGAAATGTTGCGAAACGATGAAAACAATGACTCCCGTACTCGTGGTGATACCGGTATTGTATTTTCGGAATTTTTTTCATTTTTTTTTTCGACTGGACACGCACTCACGCACGGACGCGAAAAAGTAAGAATCATCGAGTACGGAACGTGAGAAAACAGAGTGAAAGAGCGGATTAAACGGGCAGGAGGAGGGTGCACACACGGTGCACTTTTTGAGACAAAGTTTTTTAACGTCGTTGTACACACAAACACACACACACACACACACAACCTGCTCCATCGCGAAAATACAATATAGTGATATAGACTTAAGGATTACGAACGAGGGACACGAATATATATATGGAACAACAGACACAATTGTAACTTGCATAAAAAAAAAAGTAACGTTTTTTTTTCCTCTCCGAGTATACGTAGTTTACGTTAGATTTTACGTAAATGTACGCATATTATAATCTATATTTTTTAATAGCGAGCGGAGACGAGCGGCATCGGAAAATTAACGATCGAGTTGTAGCGACGATGAAACGAAAAAACACACACACACGGACGTATAAATGGGGTGCACTCGAAAGTTTAATTTCATCATTCGTTCGATTCTAGTTGATCCGTTGTTGAAGAAAAAAAACAACAACGCGCAACGCGAAATTCTCTCATCGGTCGAACGTACAGATTTATTTTTTCCGAATTGGATATTTTTATTGCGAGGAAAATGAAGAAGAGAAACAAAAAGCATCGTACGTGCACACCACGTAGCTTTCGAAAGTCGGTTGGTTGAAAGTTTCTTTCTCCACCTTTCTTTCGGATTTTCTTTGTTTTTTCGTAAAAATTGGTTATAGTAAAATAATGATAGAAAAAAAAACAAACAGAAAGAAACTTTGCGGGGTTTGTCAAAGTTGTCGGAATGCTGTGAATGACATGGACCATCTTTAACAAAAGGAGCTTTATACAACTAGTGAATATTATTCGGATGAGTGAGAGAGAGAGATTTTATCGCGTCTTTATTGTAAAATATTTTTAAAAATCAAGATTTTGGCAAAAGCTGTTATTGGCTCGTCGAATGAATTTATCAGGAAATAAACGAGGTTTCGTGAGACAGTGACGAGGAGACGGAGAGATGCGGAAAAATTTTGAAACATTTTCCCTCGGATGTGTTCGTCCGCAGGCCTCAGAAATATCGTCGAAAGTCACTCGCCGGTTTTTCCCTCGCCGAAAAAGAAAAAAAACAAACACTGAAAATCCGAGTACGTACATATACGGTACTCGGATAATTTGAGAAAAAAAAATGAAAAAAAAAAGAAACACACACACAAATCCTCGTACCTCGTCGGAACACTTTTAGTCTCGTGCAATATTGAGAAAAATATCCTATATACATACGTGTTACATGTATATACTGTAATATAAAGATAAATGTGTTTATTTTTGTAAAAAAAAAAACGGTTAAAGCAACGGTGATGATAATTTTCGGAAAGACGGCACTAAAGATGGGGACATTTTTTTGAATTTCTCCACTCGTCTTCGGGGTCCAATTTGCTGCCCGATGTTTCTGAAGCTCGTGACGAATGATCGAAGGAGAGAGAGAAAAAGAAAAAAAGAGGCAAAATGTTTGAAAAATCTTTCGTACAGAGAGAGAGAGAGAGAAGCGGGACGTTTGTCACCAAGATGAAAGAGGGAAATTGCGTAATGCACAGAGCACACTTTGCTGGGGTTCGTCTCGACGTAGCGGCAGATCGAGACGATGAAAGCAAGATGTACGTACTATATAGCCACAAATGTTGTCACTGCGGATATAACGATGAGAAAAGAGAAAAAAAAAAAAAACCCAACACGTAAACACATATTTATTGGAAGATGCGAGATTAAAATACTGGACATATCTTATTAAACGCCAAGTTGGGGGGCGCGATCTCGTCCGTGAGAATGAGATGAAGCGGGAAAAAAATATTTAAAAAATTAAACACACACTCCACATTGCCACGTTAGCTGTTACTTACCGTTATTAAAGATTACATCTCGAGAGACTCGTCGGTGGACGACAAGACTCCCGAGAGATATATGACACAGTCACACGCACACACATACACGCGAATACTCGACTACACAAAAGAAGGTAAAAACAATCGTTGTTGTAATATTTTTCTCCCTCGTTTTCAATCGAGGCGCTCGAGAAAAACGAGCTTGGAACAATGTGCAGCAAACGCGGCATAAATCCGGCGAAAATCATGATGAAACTTGGGGGAAAAAGAAGGGGTGAGAAGAAGAAGAGGAAGACAAATGTTATTCGACATATAAGGATATTAGTGTGTTGTAATATTGTAACATTTATTTGTATAATAGAGATTATATAACGAGCCGTTAAAGGAAATGTTTTCACGAGATTGAGAGAGAGAGAGAGAGAGTGTGCGTGTGCGTGATTTAATCTGTAAGATCGAGTGTAATACGAGCTTACTCATACGTGTAACGATCATCGCATAACGCGTTGCAACTCTGTTGTACTCACTAATTCATCATAGTGCCATCGATAATATTTTAATTGTGACCAAGGACGAGTGTATCCCATGTTCTCGTTTCTCTTATTTTTCCTTTTCCTCTTCTATTGAATAATGGAAACGAAATAATAATAATAATAATAATAATAATAATAACAATAAACGAATAGCCGTTTAATCGAAGGTAAATTGTGTCGTTGCGATGTTGCGAGACGAGCACGGTTTTATTTCATCTTACATGTCGGCGACGCGGACAATTTTCACGTTTGTTCGTCGAGAAAACGATTGTTTTCCAACGTTTTTGTTTTTTTCTTTGGAAAATTTGACGAAACCAGTGAGCGAGAAAAATCAAGCGCAAAGAGTCCATGGCATTTAGAGTCTGTCCCGTTTTTTTTTCCAAAGTTGCTTTCGGGCCCAATGATTCGGGGGGTTGATTGTTTTTTCGTTTAATTTCTCCATCGTGCGAGTCAATCGCGCATCTCGGTGATTAGTTATTTCGCCTGGAATCTCAGAATGGGAAGGGAGAAAAAAAGCACACGCGCACACAAACACACACACACACACACACACACACACGAAATACAAAAGGTCGAAACGTCCTGACGTACATTTCATTTTGGTGCTCGATACACTAAAATCACCCCCCCTCGCCCTCGCCCCGTCCCCAAGAAAAACCTCCTCCTTTCTCGTCCTCGATCGCAACGTGTCATGTTTTTCACGAAATATACCGAATTGCGTGTGTGTGTGTGTGATGGAAAACTACGTACGATCGTGAATACACGTATATTTGCCTATCGTCGGTCAGTAAGATTAATTGAAAGAACTTTGCGATTAATTATTGTTATTTGATAATGCTCTATGTACATCACACGATACACGTTATATATTATGAGGGGGAAGAAAAAAAAGTTGAGAAATAAGAAGGGAGAGGAAAAGAGGAGGGGGGGCAGAGGGAGCGAGAAAAATCACGAAAGTTGTGTAAGCTCTTCGCAATATGAATTAATATTTCTGTGTATCAAGCATAATATGCGCTAATTATTATTATTAATTATTATCACACGATGTTGCCCATATAGAATACATTTTACTTGGTTTTTATATTTCGCAGTGCATACGTTTTATTTTGTACGCTTGTCCATCCTGCGCCTGTATATACTTTTATTGTCTCGTGTCTTTCTTTCTTTTTTTTTTTTCATCTCTCCAATTACGCGAAACACACCCGTGTGTAGAGACGAAACGACGAACGATCATCGGGAGGAAAATGGATCGTTCGACATCGTCGCACTGATCGATCGATCGACGAGATGAAATTTGCCGTTATCATTTTTTTTTCATCAATTCGCGCCCGACAATATCGAATAAAAAAAAAAGAGCACACACCATCGCGCGTATATGCGATGTTATTACCGCGGCTGCAACGTCCGCGTTGTTACATTTACGAATATTGAGAGAAAAACACGAGTTGCGTGCGTTGAATAAATTTATGGTGAATCTTGTTGAGAATGAAATAGAAGAAAAAAACACGATTCGCTACACGGAGAGAGGAGGGTGAAAAACGTAGAAAAAAATTGGCGAATCTTTGTCCCGACAAGTGGACGAATTATCCCTCTCCCCCGTCCGATCCACCCTCGATCCTCTTTGGTAGAATCGCCTTAATATCACGTGCCTCGATTAATATGTAAAACTCTTCACCCGCTTTGTCACGTAATTTTATCGATATGAATTAGTCTTGTATGGAATATACACGGATGATTATTGTAAAATCGAGTTATTCTTTGTACTACTCTTGTAAATACATTCCAAAGAATTTTACGTCCACCAAACGGATGAATGATGCGCCGCTCTGCGATGCGCGTCCGTCGCGCTCCCGCCACTTTTCATCACCGTCTTTCTTTCGACATTTTCCCCATCACACACCCATTTACCTCGTTTCCGGTCTCTTTTTTTTGTCCTCTTTCAGTTTTACCCGACAGGTAAGAGATGTACGCTCTCTGATCTTTTTTATTCGACAAAATTGCCTCGTTCCTTCAATCGCAATGGAAATGAAGGCTTTTCGCTCAAATATATACAGGAACGTAGGTTTTTTTTTCGCTGCCGGTCGTTCGTTGATGTAAATTGACTTTTTGAATATCATCGCGCAAGGAGCATCGAAGCACGACGTTCGCTCATCTTTTATTTAAGAATATACGCGTTTTCGCGGGCGCGAGGTGTGAAAAGGAATCGGGAATCGTCAAATGGCTCATTCTCGTCGGTTTTCTCTCGTTTATTTCAATGACGAAAAAATAAAAGGAGGTACATTATTGGTTTTCCATCGCGCTCTTCTCACCGCCGCCGCCTTGCTGCCGACTCGCGACGAAAGCTGCGACAAAAGTAATTTCGTTTCATCGTCTTGAAAAATGAAGATGCTCCGGCAAAAATGACTTCGAATCGAGTTTCCGTCGTCAGATAAGTGAACGAATGAATTTTTCATCTTTTGTTTTTGTCAGGACTCTAGCCAATTTTTCATCATTACGACTCGAGGGAAACATTATTATTATGATTATTTTTTCATTCTCAGACGACATTAATTATCATTACCGAAAAATGGTGAGTATCACGACAGTTTTTCTTGCTCCCTTTTTCGCCGATCGCCCCTCGGGAATTTATCTTTGAATCGTCGCGTCGTACTGAAACATTCGCGAATACAGGAAGTGATTAATTCCTGAGGATTGCTGCAGTCAGTGATGAAAATATCGAATTGCACATTTTTTTTTTCTCAAAATCAGTACACGTTGGGTAATTTCATCAATGTGAGTCAGACCCGAAAGATGATATCATCATATCGATTGGCGCGGTTAATCATTTGTGCATCAATTTATTTTTTACAAAATCAATTATTACCAGAGAAAAAAGCGTGGAATTGTCTTTACGCCCATCCGGCGGCAGTTTACGCCTCGGACGTTTATCCTAGAGTTGACGTGCTCACCTCACCTTTGCCTGAAACATTCATGAATAAAGAAAACAATGAATTGCCGATAAACGACGATCAATGACGAACATCATTGTAGAATCTTAAAAAAAATCAGTACACGTTGGGTTATTTCATCAATGTGAGTCAGACCCGAAAGATGATATCATCATATCGATTGGCGCGATTAATCATTTGTGCATCAATTTATTTTTTACAAAATTCATTATTACCAGAGAAAAAAACGTGGAATTGTTTTTACGCCCATCCGGCGGCAGTTTACGCCTCGGACGTTTATCCTGGAGTTGTCGTGCTCACCTCACCTTTGCCTGAAACATTCATGAATAAAGAAAACAATGAATTGCCGATAAACGACGATCAATGACGAACATCATTGTAGAATCTTAAAAAAAATCAGTACACGTTGGGTTATTTCATCAATGTGAGAGTCAGACCCGAAAGATGATATCATCATGTAAATTCGCGCGATTGATCGTTTATGCATAAACGTTTTTTTTTTGAAAAAACTCATTATTACCGGAAATAACGTGAGACGGTTTTTGGGTCCTCTCGTGCAGCTCGTGCCACGGAAATCGTCTCCTAGATTCGACTCACCGCGCTGTAACATTCGAAAAACGATATGATTAATTTACGACGATAATGATGAGAAATATCGTGAAATTTGGAAAATAATCAGTACACGTTGGGTTATTTCTTCAATGTGAATCAGACCCGAAAGATGATATCATCACTTTTTATCAACGAACGGTGGATCGATTTTGTTTTATTGTGAAAAAGTATGAAAAAGGAGTCTCACCGAGATTGAGGGGGAACGATGCCGCGGCGAACGCAGCCTCGGAGCGCGCGCAATGACACTGAGTTCGCGGAGGAGAGAGGAAAAAGAAGAAAAAAAGGCAAAAAATCCCATAAGTATTTCGCCACTACCTCGAGAGTTTCGAGATAATCTCGAAATTTCCATCAGTGCAATTGGTTACGATCATTCATATTCATCAACACAACCCAAAATAGTAGCATCACTTTATCGCGCGATTAAACGTTTTGTAAATCCAGTTTTTTTTTCTCTCAAACGTTCATCAAAATCAACATCGGGGAAGGATGCTTACCCAAATTGGCGATGACTCGTTCGTTCCTCGGTCGTCACAGCCTCGCGGCGCGCAGTGACACCGACTGGAAGGAAGAGAAAAAAAACACGCGATCTCAATATTTCCGCAAAGTTTGTTCATCTTCCAGCGAGCTTGGAAATAATCCCGAAATATCGTCAGTAAGCTTTGGTTATCCGCATTTCGATCGATCAAGTCCAAACACAACAATGTCATCATTTTTATCTCGCTGATCGACGTTCGATCGAATCAATCGTCGGTACACCTCGCGGAGATTGGCATTTCGATCGCGACGATCAACCGTTTTTTCGAATTTTTCATTTTGACCTTTGGGTGATGCCGTGAAAAAGAAAACAAAGTAGACCAAAGCGCAACTTTCGTTACCTCGTCGTTGTGATCGATCGATCGCCGCCGCTCGGTTTTTCCGTTATCCGTCCATTGACGAAGCGACATTTTTCCGATCTGTCGACAGAAGCGAATACTTTGTTGACAAATATTCAATTCATCTCGACAATCGCTACTCGAAAAGTCGAACAAACGACTCACCCCCCCGTGGTCAAATTATTTCGCGCTCTCTTCAACGACCGGACGCTCGAATCTGCAATCACAGATATGACAATTAGAATTGAATTTCAGGTTTCGTCGAAACAGCAGGGGAAAAACAAAACACAGTTTTTTTTGCCGCACTCTGCTCATTTTTCGTACCGAGTTGCGCGAATCGCGAGAGACTCGAGAATGAAGAGAGAGAAAAAAAAACGAGGTAAAATTCACGAAATTCCGTTTCTCTTTTCAACCCCAAAATCGTAATAATACCCCTCCCTCCGCCGGCGTTTGAATAATCCTTTCTTCGAATGAATTTTTACTCGAGATTAAAACTATGGTTTTCATAGAGTGCGCGATATAAATGCGAGCCTGACATCACTAAGCCGTGTTGTTGCCCACCCCGTTAAATTCTCGTTAAGTTAATCATCTCGTTATGGAACATTCAGCTGCGATAAATTAAGGAAAAACAATCGGTGTCGTCGTACACCATTGGAAATGAACGAGTCGTATTATTTCCTTGTGGAGATGGAAAATCGCACGGATATTCATCTTTTCCGCCGTTCGCTCGCGTGAAACATACATTTCCATTCGTTGGAAAATAAATAAAAGAGAATAACCAAGTTGAATACTTTTGCGAGTTTCGCGGCGTTAAGATCCAGACGAGGTTCCGCAGTGTGCGAGTATAAATAAATTGTCTCGTCCGAGACTGTTTTTTTGTCGACTTGGACGTCGATTTCGTTTTCATTCAAAGATACTTTGCTTCTCAAACATTATCGAGATAGTATAGACGGATAAACACGGACGTGTATGAATTTGTGAAAATAAATTCTAATGCATTTCCATCACGGTCACAGCCCAGATTTGAACGGAATATCGAACCTCGACAACCTTTTTGTTAAATAGATCGCGGAGCATATTTTGGTTTCGTAGGTAACGCTTTTTGGCAGGCTCTGGGCTGTCGTTGGCGACAAGAACGCTCAACACTCGTTTGTCTCACTTCTTCATCAATAACGACGCTGATTGGACGTGTTTTTTTTTCCGAATACGAAACAACTTACGTTTTTTTTTTCATCACAAGCAAACGAGATTCCGGAGTACACAGAGAATACGAAAAAAGAAAAAACCAATCACAAGATGTCAAAAAAAATATTCGTAATTTCGCGGTCAAAGTTTTTTCTCCATCCACACGTGGATGATACAACGGTCCTTTTCCTTTCTCTCGTATTCCCTGGGAAACATATACTTTCGTCACCCTCCCCAAATGTTAAAAAGTATAGGTAATTTTAAAAATAAACATTCTTGACGAATCTACTCACCTTTGACACAAGAGGATTTCATTGTCTAGTGGATTCTTTCAAGTAAAGAGTAAGCCTATCTTGTGATTGTCGTCTGTCACTTTCCCTCTCATTGTTTTACATTTTTTTCTCCCTCTCTCCCCCTCGCCACGGCATTAACGATAATCGTCATTGGCAGTGCCAAGATTGCAAAATACACTCGTTGTCAACGAAGCGTTTGATGAATCATCACATCGTGCGTTACTTCTCCTCCTCGTTATCATCGTACAATTTTCATTAATCGGATAATTCATTTCGTCCAAATTTGACGAGAAAATTATTGCAAAAAAAAACGATCAGTCAACGTGAATTTCACAACACCGCGCGGTAAGAACGTTCGAGATCGATGGAATGTTTAATAAAAAAAAAAAAAAAAAGATTTACGAAAAATTCGAAATTTGATGGTGGAGAAAAATTTCCACAACGGATTTTCTTCTTTCCTTCTCTTTCCGCTGTCCCGCTCGTTCCCCAACCCCCTTCCCCACCACCCACGTCATTGGGAAAAACGTACTCATCGAGTTTTCGTACAAAATTATCATTTCTAAATGACCATGTTCAATTGGCGAATTAATTCGCAAAATGGTTCGATCGTCTCGCAAGACGCAAATTGTCAGATTTATCATAAAGAAGGGGGGTGGGGTGGGAATCACGTGGACCAAATTAAGGGAAGGGGGATGATGATGTCAATGTGGTTTCGTAGCATCTGAAAAAACGTTTGTCAAGATTTTTCGGGGTTAATACGTGCTGAAAACGTGTCAACTATTTCCTTTCTTGTTGTTGGTGTTGTTGTTTTTTTATTATTAATATCGTTAAAATTACGTCGCCTTTTTGTAGAGATTGCTTTACAAAGCTTCGATAAAAACTAGCCGCCCTTCTTCGGTTTCGTCTTGAATTTTCATATTTCGTTTCGTTCGTTCTTTCACATTCATATATGCCAACGGAAAAAAAAGTTATTCACACCCTAAAGCTTAAGTAATTCGTAACGTATCATATGTTTTTTGTTTTTCCATCGTGTCGTCGCACACGCCGTTTGTCCCTTCAATCGGCCGTGTTCTTCCCAAAATCGACGACGCATAACGGATCACGCGGCAAAAATGCTCATACAATTCTTACTTTTATCACGTACGATTGAAAAAAGATCACGTCCATAAATCGTGTTTTTATGCGCATGATGGCTCAAAAGTGTGTATCTCGTATGATCGAAAATGGACTTTTCGAGTAACGCTAAATAAATACCAGAGAGTATATGTTTGTAACGGTTGTACTTTTTTTTTCTTCCTTCTTCGATCTCAGTTTCATCGAAAGATCATATCGTGTGGTCAATTCTCATCCGTTTTTTCTCTTTTGGTTAATGATCTACGGATTAAACTTATCGGCTAAGCGGAGTCAAAGTCCTGAAAAATATTCCCCGCACCTTGACAAGGCTGACTTCAATACTTTTCGTCATTTCCTCTTCTCCTCTCTTGCTCCCCGCTCTTCGCGCCGCACGTACGCACGGGCTACAGGTGCGAGGGGGAAGGATGGGGGTGGAAATCATAACTTTTCGGATGGACGAGTAGAATTTTATCGCGATCGGAACGCCGAAGAGACGAGGAGTCGGAAGAAAGATGAAGAACAAAAAAATATTGTTCACTCCTGTCTTTGCGAGCGAAAATTAACATAGATATTTCATGTTTATATATATATATATATATATATATATATATATATATATATATATATGCGTGTGTGAGTGTATACATATGTATATAAATCGATAAATTATTACCAATAAAATGATGCTTAGTCCCCCCCCCCCTTCTCAAACGTTTGGTCCTGAATTGCTAAATTCAAAAAAAAAAAACGAAAAAAAAAACGTACATCAATATCGAAATTAAATGTCAATTCGACAACTTTTTGCTCAAATATCTTTTTCGTTCGTTATTCCAGTCTTTTGCCCCCTTCTCATCCTCGAGACGAATGATGAAGATTCACAGATTATTTTGTTTTTTTTTTTCGTCTTTCGTCATTTCCGTTGGTGTTTGATTAAAATAACAGTCCTTCGTTCGTTTGCTCTCCCCGGCGGGGCCCCCCCGCTCAGTATCGTCTTCGCTTGCTGTTGGGAAAATCGTCGGGACGATTTCGGTCGTTGCCGCCTTGCCAACGACCTCCACCGCCGCCACCGACGTTTCCACCAACGCCGATACCTCCGCCGCCACCGACATTGCCCCCACCTCCGACGCCCACACCGCCGGCACCGACACCCCCGACACCGCCGCTTCCGGCGTTGTTCCCACGGTTGTTCGGCATGTTGCCCATATCAACCCTCATATCCATCAGATCCATTATCTGTCCGCGATCGTCGTTATAACCCCCGCCACCCCTGTTACCACCGCGGTCCATGTTATTGTAAGCATCCATGAAGGACTTTGGATCCTTGGATTTTTCAATTTATCATTCGTTCGTTTTTCACCATGGGGAAACACGCGATACGCGCGTGAATTAATCGTTGATTTTTTTTCGCAATTTTGTGTGTATGTGTGTGTGTGTGTATTTTTTTGTTTTTTTTTTTCGAGAGGGGAAAGATTTCCCGATAATGAGATTCAGGACGACCATCCAATGTTCGACAGCAGCAACGGGTCATCGTCAATTTTCGTCAAATCACATAGAAAAAGAAAGGGGAGAAAACACAATGTTAGAAGTTTTGCGATGTTGGGTGTTTAGTTTTTTTTTCTTCTATATATATGTAAATATCGAGAGCATCGTCGGGCTACCGAGCTCGAGTTGGAATTATCGACAAAACATTATTCGGTAGCGGGAGTATATCCAATAATGCTGAAAAGAAAAACGTGCGTACACACGGAAGAATTAATCCTAAATTTATCCTTTTCTTTTTTTCTCACTAGGAGTCGCCTCCTCTCTCGTTCAATTCGAACGTATTTATTTTTCGTATTATTTACGTTTACGCCAGACCCATCAAATGCCCAATGCAGAGACTGTCTCAGCTCTAGAGAGATTTTCTTTTTTTTAGCCTGAAAAGATAAGAATATTTGGTGTGCTTCTTCTTCTTCAAATACTTTTCATTGATGAGGTAAAAAAAAAGTTTGATCAATTAGTTTTTTCGTCTTTTTTTTTTTCATCGAAAGATGAAACTCGAGGGGCGGAAGGGTGAGGGAAAATCGATCGCCGAAGCGACAATTTCGTTCGTGTGCATATATCTTTTGCCGTGTTTAGCGACGCCCGTGACGGGTCGTCCATCCCCCCCATGATAGGTGCGATATTTATTTACTCGTGTAAACAGGACGCGAGTTTGCGAGGTTCGCCACAAAAGTGCGACAATGCAAACCGACGGTGTCCTTAAACGCGTTTACGAAAAATTCTCAAATCCCTACTGTCACATAAAACGTTTGCACGTACATCTCGTGATAATTTCTCTTCCTCTTAAAACGGTGCCTAATGCACGATAATTCAATTCGGTTGGATAAAATGCAAACGCTAGTCCAAACCCTGAGCAGAAAGATTTCGCATTTTCGTCTCGTCTCTGTAGATTCGTGAGGAAAAAAAAAAATACAATAAAAAATTCAACGTGTTTCGGTTAATTTCTTTTTTTTCGTTCTTTCGAGGAACTCGCGAGAATGACAACGTTCCACAGTCTGTTTAATTGTTTAATTGTTTCAAGTTTTTAAGAAGCGATTATGCAGAGTATATCAAAGCGAGGAGAGGTGAAGGATCGTGTTACGCCGAGCAGCGACAAAGATGCGTGATCAGGGCTTCTTCGGCGAGAGCTCGACGTAACATTTTTCTTCCCCCGTACTCGATTACCGATAAGCAATATTAATCGTTCGAGTCAATTCGACGTTACCACGATTTCTCGAAAGTTTGCCCTCCCTACGTGTCGTTATTTCTCCTCCTCGTGTTATTTCAACGTTTTTCATCGAAGGGATAAAAAGTATGCTGGCAATGTCTGGTTTGCAATTGGGCATTTTGATGGTCGGCTACGTATGACTCTCGTCGAATCGAATCTCCCATTTTTTTGTCTTTTCTTTATAACGATTATAAAAACGTCTCCGAGCGTAAATCAGTAGGACGATGTCTGTTGTCTGCAAGCACAGGGAGAAATCCAAACGATGGCACACATACATGGTATACGCGGGAAAATATCATTTTTTTCTTCTTCATCGGTCGAGATTCTTCTCATTCGATTCATCATTGTTCCCTAAGTGTCTCGTTCGCAACGGCCCCTCGTTCGTTGTGCCTTCGAGGGCTATACTTTTTCGTTACGATCGACGAATATCGTCGCAAACATTCGCGAGAAAAGAAAAACATTACGAGGTTTCGTCGGACCACGAGAAACATCCGTCCATGTTTCCGTGCGATTTTATTCAAAGTTTCAGTACGGTTTTATCGATCTTAAAATTGAGATATTCAGAGATGAAGAAAAAAAACGAAATCAACGTCAGCGTCTGTCTGATTGATGAAAAAAAAATCGTTCAATTTTAATATCGATAATTCGTATCCCGCTTAAACTTTTAGTCACTCGGACTGTTGTGTATATCATGTCGCATGCAGTACGTACGCCCCAATTTTATTCTTCCCTCCATTTCGGCCCAGCTTTTTCGATTTTAAAAATTCAAAAAAAAAAGAACAAAGTTTTCTCGAGAAAATTTGATTCTCGCAAACAATCGAAATTGTGTGCGATCAATTGTTGATGCAAGTGGAAAGTCACGCCTTTCTATATTTTTTGTTTTTACTCCTCTCCCTGAAAAAGTATATTTATTTGACGCGCGTGAGAACTATATGATCATCGGTGCCCGCGGTATGTTAAAACACTTGATAAAATGCCAGTTGAATTCTCCGTGTGTTAAAACGCAAGTTCGATTATAGCTCGATATCATAATGATGATGATGATAATAATAATGATAAATTCATCGTTTCGATCTTGCAGACACTAGAATCATCGTTTTGTTTATAAATCACCGAAATATTCTCGTCACCACAGAGATAGAGAGAGAGAGAGAGGATCGGTCGAGAAGAATTTTCCTGGAAAACTTGGTGCTAGTTTCTTTTCGTCATTACTCGCAACGCGCGATGCTCTTTTTCTACTCATGCAACGGACGAAACGTTGTTGTTTCGCGCGTAAAATCGTCTCTCCAGAGACAAAGTTTCACATCAACGGAGATGGTGAAAAAGTCTCGTAGGAAAAATTTCAAAAAAAAAAAAAAGCAATCGAAACACCGAATGTTTTCGATTCAAAAGCGTTTCTAGAAATTTGACCGAAAGATTGAAAAATTTAGCGCTAATCGGTAGAAAAATACCGTACGAATGGTCAATTACTTTTTCTTCGGATACTATTTTCTTTTTTCTCAAAGTCGCGAACAAGAGACTCGACAATTCGACTCAACGGTAAGATATTGATGAAAAAAGAGGGTACGTTACCACTGGTAAGTTGTTTCCTCCTGCGAAATCAGAATTGAAAAAAAGAAGCCCATTAGTTGGAACACTTTGTTTCTTGAGGGATGGGGGGGGGGGACATCAACAAGCAACAATCGTCGATTTCGAAAAAAACTTTTTGTAAGAGAGCGATCGAAGAAGAAAGTGACGAAAAATGGAGTTGAAAAAATGATGTACTCGCGAAACTTACCATCAGGTGCACCGTAACCGTCGCGCTCACTGTTACTAACATTGTCGTAATTTTTTCCAGGTCCACCGCCGCCACCTCTCATCGCTTGTTCCTGCGACGACAAATGTGAGCGATGAATATGATAATAATCAAATAAACACTACAAAAACACTGATGATAATAATAATAATTTCGATCGACGGGCTTACCTGCATGAATAAATTATTTTCTTGCTGTCGTCGATGCAATTCCTCCTCCTGGCGGCGTATGCGCATCGCCATGTCTTCCTGCTGGCGCCTTCGCATCTCCTCGTCGCGCGACCTTTGCTCCTCGACTTCCCTCTCCTTCATTTCCCACTCGCGCTTCTGGCGCTCGCGATCAGCCTCCCGCTGACGCAATTCTACAAACGATCGGCGGACATTGAAACAATACTCATTTTTTGCGTGGGTGAGTCTAGCGATTTTCTTTTTTCCCATTACTGTATCCAGTACTTTGGCACACGGAAAGGTATTTTGTCGACCTAACCGTGCTTCCTAGCCGGGACATTTTTCATTCAATAATTTACCCCGTTTAGAAATTTTCTCGGCACTTGCCGATCAACGTCCGATCGGGCAAGCGTGGCATCGGGGATAGAGTTTGAAAATCATCATTTCCGTCAATTATTATCTCTCTGGAAAGAAGAAAAACTCACGTTCACGAAGAAGCTCGGTCTCGTGTTCGTATCTGGCGAATTCCATTTGAGCCTCGAGTTTGCCCTCCTCCATGGCCATTTCGCGTTTCAGCGCTTCCTCCTTTTGTTTGTACAGTTCGTGAAGCTGCTTCCATCTCGTGCCGTACTCGTGCTCGAAACTACCCGGCAGAGCGAAACGCGGCCCGACCTCCCGGGCTTTGTAAAATTCCGGATTCTTGCGGGACAAATTTTTATCGGGATAACCGTCAACGTCGTCCTGCTGCTCGAACATCTCGACGACGACCGGTCTCAGAGAACTACACACACACATTATCGTTATCTCAAAATCGTTACTCGACGAACAAATATTATCATTGTGCATTTATCATTTTTTGTATCCAGATCTTTGGCACACGGAGGGACATGAGATCAAATAGACGTCCCCCCGTGCTTCCTAGAGTCTGGACCGTTTTTCTTTTTCAACGTTACTCTTCCCCTCTCGGATGTCGAAACATCCATGGCACTCGCCGATTTCACAGAAAAAACCGTAAGCGTGGCAATGGGGGCTTTTTTTCCCTTCTCTTTTCACATTCTCATGGAAAATCGATGAAACGCTCGATGTGTTACTCACGCAGTGAGGAAATAACAGCCCTCGGTGCACTTGCGTACGGCCATCATCGCCGACGGCTTTCGGCTGAATTCGATGATTCCCTCGCCCGTTGTTTTTCCACGATCGTCGACGATCACGATCGCACGCTCAATCTCCCCGAAAACGCTAAAGGACTTTTCCAACAGTTCGTTGGACACCCAAGGCGTCAAGTTCTTGATTTTGATCGTCGACGAGTGCGGAGCGAAGCGCACCTTCATCGCGCGTCCCTTTCTCATTGTGCCGTTGAGCTCGTGCTTCGCCTTTTCCGCGTTCACTCTGTAATCCTGGAAGAACATCGTACACCCCGTGAGATTTGCGGTATTTTTTTATTCTCTCGACAAAATCAAATGCCTCCTTGGGAGATCATAACTTTGTAAAAAAGCAGCCGGAAGTTATTATCACGGCGATTCAAACGGTAATTTTTTTAATCATTTCGTTATTTCGTTTCGCGTTTCGTTATTCTTTGGTGGTTTTTTTTTTTTTCCTTACCATTCTCAGAAACGCAAAGTTCTTTGCGTTATTGATGAAGAGCTCGGAAACCTCGCCGTACTGGCCGAACAACGTTTGTAATTCCTCCTCGGTGACGTCGCTCGTCAGATTACCCACGTACAAGCGATTGCGTCCGCTGAACTTTTTCTCCGTCGTGTCCTGAACGGGCAGCTCGTGCGTCGGGCCTGTCAGCGCCATTACTCGCTCCATCAGTCGATCCTGAAAGGCGAGACGAGGCGAGTTAGTTTTTTTCATTTTCTCTAGTTTTCTTTTTTCCATGTATGTTTTTTCGATCTTTGGGCGATACTCACATCTTGCGATCTCAGGCCCATGGGTCCGCGGTCGCCGCCGCCGCGGCCTCCTCCTCTGCCGCCGCGCATAGCTCCTCCTCTGCCCATGCCGGGTCCACCCATCATTCCGGGACCTCCCATGCCCAGAGTCTCGGAAACTCCGTCCATGCCGCCGTCCATCGTGTCGTTCATTTTTATCTGCTGCGCGAACGAAATTGCGTTGAAAAAGCCGCGCGATATGAGACATTTCCAATTCGCGTCAATTGTTTTTTTTTTTAAATTATCAGCAAAATGAAAAAAAAGTCCAAACCCGATACTCGTTTGCGTAGACTACGACTCTCGAATGAAATGGAAAAAGAACCACGCGCTCGGTTTTTTTCCCCGTACATGCAAGATGGCGTCGCGATGCGCCACGCCGCCATGTTTAATTCTTTTCGTGCTTTTTCGCAGAGAGCGCGGGTGGAAATTATCCGAGTAACGAGAAAGACAAAAGAAACTCGCGAATAATACCGATGAAATGGGAAATGGAAAAAAGAACAGCTGAGCCGAAATCGAACGAGGAGGAAAAGGTTGGAAAGCGTCGTCGAATCTCGAGGATGAAACGGGTGCGTAATTTCCGGTCGACAAAATGGACGGCTCGCGTGCCGAGATATCGTCGACTCGCGACGGAACAATATATTTTTAACGATTCTTCATTACCTGATTATCATTTCTGCCAGGTCCACCATCGTTACGACCTGGCCCTCCACCCATCATGCCGCCGCCGCCGCCACCGCCACGTCCACCGGAAAATCTCGAGCCACCTTTGCGTCCACGTCCACCACCGCCGCCGCCGCCGCCGCCACCGCCACCAGCACCTCGTCCACCGCCGCCCGGCCCACCGGGTCCGCGTTGATTATTCTCGTTGCTATTTTCCTGGGCGGGCTTCTGAGCCTCTGCTTTCACCGATACCGTTTCCGCTGCCGCCATTGCACTGCTTTTTTCTTGTTATTCTCTCGTCTGCGCCGACCGATAAACTCGGGGAATGAACAAATGATAAAAAAAAAAAAGATTGCGTTGCCGCGCGGGCTACGCCGTTCCAAGACACTTTACGGGGATAACGTTGAAATTTAGAACGATCTTGTTGAAATGGATTGAAAAAAAATCCTCGTTCGAGCGGGAAGATGGATGACGATCGATGCTAACAACTCGGCGTTCAACGACGGAGAGAAGGACGCGACGCCGAGCGACGCCGAGAAAAGTCGTAGCGAATCCTCCCCCCTCTTCCCCTCTGCCGCGGCGGAAATGACCGAATCGTTTTATTGGTCGACGGAACTGGCCGAATCGTCCCATTGGCGGAGAGTACCGGAAGCACCGTCGTCGGATAACTGCGCGTTTTTTCACCTACCGCCGAACGGCGAAAGCTCTCTGCTCTGTTTTATCGACAATCGGCAAGAAAGGACTTTTTCATTCGAGAAAAAACTTGTCCATAAAACAACGACATCGGGTAAGGTGGGTGTGTGCATGTTTTTTTTTTCAGACAAAATTTTACCCAATCTCGTGCAAAAAAGCTTGGACAACATTTTTATTATTCAATATAACCGCAGAAAAAAAGCTATACACGTTTTATTTTCACATTCACACACGCACGCACGCGTACGCACACACGTTGAACCGAACGCGCTGGTTTTACACATGACGTCGAAAAAATGTTTAATAATAATAATCGAATTGTTGTACATGAATATATAAAGTCGATGGCGCGCGATCCCCACGTGCATATATAATATATATATTTATTTATATATATATCCATATATATTCTCCGTGTGTGCCAAAATGTGGTACAAAAATTATTTAGAACATTTTTGTTTCGCGCGTTCGCGTCGTCGAACCGGCTCGGCTCTTCCTTTCTCTCGTCCTTCTCGCCTCGCGTTTTTCTCATTACATACCGCTTGATTTTACATTCAGCCTGACGGCGCGATTCAATATTTCCGATTTGATGCAGCGATTACAGAGTCGGCGCTTGCTTCGCTCATCCGAGTTCTCCGTTTTTTTTTTTTAAAGAGACAGACGGACAGACAGACAGACAGAGAGAGAGCATTTATATATTGGACTTTTTTTTTTTTTTTTTTTTCCACTTTGCAACATACACTCACGCGAGATGCGATATATATTGAAAAAATTGATAATCAAAAAACGTACGGCCGGAGCGGGTGGAAGGAACGATTTTGGTGTGTTTATCTTGTCGTTTTTTTTTTTCACTTCTTTTTGCGATTTGTTTTTTTTTTTGCGCTTTCTATCGATTCTCTACGCCTAAGCACTCTAAACTTACAGCCTAAGTCGAGATAGGAGGGTGCCATGTTTTTTGTGTTTCCTTTTTCTTTTCGTCGATCATTCTCATCGTCATTGATATATATTTGTTTAATTTTTGTTACTCTTCTCGAAATCTCGTGTCGTTTATCGTTTTGTTTAACTCTGCGGATATTTAGCACGCGGATTAACAGCAATTTAATATATTTAGCATATTTCGCCTAACTTGATAATCACGAAACTCCGTGTCTCTCGTGATGAAAGAGAAACATTTTTTCCATACTTTTCGTTTTAATTCCTCTAGTGGGTTTTCACCTTCTTTTAATCGACGCTATGATATATATTTCTCGCGTTTCACAGAGATATTTACACATTGCAAACGCGCTTGTGTCCTCGGGGAAAACGCGTGACGCTCGGATTTGTTCGTGTCTCGAGAGGGATGAAAAAATGTGATTGAAAAAAAAAGGGTTTGTCCGAAAGGGTTTATTTCGGTTCGTTCGAGGGTTCGTTTGCTTTTCGCGCATTACATATCTTCGTTCGCATTTTATTCTCGATTCGTCTCGCGTCCCCTCGGAGTAACAGAGTTTTTCTTCTCCCATTTCAATAAACATTATCAATATTTTCATTATACTCTTTTACTCGTCAATACTTAAAACATATCTCTGTTATTTTTCTTCCTCTCTCATCATTTCTTCATCTTCGTCATTTAATTATTGTAGATCACAGACAACTTGTTCTTAATTCATAAAAACAATGGATTAATAATTTGTTCGATTTTCCAATGAGTACCAGCGTTGCGTATTTCATTTGTCTATTAATTTATTTCGTCTTCCTCTCCTCCTTCTTCTTCCTCGTCTTCGTTTTCTCAAAGTTTATATACCATACGAATGGCCATCGCGAAATTGCCGAAAAGCGACGGCGCGCGGGCTGGCAACGCATATATTTTCAAAAATTCCGCTACAATCTCTTCACCCGCCGTTTGCTACTTCGTCACTGTCTCTTTTTTTCGTTTTTTCTTCTTCTTACGGAAAATTTACAAATTCGCGAATCAACGCGTAATTGAGCATCGCCACGAAATAATGTTTTCCCCGCGTTCCGTTTAGATCAGAAATTATTCAGAGAGTCGAGTGGATTCTTCGTTAAATGAAATTCAACTCGGAACGTCGAGAGAGTCGCGCAATACTGAAAAATCCAATTGCACTCGTCAGTGAGGAAACAAAAAAAAGATAGTCAAAAGTTGGAAATGTTTTTTGGGTCCTCGTATTTCATTGTTTCTCGACTGAAAAACTGCGACCGATTATCACGTGGCTCGTGTGCAAGAGCGCAGGAGGGATTCAACATCGATATACAATAGTAACAGTCAAAAGGCGATGGCGAATTCGGAATATACCGTATGTACCTATATAGCCATGCACGGAGGGTCCGAAAACTCGATGTTTCGTATCCTTTTTCTCATACGATCCACGAGAGCCAGCGAGTTATCGATCTTCAAAGTCGCATCGGCGGCGACGGGAAATGGCTGCAGCGAATGGAATAATCATTCATCGAGTTTTGCGGTTCGAGCGGAGCGCCCGGCGAAAAAAACATTGTTGCACTTGCGTTTTTTCTCCGTTTTGCATTCGATACTAAATTATTTCGAACATTACGAGTCTCTCGTTTAGTGTTTCTTTTTCTCCCCCCCATGTGAATATGTTTATTATTATATTCATAATGTACTAGTTTCGTGAGCGAAATATTGTGACACGCGTGTGTTTGCTTGGATTTTTCTTCCACCGTCATTTTTCTCTCATTATCCTCCACGATATATATCTAGAATGCACGAGTGAAGAAGATGCCTCGATGATGACACAACAAGCGATTTACTTTTTAGCAAATACTTTAAACGTTATCATAAATCATTTCAAACTTATCTGTACTTTTTTTTTATTTCATTTTTTTTGTTCCGACCCTCTTTGGTCATTCTTCGTTCGGTTATTTAATCACCCTCTTCGATCTCTGCAAGTCGACGCGCGTCTCGAAAATGTTCTCTGCTCGCGACCCGCGATGGATACTTTTGGTTTTTCCAAAACCAAGGAAATGCGAGAAACGAACGAAAGAATATCCACGAGTGAACCACACGAGGGCATTATTTCTTTTCGTTTCGTCTCTTTCCCGCTCTCTCTCTCTCTCTCTCACGCTTTTTCTCAATCATTTTTTTTGTCGTTTTTTTCGTCTTTTTTTGAAAACATTCAAGTGGATGGCAGCTTTGCTATAAAAAAAATTCATCAGCCATTTTCGGGCGAAAAAACATCGCGTACAACGTGTGATGCTCAAGCTCGTTACTTATTGTTATTATTATTATCATTATTGTTATCATTATTATTATTATTATTATTATTATTATTTTATAATTACGTCATCATTATTCAGTATTGATTTATTCGTTATTTTTATTGTTGCAAATTCATCGTCAGTGTCGTACGCGCGAATCGATACAATCTTCGTAAGTAAAGTCGGACAAATTGGCGCGAAAATATTGTTTAAAAAGCAAACAACAGCAGCGGGCTCGATCTCTCTCGGTAAAAAACGGCAATTTTTTTTTTCCGCCCCGATTTTTCTTTTTCAGCCTCGTGTCACGCCAGAGTCACGCGCAAACATCGATCGAGTTGGACGTAGAAAAGTTTCAACTTTCAAATTATCCCATTTGTACGGGAAAAATATTCGCGATTCCGTTATCGATTTTTCTTTTTTCATCTCTCTTATCGGATGCAAATCATGACTTTTTCATCGGACGCATTTTATTAATAATTCCTCGATTATATATGTTTCTCTTTATATTACACATTTATTAATAATTATTTTTCTTTCTCTTTCCTTTCCTCAGTGCGCTCCTCCAAAGCACGCGTAGTTTCGTTATTTTTCAAACAACACAGGATCGGAGCGGCCTGGAGGCGAGAGAGAGAGAGAGAGAGAGAGAGAGAGAGAGAAAGAGCGAGAGCGAGAGCGAGCGAGAGATATTTTGGTTTTGTTCTTCTCTGGCGATTCTTCGAGGCGGGAGGATCCTTTTCGTCGTTAATGTCTTTTTCAACCATACCCGCGGTACAACAGGACACGAGATCGATCTCGAGTTTCGGACGGCCCTCTCTCGGCATTCACACTCTCACGCGTCTTTTCGCTCATTTTTCCTATACCCTCTCCGTTGCTTTTGTTTGTCTCTCTGGTTCACGGCGCGAGCTCTCGCGAAATTCCATCGATTTTTCGTCGTTATCTCCGCCTCTACATCGCGTTTTTACCAACTTATCACGCGAGAGAAAACGTCAACGATCTCATTGCAGAGATTCACATACCGACGATGATTATTATTTCGGGCCCTCTCCTCTTCTCCCCATCGGGGGGGGGGGGGAGAACGGACGTCGCTCGTCGGTCTCGCAACGACGACGACGACGACGACGATCGAGTCGTTGATGAATTCGTTTTCCTTAATTCGGCCTCCACGAAATGTTGTCGAGCCCTTGAAAATGACGCTTCAGACTGCCGCTGTCGGCCCAGGGGGAGTCGAGATACTCGTCGTCATCGTCTTGCTCAAGTTTCTGCGTTTTTCCCCATTGAAAACAGAGGGAGACACAAATGAATATCATTATTTACCGACAATGTTCAATGTAAAATTGCTTTTTTCTTTATTCCTTCGCGCAACGACGCGTGCCTCGATCCGCGCAAACGGATAACATCGTCGCTTTTGGCCTTTGAATTATTAAGCCGGAAGCTCTCCTACGTCGATGTATATCCGCTTGCGTTTGCGTTTGCGTGTGAAGAAAAGGATGAAATATCGTCCAAAGTGCGATGTTTCTTCCCACTCTCCGTCGGTCGTGTGGGAAAAACGCCGCATTTCGATCGTAACTGTCGTTTCTCAATAAATTCGATATGGCGTTGATTATTCATTCGCCATCGTTATTATTTCTATTTTCCTTCCATCTAGCGAGGGGAACGTTGGCACAACGAAGTGGAAAAAGGTAATGTAGCGAGAGAGAGAGAGAGAGAGCGAGAGCTCTCGGCAATTTGCGCTGAAATCGATGTCCGACGTCCTTGCCCGACTCTATAGTCACTCCAAAGCTCTCACCCGGGTTATGTTAAATCGGGCACGCGTTTCTCGTACACCCCGACACGTGTACAAAAGTCCCGCATCGTTTTTACAGCGCCCGTCCAAACTTTCAGATCGACTCGCCGAAATCAATCGTTTTTCCGAAAACTCATCGAGTAAAATTTATTTCTCCAACCATGCCCGCGGCACGGGGTTATCGAAACGCTCTCGGTCAATCATCAGGCGCATTCGCGCGTACGTCTCGTTTCATTCTTTTCGCGAAATTCGCGGAATTTTCGCGTCAATTATTTCTCGCGGTTCTCCCTTCTCAGCACGTGCTGGGCCGGATGGTTCTTCGAGATGACGCGTTCGACTTTTGGCCCTCGGTGTACTCGGCACGCGATACACGGATACACGTTGTGTAATGCACGTCTGTACGTGTGTAACATGACGCAAATGTTACACACGTACATGTGTAAAAAACGCGCATACACGGTTTTCACGAACACACGCGAGCACGCGGTGTTATCGAGCTCGCGTAAATAAATTTGCGAGGTCGCTCCGACGGATTTGCAAATTAATTATGGAAATGCGCCAGTGCGTTAACTCTGAAAGGAACTTTATTTGGAGCCGCCGAGTACGCATACGAGATGTACGAAAAGTATGCACATTTTGTCAATCGATCAGAGTGTATAATACACACAGTATATCTATATATCATATTCGTACGGGAGAAGGATTCATTCGATTGACCCATTTATATTTCAACGTCATTCGCGTCGCATTCGCGATCAATGCGGTATATTTTCAGTAACGGCCTTCCGCCATACACCTATTACCCAGCAGCATGTGCGTGTATGTGCAGTTTCTTCGGAGTAGGTACACGCGATTCTACGCGACCTCCGTTCCGGATTGGTCCGTCAAATGCACGTTCAACGGGATAATCCTCTTGCTCGCATTCGGGCGTGTTTCATAAACAGCGATAAATATGTCACTTTGGTAAATGCTGGCGATCGCGGGTGCCGCGAGGAGGGAAAAAGAGTGGCTCGAGGGAGTATCGATTTTGCCGCGGGAGCCCGCAATCGTAATGCGGGCAGCGAGAAGCGGATCGTCGCGCTGATGACACACGATCGCGAGTCGTCGAGGGATTTTTCGATCGGATTCTTTGTAGTTCGCCCATTTTTCCCGATCGCGCATTTATCCCTCTTCTCCTGATGGTGCATGTGTTAAAATACCGGAAATCTCCAGCAGCATCGACGCAGCAGACCGCATGTCGCCAGCAGCACCTGCCGCGACCACGCTGCCGAGAGCCACGAAAGCCACCCTCGATTCGCGTGTCTCTCGATATACGTAGGTACAATATATATAGTATATAGCACAGAATATACATATACATCCGCGCATCCGCGTGGAAAGCAAATACACGAGGCATCTCGGCGCACTCGGCATCCCTCGACATTTATCCTTTTGTCACGAGAGTCTCTTATGCGCTCTACGCGGCGGCAGCCGAGATTATTTCCTCTCTGGCAATGTTGATCCCCCCCCCCCCCCCCACCGCTTCCGCCTCGCTTCTTCCGGCCTTTCAAGCGGCGAAATTAAAGCGACGCGAGAGTAAAACACAAAGCCGTGAAATCATCGTCGTGCCCAAGTGCTGGACGAGAGATATAATTATGACGATGGTGCTTCTAGATTTCCATCAATGATAATCCGTGCGCGGCTGATGGATGTTTTTTTTCTTCTAATTACTCTTTCTTCGTCTCTTTGCTCTTTGCGGGTGGTACGAGAGGAGTAACCTTTGTCGGGCGATCGCAAAAACAACCGTCCGTTGGGTATAATCGTGCGAGTTTGAATAAATATATATATATGTACACATATTCCGCAGCTGGCTGGCAGTGCAGATCGATCGCAGTCGTGAAATATTTACATTTATATTTATATCCGTACAAGACGATTTGATTGTTATCGACGCGGAATTCCGGGGCATTCGGTTCGTCGCGGTATTCCTCCGGTTCGATATGTCGATCGGTGAATAGTTTATAGCATCGCGACCTCGGAAGGATCGCGAAGGACGTCCTAGCTCCGGAATGCCGGAGCATACTCCGGAAGCTGTGGACCTTTGCTACTCTTCGTCACGTCCAATTCGGCAAAAAATTCAATAAATACGAATGACGTATATTTGTTTTCGGACTCATCGGCAGAGGCGAGAGAACGAAATCAACGTTTCTCGCGACGCGACTTTATACACGCTGCACCGCGAGCGCGCCGCAAGCGCGCCGCAAGCGCGCCGCAAGCGCGCCACCTCTCGCCTTGATCCGCCCCGTTCCAACCGGATTATACGCTCTGTGGGCACACGTCGGTGCTCGCTAAACACTTTCGTTATCGCGCTCCTCTCGGTAAAAGTGTCAATCTTTTCGCCAGACTGACCAGACGTCGATGAAGCCTTATTTCATCATGGAGGTTTATCGCGGGAGCCGCGAGAGCACGGACACAAAGATGTCCGAGACTCATCGGCGAGAAATCATTTCTCGCGTGACAAACGCGTCAAGTTGCATTTAAGATAATACCGCGAACGAGCGTTTCACTCAAGCGACCGTGAATAATGCGTCTTTGTGCGTGAATTAACCAATTATTTTCGCACGAGCGCCGTCGTCGATCTGTTCTTTTTTTCCATGTCCGCGCGTTCTCGAGGGTAATCGTCGTCGTAAAATAAGAGGAATGGAAATGACAAAAAGAGCGAAAGAAACACGGAAATTCAAAGGAGGAATTTGGCTTACCCCTGAACCGACACGGAATTCGGTATTCCCTCGAGGCTTTCTCTGCTTATCTCGTCGGCCATGGCGACTTTCAGCTGATGGCCAAAACTCGCGAGATCCTCCCT
The DNA here is from genome assembly GCA_959613375.1 of Heteropelma amictum. Taxonomy (NCBI): domain Eukaryota; kingdom Metazoa; phylum Arthropoda; class Insecta; order Hymenoptera; family Ichneumonidae; genus Heteropelma; species Heteropelma amictum. Next base: position 177,109 of record OY390721.1, on the reverse strand, counting down.
GAATGCTTCGCTACCCGGCGTCAATGCCCCGCTCGTCGGTGGTATTGGGGTTGCGTTATCGTCAACGTCACCCTCGATACCATCGACACCGTCCGCATCCTGGACGAGCACCTCCTCGTCTTCGTTGTAAATTTTGAAGTAGGCAATGGTGAGATATATCACCGATATTATGAAAGACGGTATCGGTATCGCCATCGCGTAGACGAGATTCATGTAGACCTGAATGCAATTTCGTACTCGAGCGTTTGTCGCAAATCGTTGCTTTTTTTTTCTTTCTCCTCCGTCAAAGCACAGAGAGAGAGAGAGAGACAGAGAGAGAGAGAGAGAGAGAGAGAGAGAGAGAGAGAGAGAGAGAGAGAGAGAGAGAGAGAGAGAGAGAGGGGGGGGGGGGGGAGTTTACGCAACATTTCGATCGGGCATTTCATATTCGCTTTGATTCGTTTGTCGACGTCCCTTATATTTACCGGGGACGTTGCGGTACACCTTCCTGTCGTTGACCCGCCTCGTATACACGCGCACATGTCATTGAATCATCGCGAAACTCTCGCTCTGTCCGCCGAGAATTGACGCCCCCCCCCAAACTCCGAGCTCCCGTCGTCGATGGATTTGCAACTTGTTTGTCGAAAACACGTGTACGAGAGACGCGAATCAACGACAGGAAGGAAGAAAGCCGGATGCTGATTTAACGACGACGTGAGATAAACTTTAAAGACCTGCCACATGTCGAGATCGCTGATGACTATTCTCGGATCCACCTTGGAGTAGTAGCAGCTAAAGTTTTGCCCTATGTTGGCGTATCGCCGGTAGAAAATACTGCAATTCAACATTGGAGGGTATCCACAGCCTTTTACGTTGGGGAACAATTTAGCACCGGTGAAATACCACTCGGAGTCGTTGCCCATCAGACCTGAGAATCAGTCGCAACGACATGTAACGCCTCCATCGCGAGCGATCCGCGAGCGGATTCGATCGAACAAAAGAGCCAAGATCATCGTCGTCCGTTTCTCTTTCCGGCAAAACGTTTATCTCGCTTTCGCAAAAATTTCATCCGATTATATCGTGGCGCCTTTGCGAACGTTATAATCACGGCTGTAATCGTCGTTTGTTTTTTTCGTCGCGGTTTCTTTCGATGAACCGCGGTTTCCATCCGCTTGCCACTACGTTACCTGTCGGAAATGGTTTTGGCAGTCCCGTAATGTCGTCGTCGTCTTCGTCGTCGTCGTCCATGTTCAAGTCGCGCTCCTCAATGTCCTCGATGTAATTGTAATCCTTGAGCGAACGCTCGTAGCGCGGTCTCGACCTGTTTTCGTCAGCCTCGACACCTCGTGCCACTCTGCCCTCCCCTGATGTCCCCTTGATCGGGTCATCGTCATTGACGATATCATCCTCGGTAGCGTTCACGCCTAATTTGTAATTGACCCGTATTTGCTTGCAATCGTACAGCTCCTTGGTGCAACCTTCTCTGCACGAGGTCCACGAGCAGTTGCTCGCACCTGCAGCCATCGTTCGACAAATCGAAACACCGCGTTATTGCCATCATTGGGATTTCACGAGGGGGGGGGGAAACTCGCGCGAACGTCTCTCGCGATTCAATGGAATATCCAAACTGACGATGAGTTTATCGCGTATACAAGAGAGCTCGGCAAAGGTCGCCGAGAATGCCCCGACGAAAATCAATAATATCGCATCGAGAAATATGTATCGGACCGAGTTTTAATCCCTCAACGGTAATAATGAGAATGACTCTGATCATCAGCGAGATGCTTGAAAATTTGTATAAACACCGAGCGAGCGGCGATCGTCCACTGCGTGTGATATTTCGGTGTTTTTTCGTTTGAATGAAAAAAGTTGCAGAAGAAAAATGTTGAATGTGTGCCGTTTTGTGCTTTTCGTTCCGGCAGCGAGAATACAAAATACGTATTAAAGTCCGAACGCGACTGTTTCAACCCGGCCTCGGGCTTCCTACGAGTCACAACGGACCTCGGGCTTCCTCCGTATGTATACGCACATGTATATACCATACGTACGGAGAAACGCGCGACGACACGTTACAGAAATATCATCTCGATTATACCTCTCGAAGGATATTTCACGACCAAACTATATATCGAGTTATTTGTATCTCTTCCGATCGCGGCGAGGTAAAAAAAACTAAAGAAGGACGGCCAGAAGTAACGATCAAAGGGACGATCGATTGTTCGATAAATCGACGGTCGCCGGTGTTTCGTTTGCCCAAATGACAATGATGTTCCCGTCACCTTTTCGCGACTCGACGTCGATGGTGATGCACTGTGCCGGTCGCGTGTCGAATTCCATGAATATCGTTGTGAAGGCTGGATCGATGACGAAGGGGACCAAAAAGAGGAAGGCAAAAAGGCTGAAGGTGCCAAGGAGGATGAAGAACGCGGTTGTGTAAAACAGCATCTTCTGGGCGAACGTCTGATGATCTTTCTCATCCGCCATCTTGGTGAACTCGGTGGCAGTGTGTGACGTTTACGTTTGCGGTTCACCGTGGTCGTTGGTCGGTCCGACGCCGGACCCCGAGAGTCGAAGAGTCGAGCGCCGATCTGTGAAATTTTCCAAGTATCCCCACCCTCCCCCTGTTTTTCTTCATTTTTTTCAGCTCGTCCCTGTGGCGATTTTTTCGACGATTTTTTCGACGATTTTTTCGGCAATTCGTTCGCGCCGTTACTCGCAACCTCGCGAACGTGGAAGACGCGAGGAGGGACGCAAGGTGAAAAACTGATGGCTCTCGTTTCGCGAGCATAATCGTTGAAAGAGAAAGAAACGATAACGATATGCACACCGCGCAGGTACAAGGTAACGTTAATTATGCAGTGGAAAAAAGCACGTAGAGCCAAACGGAGGCGGAACGAGGAAAGAGGAATGAAAAAATAAAACTGCCACGACGAACCTCACGTACGTTCGAGAGTGCGGCGCGTTAACGGCGATATTGCCTCTGAAAATGTGGCCCTTTGAAGCTTAAAATGTGGCACAAAGAAGCTTCGTTGATAGCGGAACGTACGAATGAAAAAAAGGAGCAGATTGAACAACGTTGAGCAGGAAGAAAATTTGTTTGCGATAAAAACGAAAATAGTCTCGATCCTTTGCGAGGTTTCGCCCATGTTTCTTTTAACGAGGAATCGCTCTCGCGGCAGGAGGAAGCACTTTTTTCCGAGCGATGTATTCGTAGGAGAGAATAAGAAGAGAGAATGAGACTAAAGGGTACGCGTCTAGCTCGGGGCAAAGTTTTCGCGTCATCCGGCATTCCCGTTACGTCGCCGCTCCTCCCAGCACCTCCCACGTATTTCTCGTTCTCTCGCTTCCGGTTTTTGACGAGAGGCTATAATGCGACTATACCACGGAAGCGAGAGAATAACCGACGTTTCTTTCACGGTGTATCGCTGTTGGTGTGTGTGTGTGTGCGGGAATGCAACTCATGTTTTATCGAGTAACGTCGCGGAGCTATTTAAATCGTCAATCTCTCGTAAACAGGCCTTTTTTAATACATACATATATATAATATGTATACGCTCAATATAGGTTAATAAATACCCCCTATAAAGAAAAACAATCATCGGGCTCCATGGTTTTTCCTCTCGTTTCTCTCTCTGCTTCGTTCATTCGGCCCGCGATGAATTTTCACCTCGGGATACAAAAGCGCGAGACGTTTTTTTTGTTGCCCTCTCCGTCGAAACTTTGAATAAAAAATAATAGCAACGAAAGGACAATTATACAAGCATTCTCGCGCGTTTCAGCATCACCGAGTGCGAAAAACACCGTGCAGGCCCCGCGTTATTTGTAACAAATCCGTCCGACAGAGACGACACCGACCGCCCCCTCCTCCGCCTCCGTCAGTCTTCTCCAAACTCAGACCATGATTGAGTCTCGCCCGCGATATACCGAGGGGATGTGATTTTTTTTTTTTTTTTTTTTTTTCTTCAAGTAGGATCAACGCTCCTGGCTTTCAACACAGCGGCGCTTCTTCAATTTCACTGCACAATGATCCACGTGTGTTTTATCGTTGATTTTTAAATTATCATTGATTTATCCGTTTATCCATCGGCGAGAGAGTGAGTTGATGACGTGAGACAAGTACATTTGTTTAAACTCGGAGACGTTTATTTCATTTTCCTCGATCGTCGTTTTGTTTGTTTTTCTCGCACTTGCTATTTATCGCGTCTCTGCCGCGTACTCTACAACACGTATAAAATCTCGATATACATATGATATATTTTAGCGTTTATATATTTATACATGTCTGTATTTATGAAACATACGCATGTATGTGTATTTCGTTTTTTTTCTCTCTTTTTTCTTTCAATCAACACGACGAAACAACACCTCAATTCCTGGTGCGACGGCGGACGCCGGGCTACTGCAGTCGGGGAGCTTTTGGGCGAGCTTATTTTCGCCGTGAGTACGACGGCAGCGCCGCACAACGACCGTTCCCAGCATCAGCCTACACGACCCTCCGCGCCTTTCTTCCCTCTCGGTCTCTCCATTTATTTTTTTGCAACCCCTTGCGGCCGTTCTCCACCGCGACTTCCACACACCGTGCCTCTTCGGCGCTCCTGGCATGCCCTTTTTCACGGCTCTACCCTGATGCTCCACCCTGACTGTCCTACCGAGAGTTTTCCCTGTACTTTCCCAGCAACCCCCTGCCGCTGCGCGTAACGAAAAGGCCAAAACTGTGCGTCCAACGAAGAGTGTTTTTTCCTCTCTTCGGGAAGAAAAAGGCAATTGGGAAACCGACTGGAAAACCGTAGAAATGTTTTCCGGTGCGAGGTTCGACCTGTCCAAACGGAAATCTCGCCATCCGGCACTCGGCCCGCCAGGCTGCTCGAGGCACAAAAGGGATCAAAGTCGAGCGCGGCTGGGTCAGACGCGAATCGCATTTGCCAATATATACATCTCGTCGCTCACTCGACCATTTACCATCGTGACGCAATTGCGTTTACGACATGTTTCAAATGTGATTTTCGAATCAATGAAGAGTAGTAAACGGCTCAATTTCCCCCAGGAAACGCCTGATTCGGCCCTTTCTGGGGATTCCTTCTTCGCAAAGTTACATGAAAATTTCGAACTCGAACAACTCATCTCCGATGAAGAAGAGTCTTTGTCAAGTTCCGACAACGCGCACCTCGCGCGATAACGCGCGATGTACACGCGCCTCGAGCGAGATATCTGATCTCCGCCGCAAAAGCCACAAACGCGAGTTCTCGCGGTTCATTCTTCATCTTTCCACACCGCTTGCTGGATGATAAACTCTCGCGGTGGTTCGACACCAAGGGCGTATACTCGGCTCGCCTCTCGGTCTCGCGATTACCCGCAATTAACGAACGGTAACGACAAGTAACTCGTTTGATGAAATTTAACTTTACCTCGATTGCGATTCAATCGATTTAACCAAGGATCGATGCTATTCCCGCCACCCCCGTAATTCGTCGCGAGTCTCAACGAGCTCTTCCACACCGGGGAAGAAAACGGCGACGAAAACAAATCCATTGTGAGACAATGGACATTACCGTATACGTGTGCAATATCCAAGTGAAGAAGCTGATTGCGGAGAGAGAGAGAGAGAGAGAGAGAGAGAGAGAGAGAGAGGAGAGGGCCGACGGCGGCTCGTTTCACATCAGCCAACGCGCTCTCCTCGACACCTCAAGTTTCTTAGGCTTTTGCAGCATTCACTAAGTCGAGGACCCTCCACCGTTGTACCCAGAGTACCTCTATACTTTTGTTGCTCCAACGAGCATGGAACTTTCGATCGTACGCAAACTGGTGGTGGACAGCGAGGAAAAAAAAAGAAAAAGAGAGTCCTCAGTTTCCCCAATTGAAGAAGAAAATGAAGTATTTTTCCTTTCCCGAATCGAGACGAAAATCTCGAACGTACATTGTTGTCGCTTGTGAATGAAATCGAGAAATTCTCAATAGCCGTTTATGCGATACATCGCCGTGATTAATCTCGGATTGTTTGGAAACTTCGAGATAATATTTGGGCCGAGAATACTCGAGGATCCTGAGAGATATCGAGAAATGCTCGATACGAGTGGTAGTCTCGCGGAACGAGATGCACGTCGAGCCCTCGACGACGCTCGACGCCAAGAGTATCGAATCGAGAGAGGTTGACCTTAACGATATTCCGGCAAACTTCCAGATGGCCTACACGCGACAAACACAGCCGGAAGATTCTGGCCCGGAGCCAATGAGTTTGGAGAAAATGTGGGCCAAATTCTTTCCCAATTCTCTCCCCATCCCTCTCTTTCTCTTTTCTCGGGCCACGAAGTTTATTCCCCGACAATCAGCGATATCCGTGCGATGCAATGGAAATTACAGCGATAAATATTTCATCGCGCGTTATCTCGCTCGCGGTCCTTTCTCTCTCTCTCTCTCTCTCTCTCTCTTTGGTCGGGACGAAATATATATCCGCGGCGATCGTTATTTCAAACGGAATAATCGCTCATTTCCTCCTGTATCGTGCCGGGACAACTCGTCCGACCACCTGAGCCGCGCGAGGTAGTCAAATCCGCGTTTGGTCGGACGAGCGGCGAAAAAAACGTGTTTTCCTTTTTTTCCCACCGGCCGGCCATTGTTCCCGCGCGCGTCCCCTCCACGTTTTCATCCGTTGCGCAATTCCGCCGCCCGAGTACGAGTCTCGGCGATAGCAAAAAAGAAAAAAAAAAGAAAAAAAGAACGAGGAGAGGACCGAGCGCTTCGATGCGCGAGCCAGCGTTGCAGCGGTGCGGATAGTTTTGGTATCGCGCGTATTGTGCTGGGTATTCGAAAAAGAAAAAGGAAGGAACGACGATGAGAAAAATCGTCGTGGTTCGTCGTGTATATAACGCCTATGCGGTATTGATTAAATAGTGCGATACGACAAACTCGAGGTGGAGCTTCAGCGCAGCTTTCCAGCTCTCTCGAAAATGCTCGACCGCCATATTTGTTTGCCTCCTGCGAGCAGCGAGGCTTTAACGCGCTGGGAAATATCGTGAGCTTTTACAACGGTACGAAACATTGGCTCGCGTGGCGCAGGCACCTTGAATTTTTCGTAAGTAAAACGATTAAACGCTTTCTCAACGTTGCCGACTATACACGTATGTGCATTATTTTATTCACCAATTGAACGCACCTGTGAGAAATTTCATTGAGATGAAAATTCACGAAAATTCGTCATATTTTGTGGTTTTTTTGCCGTGCAACGTCTTGGAAAGTTGGTGCGCCGTGTCGCGACAGGCCTGTCGGCGTCTCACGCGGAATTAGACGGAGCGCGAGAGAGCGCGAGAGCGAGATGAAAACGTAAACATTATTTCGCGGTCCTGTATGAAATACACGCTATTCGCATATTATTCATTCAAATCGACCTTATTCGACGCGAGGTGTTGATGAAAAAATGGTGATACGGTGACGGTTGTTTCCCGAGATGATGATGATGATGATGATGATGATGACGATGACATCTCGAATCGTCTGTCGTGTGAAAAATTAGCGCGGTAAATTTCATTCGTCGAAATGTTCGTTCTCGCCCTTAAATTTCGTTCTCCATGTTCCGGACGTGTTTCGTTACCGAATGGTTTTAAACAAACTGTCGTATCCGGTTATTGGAGCGCGTGTAAATGGAGTGGTAGTGACCGGCGGAAGCTCATCGATTAGACCGTGGTGCTCTTGCGGGCATACACAAAGCAGCCCTCGCTGCTCGTATCGCCCCCTTGTCCGGCTTGTCCCTCATCGTCGATCGTTTTTCTACGTTTAGTCGGTGCTCGCGCGATAGTGTTTTGTCACGTGGCGATGCCGCCGCGAATGGCTTTCGTTCATGAGCGCAATGCGCGCGTGCTGCCCGTGTGCGTGCCCGTGTGCGTGTGTGTAACGATACAAAACATCGCGAGTGTGCAAATGAAATTTCCGAACGATTACGGTAACCGAGAGGGGCTCTTTTTTTTCCGAATAATTCCTTCGGAGTGCTGGCAAACGTTGTTCGATGAGATGCGGAATCCATCGTTCGTTATCTCGTGTGTTGCGGGGAGCGAGCGATGCATAAACGGCACGCGACACGCGTATTTCATGGAAATATATATAGGTTATTATGACAAGTACCGCATAGCTCTGGCGCCAAGCCGTCTAACCCAGTCCCTTGGCCTGGTAGTTTTGCGCTCGATAAAACAACGTTTCGTGCAGAAACGAACCCTCACCGCACCATATCGACTTGCGTTGCAAAAGCCCACTTTTATTTTTCGACGTGTATTTTTTTACTCTCGCCTTCTCCCCCGCGTTGCCCCGCGTTGCCCCGTGACCCGCATAATCGCTGGCCAAGTTCGGTGCAAGTGTGTCGAATCAACCGCATTGCACAACTAATCATTCCACGGGGGTGATTTTCCATAGCCAATGTCCAATCAACGTTGCGCCAATTTCGCTTCTTTTTCCTCGCACGGTATAAAACGAAGAGTCGATGGCGAAGAGTCGAAAAAAACGAGGTTCGAGGTTTTTCGAGGTTTTTGCACTGAAATTTTCAGCTTTTCCAGCAAAGAGACGCGTTGAAACAGGCTTTTAAAATCAATTTGACGAAGCCAACATTTTTTGTCATTTTTTGCCAAAATGAGTCGGTCCACTGAAATGCCCGACCATTCTTTATCTCGTTGCGTTGGACACTGTGGCAAGTGCCTATTCACTCCGCAATCGATTACCCTTCAAAACGCCGTTTGGTTTATGCAGCTATCTCGATTTCTCGATTTTTGGCAGATTTTTCAAGTCCGACCATCGATTTTCGCCAATTTTCCCATACATACCCCTTTGCGTTTTTTTCGCCGATTTTCAACGTCGATTTTGAGGGTGAACAAATGTAGCTATCGACATGTAACTTTCACCATTCTTCAAGTCTACTCGAGGGCTATCCAAAACCCCCCCAAAAAATCTATACAGCCGTATTAGAACGGAAGTTATGGCCTTTTGAAATTCCGGATTTTCGACGATTCTGGAAAAGTGACAAAAAATGAGTCGAAATTTTATTTCTCAAATTTTCAATGTTTCAAGAGCGTGTCCGATCGGAAATTTCCCGCTGATTACGAAACACACCGACTTTTTCCCGAAAACTCAAAGTTTCGATGAGAAATCGCGAAAAAAGCGTGTTTAACGAATAAATCGATCGTCAATTTCGTACTTTGAGACGTTTCCACGGGATTACTCGACACTCGAACGAATATAAATTGACAAACAGCAGTGTTGTCGAAAGAATTGCATGTTTTGCAAATAAATTTCAATGAAAATGATGCGTTTCGACAAGCGCGAAGCTGGCACACGCACACGTACGCGCGTAGGGTCAATGGATTCTTCACATCGACCCAGTGACCCGGTGTGGCCACCGAGTTTCAAGTTGGCCAACCATCGATGCGATTTTTCATGTCGTTTCTTCGCGATTCTCGGGCGCGTTCCCGCATAGAATGACCCAGACTCGCCTCGTATGGCGCAGAGACGAGCCTCGAAACCGACTCGAAACGGCTTAAAGATCAAAGGGGAGATTTTATAAATACACGTACGTAACGATTCTGTCCCACTGGCCCGTTCGATCGTGGCGCCCGCCTCGTGCTGGCTACGATCTCTCGTCGATAATCATCTTGTTCCTCTCGTTTCCGTATCGCGATAAACAAATGACAGTCCAATGTCATTGATGAAAAAACTCGCGAGAATGCAAGAGCGGGCAAGGTTTTTTTCCACTCGATACTCATCGCTTCCGCGATGAAATAATCATTTATGAAAAGTATCTGATTCACGCAAATACACGCGCGTATCATCAGCATCATTTTACTCGTGAACAAAATGATGACAATAATATCCAATACCCAATGTGACGTTATTATTATTGTTATTTCACGCGCGAATATGCGTGGTCGAGTGTGTGAATGCATGTCGTCGAGAAATTGCGCGTGACGTCACTGCGGCACAGAGAAAATCAGGGAGAGAGAGAGAGAGACGGAGAGTGCGCAGAGCAGCGGCGGAGGGAGGTGGTTTTGGTACCCGTCGGGGTGCCACGGCGGGAGGCACCCCCTTGCTTATTGATCCCCCAGCAACGTCGGTGTGTTATCTGGTACGAGGGATCGCGCGCATCCGGAGGTCGCCGTGTTGAACGGGTCGGAGAGTGCGAGTGAGAGAGAGAGGGAGAGAGAGAGAGAGAAAGACGGGAGAGCGGCACAGAAGGGAGAAGGAATCGCCATGTTCGAAGAGGGTGCAGATTTCGCTCGCGAATCGCGCAAGCGTCGAACCGCGGATTTTCCCACCGTGTGTGCAGTTTCTTTTTTTTTCCCTCCTCGTTTGGGTGGTTTTTTTCTCGTGGCTCTCACAGCACCGCGATGGCCTTCTGACGCGCGCGGGTATAACGAACGTCGCGGCATCGAGGCTGTCCCCGCAGCGAGAGCTCCGCTGTGCTTTCGCGTTTGCCGAGAGCACTCGGGAGCACGCGCGCCGTCCGCGCACAAACGCACACACGCACGGAGACGACAGCGGCCGATGGTCGAGTTTTCGTCGTCCACCTCGTATAATCACCTCGAAACGGAGCAAAGAGTAAAACAAAGGCGCTCGGATCATTCGTGCGTCGATATCCCTCGTCGTTGAACATGTAAGAGAGAGACAGAGAGAGCAACGTCGCATAGCTGCCACAGGGCTGCGGGATCGCCTCGCATCCATGCCGTGTATACAATGCCATCGATGCTCCAGCAGAGAGATGCTCGAGAGAGCATTACGAGAGAATCGTGATTAAAAGTTAAAGAGAGAGAGAGGGAGAAAGCCGGGGTTTGCCGTGTCCGTGCGTACGCGAGTGGGAGAAACGCCGAGCGCGGTTAAAGTCGGTCCAAGAAGAATCGAGAGGAAAAAGCAGGACGAGTTAAAATGCCGAAACCAGTGCCGGTGGAGGACCTGGTGATCCCACCGCAGGACGGTAGGATATGCGGGACGATATGCGTCTGTCAAATGACGGCGGTGCTATCCTCGGTTGCGTTGGTCTATCTGACGGTGGCGATTTACATGCCGAGCACGAGGGCCTTTCAGTCGGGGATAACGGAAGTGCCGGCAATGTGCACGACGATAAGAACGGTGAACGCGGACAATTGCGAGTGGGGCAGCTGCGGCGAGTGGTGCCTCTCGAAAACGTCGGGCCCGTGCGCGCAGATCCACGTGAGCCTGCGACGCAACGGTTCGACGATAATGCTCGCCAACTGCACAAACACGACCAACAAAACGTGCTACGGCATCGATCAGGAGAACGCGAAAAAGTCAAAGTGCATCGCCGACGAGTGTCGGAATTTAACCGGAACGTTCAATTGCACGGCGGGCACGTGCATCAACATAACCGACGCCTTCGAGTGCATGTTCCACGACACCGATCCGCCGTTAAAGTGCTCCGGGAGGCGGGGAAAAATCACGTGCATCGCCATAGACGGTCTCTTCAGTTGCAACCGAGGTACGTGCGAGCGCATACGCACACCGTACAATTGCGATCGTCGCTGCGTCGACATACCGACGAGGAACAAGAACGTCATACTGCTGAGCGGCGATCGGGTCTATCTGAGTCAGTGCGAGAGCGCCGTCGAGACGAGCGAGAACCGAGAGATTTGGCACGAGAGTCGCGGCGACGTCATGATGGCCTCGTGCTACGGGATTTACAACTCGAGCATGGGCGTCGAGGCCGTCGACTGCATCAACGGCTCGGTCCTCGACAAGGACATGCTCACCGACCTGACCAACTTTACCTATCTCTCGTATCTCAACGTCTTTGCGACCAAGCCGCTGGACGAGACGCGCTCGGTAACGCCACCCGAGCAGGACCTCGTTATCGCCAACGAGAGCCGCTTGCTCATCAATCTCGAGGGCTGCGTCAACACTCTGCGCGACGAGTGTCGCGACTTTTTGCACGAATTCGGCAAGGACGGCTCGGATCACAACGCGCGCGCGAGATTCCCCTGTTATTACGCCGACGGTAAAACCGACATTGTCGTTTCCAAGTTCGATCTCGACACCACCTACAAGGAATTCCTCGTTGCTCTCATACTGCCGAGCGTCCTGTTTGTCGTCAGCTGCTCGATTCTCATACTCTGCCAGCGTACGGTCGTCGTCGGCGACGATGCGAAAATGCGCTTCAAGGGTATGCCGGGCTCGGCGTTGACGGAAGTCGAGAAAAGCGCCTCCGGCAACCTCGCCGACGCCGGGGGCGGGGGAGATTCCGTAATGGCGCTCTGAGATCCGTCACGTAAGAACGATCGACGACGATCGACGACGATCGAAGCGGACCACGATCGCACGCTCGTACTCGCGTCATTTCATGAATTTTCAATCTTATTTCGATCTTATTTCAATCGAAATTTCTCGTTCATCGAAATTTCTCACACGCGCCAACGAGACACTCGCGGATGTTGCAAGTTTTTGTTCTTCTTCCGATTTGCAGGCATTCCCCTCCTGGAGGAGAGCCCCGCTCGCCAATCGATCTTCTCCCTACGCGGGCACTACTGAAGAGCGCTCGCAAAGTCGCACGCCGGACCGAGTCACGGGGGAGGGGGCTTTTTTTTTGTCGAACGTACGCGAGAAAAAAAAACATAAGGGGAGGGGAACGCGTGATCACAGACACACACACACACACACACAATTGCCACTACCGATCGTCCACGTTTCTAGATTAAAGGTTGATACTCATCGAAGGAAATGAAAGAAAAATCGGCAATCCCATTGCCGAGTCGATGAAAAGGAGGAAAAAACATGTAGCACTCGTCACGGGGTGACCAGAGAGGGAAAAAAACTAACGATTCGAGATTAATGTCGGCGAAATTATTGCGGGAGAGATGAAAAATTGAATCGACAAAGACAAAAAATGAAACAAAGCAAATTGTAAAAGCAAGAATTTTTCCTACTCGCACTGCCCACGCAACATTTGCAAAAAAAAACACAGAGAAGGAGATAGAGAGCGAGAGAGAGAGAGAAGGACGAACGAGAGAGGGAATAGGAAGGTTTAAAAAGAATAATAAAAATTAAAAAAAAAAAAATTTCGCTTCGATATTCATGCGTTTGGTGAGCTTACAGTCGGAAAAGTAATATAGCGATTGAAAAGCGCGCGAGAGATTTACACTGCGTTTTACACGTCCGAGCGATTCGATAAATAACGTTTGAAGGAAGAAAAAAAAAATAGAGTAAAATAATTTTTTTCGAATGAAATTATCGAGAGCGAGCGCGTTGCACATAATTCATAAATGTCCCCTCGACTATTTGGCTGCCGCCGTTATCTAGATAGGTTCAATTATTAGAAAATAAATATCAAAACGAAAAAGCAGCAAGGGATAGAGATAGAAAGAGGGAGGGAGAGAGAGAGAGAGAGAGAGATAAACAAAGAAACAAGATATAGAAGGTTTAGGGAATCGCTTCGTTAAAATTGTAAAATAAATGAATTAAACGAATGAATAAATATAAATATATACACATGTCTGTGGCTGAAATAACGAGTACAGCAGCAGCAGAAGCAGCAGCAGCAACAGCAGCAGCAGCAGCAACAGCAGCAGCAGCAGCAACAGCAGCAGCAGCAGCAGCAGCTTGAACCAAGAGCCGAATTAATTTGCTACCAACTTTTGAATACTAGACGCGCACACACATACACACACACGCGTTGCTCATAATCGCAGTCATCATTGAATAAAAAGAAGAAGAAAAAAAAGAAAAAAAGACAAAGTAATCAAGGATTATTTGTTTCCTCTCGCTTGGCGCGTCTCGATACTTGATCCGTTTCGTCTCGAATCTCGTGCTCGTTTTTTGTAAAAAAGTGGCCGACGAGAGAGAAACGACGATAATCGAGTCTCTGGAATATCGCGTGGACGCGCGTTTTCGTGATTCAAAGGGGGAGGTGGGCGGGGGGTGGGGTGCGCTTCGGCGTGGTATCGGCCGCGGGAAAATTCGACGGATATCGACATTGGGTCCGCGGGGCCCGAAAACTGGCGCAATCATTGATTCCGACGAGTCAACGGTCATCATGGGAGCTCAAGAGGACGACGGCAAGTCGAGCATAATCGGCGACACCGGGGACAACGGGGACAGCGCAGCCGGTGACGAGCAAGCCGAGAGCTCATCACCGGCGGCAGCCGGTGTCGTTATACCGGGTGTCGAGGTCGCCACCCTCGTCGAGAAGGCCAAGTTTTACACGTCCCTGTGCCTCGGTACGACGGCGATACTCGCCGTTTTTGGCTTCCTCTTTCTCATACCGTTCGTCGTCGAGCCGGCGATATCGACGATACTGGCGGATTTTTCCCCGCACTCGGTCGCCTGTGTCGTCACCGAGCACGTTTACGTCGAGGGCCTCAAGAATTGCTCGTGGGCCAGTTGCAGAGAAGGTGAGATGCTGCTGCTGCTGCTGCTATTTTCATTTCCATTGAAAAACCAACGAAACTTTGTCGTTTTTTTTGTCTCTCTCTCTCTCTCTCTCTCTCTCGCTCTCTCTCTCGGAATGAAGGTTGCACCAGCGCGGCGATACGGTGTCATCAGATAAAAGTGAATTACTCGAGATTGACCTACGAGGAATACACGGCGAAACCGCCGGGCGGCGAAATCACCTGGGACGTCAACGATACGAAATTCTTCGTCAACACCGAGGGCTGCGGCTATCCGCCGCGGGTCAATTGTTCCGTATTCGCCAAGAAATACGGCTACGGCAACATGGGAAAAATATTCCCGTGCTACTACAGCCGAACTTATCCGCGGACCGTCGTAGCCAGGTTAGTCGAACGACGAGAGAGGAAGAGATAGAGGAAGAGAAAGAAGAAAAAGACTTTTGAAATTCGCAGGTATTCGTGGGACGAGAATTTGCGACAATTGGTACTGGCTCTGGTGACGCCGATCCTGCTGTTTGTCGTGTCTCTCGGTGTACTCTGCTACTGGTACTGTCCACCGATGAACAAGAGCTGCGGCGGTCCAGGCAGCAGAAATTTGATCGACAAATACGCGAGAAAGGAAGAGTGAGTACATATACTCTGTTTGCACTGGATTTATTATGCCCATTGCGCATAAACAAACACGCGTATTTCGCTTCATCGCCGGCCTCTCGATTTTTCAGTATCCTCGGTGAGGATGACTTTGAGGAGGACGAGGAGGAATACTGATTGTTACCGAGGGCTCACCCCCCTGCCCGGGAGTGACGCCGCAAGTTCCGCCGAGGGCGTGTCATAAACTTTCCTCGGATGAACAAACTTGAGCGCGAGATGACGAGAATCGCGGTACGATCGCGTCCTCATCGCCGATGATGAGAGTTTGCGAAATCTTTCGAGACTATACCGACCTACCGCGGCTACAGAGGAGACGAACCGTCGTTCGGAAAGAATCTAGCGTACTCTCGAGCGCCGAATCGATAAACGCACAGCAGCGGCGCCAGCATCTCTGCATACCGCGGTGTAACGCGAAAACCGCGCGAAAATCGCGCGACAACGACGACGACGACGACGACGCGAAGCCAAGTTTAAAAAATGGAAAGAGTCGAGGGCGCTGGAAGAGGAAATCCGTCGAATGAAAGTTGTTTGCTTTTTTTTCTTCTCCGTCTCTCGATTCCTTTTTCGCCATCAATGTTGGTCGATTATCGTTGAAAGTGTATACGGATCGCGTCCCTTTTTATCTATGTCGAAATATATAAATTATAAGAGCGAAAGCCAGCAAGGGACGAATGAGAACGAGACGAAAAACGACAAAAGTGAAAATGCTCATTACCGTTATAATGATGATTAATATTGATAATGATAATGATAATGATAATGATAACGATACGAGAGGAAACACCGAGCGGGAATAATGGTTTTGCTGCAAATGGACGTTTTTCTCTCTCATTGACCTTTGGATATTCGCGGCAACGTGAGAAATCAAATCCCGAGGAAAGAAAGGGCGATTAAATTGTGCCTGGCGTGCGCGACGCCTGCCGCTGTGTGTGGAGCACAACGCGAAAAACGTAAATTCCATTACGATCGAAAATGTGTGCGAACACGTGTATTTCCATGCATTTACCGAAACATTATCGCGCGAATCTTCCATCGGACATGTTCGTTTATCGAGGAAATTTGCAGCCAATTGCGCCATCGAGAGCCTCTCGTATATATATATTGCCTTAAAGTCGAGCGAGAGAAACGACAAAATAACCGCGACACCGGCGGTATTCCACGAGAAAAATAGTATATATATATATATATATCGAATAAAATGAAGCGGCATGAATTTTTCAATCGATAACGATTCATCGCACCTTCCATCGTGTCGAGATGACTTGTTTTATTTCGAGTTTTTTCTTCTCTCTGACGTTTGAAAAGGGAGCCTCTCGCGCGAGGGGAGATGACACACACGTAGGGCCTTCCACGCGTAAGCGAATTTTAGAAAATTCCTTTGATCGTTTCGACTCGACTCTGTGAGATTCAAATATACCGTATTAATGCTGCCTTTAGCGATGTCGAGAGAACCGAAGAAACATTCGATTATTCACGAAAATTGTGCGATCGGTTTGACGCGACGAAATGTCAGTCATGTAATATGTAGATTAATTTATCAGAGAATCTCCTCGTCCCGGCAGACGCATATTTGAGCTTTTGTTCAAAGCGACGTTATTCCTTCGCAATTTTTCGAGAGAAACAATGAAAAAAAAAACGAAAATTCTTTCATCATCAAATTATGTAACGTTACACACACATATATATATATATATACGCATACGTATTATACGCCGTTCGTTTCACGAAAATCGGGAAAATAAATTCCATTCCGCGAGAGAATCGGCTCGCGCTCGGAATCTCCGAGAAAAATTGTACATTCGGAGATCTCCTTGCAACTTTTGATGCTGCATTTCGCGCGAAAGATTTTTAAATAAATTACGACGTTGTATTATCACGTGAACACGTAATATTCGCGTGTGAATGTTACACGCGTCATCGAAGAGCGAAGGGGGGGGGGGGGGGAGTGGAGAAAACGCACGAAAAACAATGAACGATCGAGACAAAAGAAAATGTTATAAAATTGTTACGATTTTTGTACGCGGGCGCGAAAAACTCTGACGTTACTGACGTTACCGACGAATCAACCACGAGAAATGGAAAATATGACGAGGAAAAGAAAAAACAACGACACTCTATTTATTAATCAATATCCTTGAACCAAAACGAAAAAATGGCAAAATCCACCGATTCTCAGCAGATTCTCGCGATACTTTCTCAATGATGAAAATTGCCGTAATTTATCTCTCATCGATCGCTAAATTCGAGAACGAGTCGTTGCGAAATTTTATGGCTTTTTCGACCTCTGCTTTCAATCTCCGGGCAGTTAACGAATCTTCCAGAGCGTTTTTCACATCGACAATCCAGTGACCAAAAAACAAGAAATATATCAAGGAAAAATGTGTATTCCAACAGTGTATTCCGCCGAGATATATAACATTATATATAGTGCCAATGATCGTCATCGTTGCGAAAATAAAAATCATTCAACACGAAAAAGAGTTGGAGAGCAAACGACTTTTGTCTTGTCCGAGAGAAAGGACGATAAGGGGGAATTCTAGCTTGTCCCGCGGAGGTAAAAACATGCCCGGAACGAGCGAGCGGGATCTCTCGATCTTTTCGAAATTCGTCGACAATCTCCGCGTCGAGTGGAAAAAAAGTACGAGCGGCGGCATTTCATCGTCAGTGTCGCGCGATACGTTTGCGCAAACGTAAAGCGGGCTGCGCGCATCCCGCGTACGCACACGCATCCTCCTCATATCATGCAGCAGTCATCGATATTCTACTCGCGTATTCGCATATATTCCCATATATCCCCATATATATTCGCATATATTCGCATATATTCGCATCGAGGGTGCGCGCGTGTAAAACGAGAGCGAGGAAAATAGACTCGAGGGCTGCGAGCTCCGTTTGTCCCTCTTTTCTTTATACGCACACAAATGTCGCGGCGTGTGCCGCCGCCGCCGCGTATCACGCACGAGGAGCACTCGCGAGAGTGTATCGGGTGAATTATAAAAGCGGCGGCGGCGGCGGCGGCGGCGGCGGTGGAGTGCCTCGCGCGTGTCTCGGGGATCGCTCGAACGCTCGTCAGTCGCGAGGTGGACGGTCAATCGCGCGGTTTGCCGACCCCCAAAGTGGGCGGGAAGAAAAAAGAAAGAAAAAGAAATACACGCGATTATTCGTGATTTCTTCGATCGTTTTCGCGTCGAGAAACCGCCGAGGCGAGAGGGGAAAATATGTATCGCTGCAAATGCCGAGAATGGACGGAAATGAGCTCGGTCTCGAGTGTCATAGTGGATATTTAGGCGAATTTTACGAATCACCCATCTCGGGGTGATTCCTCTTTTCTCATTCCATACATCTTCATCCCGTCTCTGTTTCACAAGTTTTTTACCAGCTTGGATAGAGCGATCGCCGACGCCGCCGCGTTTCACGATCGAGAAAGAACCAAAAAGAAAAAATCAATAAAATCGACCAACGATCGCGAAGAGCGCCGCTCGCGACACACTATCCGATGTTTACCATCTCCATCTAGCGCACCACGTATACACGCATGTTTTTCACTTTTACAACAACATTTTTATACCCGACGAAGGGACGATCGATTTTCAACGATTGACGAGATATGTAACATTGAAAACCGAGAGAAACAAAACGCACAACGAATTTCAAACAAACGACGAGAATCGATGAAAAAAAAAAAATAAACGAGCGACTTGACGCAACGGGTCCCTCGAGTGCCGAGGGGATAATGGAATTTAATACCCGACGATGCCGCCGAGTGCATTAGCGTAATTTACACCGTCGCGTGGATAAAAGTGACGAGAAACGAGGGAGGAAAGAAAACGGTAGCGTCGTAAAAGAGGCGCGGTCGAGAAAGTACTCGGATTTTCAGAGCGGAGCTTCCCGCTCGACCTTTGCATAAATTTATCGCTAAAAAGAAGGAAAAAAAAGCCGGATTCGAGGAGAAAAACGAATCATCGTCGTCGAACATCGACGTCGACGAGGACGAGGAATCGAATCCAACATGTACAAAGAAAATATCTAGATAGCCTAAATAAATACATGTACGAATAGAAAGAAGAAAAAGAAGAAAAAGAAGAGAGAGAAGAAAATGGGACGAAAATACAAGCACCGCATGATACCGGAGCAGGACCGCCGGATATGCGGGAGCATTTGTTTCTGCCAATTTACCATCGTCATCAGCTGCGTTGCCCTCGTTTATCTCAGTGTCGCCATCTACATGCCTTCCCACAGGTGAATGACGAAGAAACAAAGGCCGCCGAATACATATATAATTGCTGCTGTACGGGGGAATGATTGCTTTTGTTTTCGCAGAGCCTTCAACGCCGGCATCGAGCCGAAGCCGGTAATGTGCCAAACCGTCAACGCGACTCTGGTCAACTATTGCGCCTGGGCGAGCTGCGGCGAATGGTGTTTGACGAAAACTACGGGTTTTTGCCCGCAGATACACGCCACCGTCAGGCGAAACGGCACGGATCTCGTGCTGAAGAATTGTACGAAATTCACGAGCATCCCTTGTCCCCAGGTAAGGAGGAGGGGGAGCCGAGAGACAGAGGCCAAAAGTGGCGAAACTGCTGGAAAGAGGGACAAATACGAGGGGAAAATCTAACGCGTCGTGTGCCTTTGTCGAAATATACAGGTGAATCTTCAGAGTCTGAAGAGATACAACTGCAACAACGGAAGCGAGTGCAGCAGCCTCGCCGGTGTGTTCAATTGCAGTCTCGGGCACTGCGCCAACATGAGCGAACTGATGCTGTGCCATCACAGAGCCGACGGCATCGTCGTCGACAGCGAGAGGGACAACATGAAGCTCAATGGCTTCTTCAGCTGTGAAAATTCACGCTGCACCAAGATAAAACGGCCGTTCTCGTGCGATCGTTACTGCCAGAGGATCAGCACGTCCAACGTCAATGTCTTTTTCATGCAGGACGACAACGTTTTTACGGCGAGATGCTCGGCGGCTTACGCCCTCAATCGCGCCAATGGCAATCTGCCCGGCGAGCGTCTCGCCTCGCCGAAAGAAATCTGGAACGACGACACGGGCAAGGCCGTTGTAGCCAGTTGCTTTCGCGTCACCAAGGACTCTACGAGCATCAGGTGAGAGACGATCGACGATCGACGAATAACGCTCCAATTATCGATTTTCTTTTTTCGCCATCTCCGCGATATTCGCGAGAAAATAAAAGAAGAGAAAAAACGAGAGCCGGTTCGGGAGATGGAGGCGCGCGAGGGGCAGAAAAGATGTATAAACGCGATAAAAAACAGAGTGGGAAAGAAAAGTGGAAATAATGGACCGAGGGGGGACGAGAAATATATTACCGCGGACGATTTGCGGAATGTCGAAGGGCGAGAGTAACGAGAAAAAAAACGGGGGTAAAACAGACTCGCACCGCACTACGCGAAGGAAGAGAAACGTCGATACTCTCTCGCCGCGTTCTCCGGACCACCCTGCCCTTTTTTTCCTGCTCTCTCACGAGGCCCGTACGATGAGCAGCGCGTTTTCCAATTTCGTTAAACTCTCAACGCCGTATTCATCGATTATCAATTCCAAACGAGATTCCACGCGGAATTATTATTATTATCATTACCTCGAGAGAATCGTGGGTGCGTGCGTTTTGAAACGATAATAATCGATGGAACAAAAATGCCCGAATACATGTATTCCCAAAGAGGCACGTCGGAGCTCCGCACGGGTTGCCAGGGAAACACCACGTTTTCTCGCGCCATCTCAAAAACAGAAAAAAAGAAAACAAGAAAGAGTAATCGACCAACTTTGTTTTCTCCCCCTTCATCTGGGAAAATCGAGCTCCCGCGATGCGTAAACGAGAGATCTCGTCGGGGGAAAAGGAATAAAAGAGGGGAAAACTTATCTTTTGATTTTTTTTTTCACGCTCGACGATTGAAACGGACGATCGTCGTTGACGGCGTTGACGTCGTTGACGTTTCTTTCGCTCGAAAGAACCGAGGACTGCGTGAATGGCACGACGGTCGAGGAGACGGCGATAAAACAGCCGTACATGAATTTCACGACGTTTCTGAGGATGTACGAGACGAGCCTGGCGAATCCCATCGACCCGAGCGACAACTACACACCGTCGCAGCGTTCGCTGACGATTTACGATACATCGAGGCTCTACATCAATCTCGAGGGTTGCGTCAATACACTGAGAGGCGAGTGCCGAGATTTTCTCGCGACTCACGGACGCGACGGCGACAATCACACGTCGCAGAGTAGATATCCCTGCTACTACAACAAGGTACGCTTTTTTCAGCCCCTCTCCCCCCCTCCTCCAGCCCCCATTTTTTCAAAGAATTTTTCAACGACGTCGGAACGTGGTCGTTCGTTTCGTTCCTCGAGCATCGCCGCCTCGGGGGTCAAAACGTCCGCCTATATCCGCCGAGTTATGCACGAATCGATTCCTATTTATAATGTACTTTTCATAGCGGGAAAGCTCCACCAGCCCTCTAAGGTCGATGTTCCAGGCACGCGATTAGATTGTATATATTTACCGGGGTTGAAAACGAGAACAAAAACAAAGATCAAAGTATATCGTAGGAAATGTTCCAAATACGACGCTTTACGAATCGAGTATCGATTCGATAATTATCGTTCGATATTTATTGAATCGTCAATGGTGGAAACGAGACGAAAGTTGATTAATTTCTTTTCTTCGTCTGCCCTGTCCCCGTCCTCGTCCCGCCTACACAGAACGACTCTTTCTTCGTGGTGGCGCGTTTCGATCTGAAAAAGACTCGAACGGAACTTTTGATAGCGACGATAGTACCGAGCGTGCTGTTCGTCGCGAGTCTGACGACCCTCATCGTCATAACGAGGTCCGTGCGAGTCGGCGACGACGCGAAAATGCGCTGCAGATATTGCGCCGATGGGCAGACGAACGCCGAGGCCGACGACGAGGACGAGGGTCTCGTTCGGGCAACCAGCAGCAGCGGCGGCGGCGGCTCGTCGACACCGGCGACGACCGTCGATGACAGCAACGAAATACCCAGTCTGGCTCTTTAGCAGTTTAAGCCTGCGATTAACAACGTCGGAAATTACGAGCGACTTCCCCTGGTAGACACGGACGAGGCGGAAGACTCCTTCTGAAGTCACTTTCCGTTTTTTTGTCGGGATTTTTCCAATTTTCCCGTCGAAACAAAACGCGGACGGAAACGAGAGATCAACGACAGCTCGGAGACAACGCGGGGCCAATTTTTACGGAGCCCCAATTTTTGAAAGAACGCCGCCGGCTGCGTCGGTGATGGTCGAAAAGAGGCAAAGAAAGATGCGACGAGCACCGCTCGCCAATATTGTACCGTAAACGGTAGAGAATCAACAAATTTTATCGTATTTTCCGATCGTCGAATATTTTGCAAGATATATACAAAAACCGGGAATCGAGCGAGGGGATGCGGAATATCAGCGAAAGCTCGTGAGAAATATTTGAAAATCATTCGCCATGACGCGACGAGTGGGCGTTGGACGACGTATTTCCAGCGGTTTTCACCACGGAGAAGAAACAAATGTAAAATCAAATGTGAAAGGTGGATCTCGAGTATAATCGAGCGAGGAAGCTTGGGTGCTGCTGCACGGGATCGTTAAAGTTCCTGCGACGGTTAAAGTACGCTGTACTAGACGCCATCGATGTGGAGATTTCATTGATATTCACTCTCGAAACAATTTTCTCATTTGTTTCATCAATGTCGAAAATAACGATCGCACGACGATATTGTGTTTCGCGATCGAGGGGGTCGTTTCGTTTCGAAGAGTATTCGCAGCGAATAACGTAGAGCGCACGTGTGCGATGCACCTTCGATCGATGATAACTCCCTCACGTATGCACTTGAATAACGACGAAACGCGAGCCTCCGATGCCCTGGTAGTAATCTATGTGCCTTCTTCCATGTGAATTATTACATATAAATATATCGTACATATATATATACGCACTAATTTACATAAAACACGATTAAAGGGAAACTATCGATTGATGAGTGTTTATCGTAAATAATAACGATAATAACCTGCCTGCGCGAAAATGTCAATGTCGAATTTACTCCCTCTCTGCGGCCGCGTAACGATTATTTTTTCAACGCTAACCGCGTGACGAACAAAACGCCGATCGACGTTAAACGGGCGATGATTTTTCGATGTTTCTACACACGGAGAAATTTTTTAGACACACACACACACACACACCCAACGGGAGACGCGAAAACAAGGAAAAACATGTGTGTGTATATATGTGTAACGTTTCGACCACGCCATTGACGTTTACGTACAATTAATGTTGCCTAATAATGATATATATACTATAATGTATGTACATCGCTCTTTGATGGAATCTACGAAATGTTTGTATTCTCAATTATCGTATAATCATCGATGTCGTCAAGCTTTTGTCGTCACGTTATTTCTACAAAATAAAAGTATATACCGATAAACTACCGACAGAGTCAATCTCCCTCGACACGTCGGTTCGATGCAATTTTCATGGCGAATTATTTAAATCCGCTTCGCCCGACAAACCTGTACCGTGTGTAGAAAAATGCTCCATTCATTACCGACGAATAATCCACGAAAACATGACGAGAATGCGGACGCTTAGGAACCAACGATGTTACCGCTTCGAGCGCCAACGCGCTACTGCGCTACTGGCGCCGCCGCGGGCGCGCGCGGAACGAGGTGGAGAGTGGGGAGCGCTCCCCACTCCTGGCCGATCTGGCCCAGGCTGCGGTGCGCGACGCGGTGACGGAGAGACCGCGTACGTAACAATAAATTGCAATAATTATCCAATTATTTACACGTACGCGATGTACGCGAGCATCCAAGGTGGATGACGAAAAAGCTTTTCGTACGTACGTTAAACTCGTACGACGCCCAATTAGCGGTAAACAACCCAACTGCCGGGTTTCCTCATGCGGAAGATGGTTCGTTATTTTTCCATCGAGCGCCGCATCGCTCGCTCTTCGTGGAATTTTCAACGTTTGATAAGGAAGAAAATGAGATTGCCCGGGCTTACCTTCAGCTCTTCCTGTCGCCTGTAAGCGTGCATCGTCATGCGCTTTCGTTCGTCCTCCGACATTATCGGCTCCCGCCCTGGCTTTCCGGCTCCTCGTTTTTGCAGCTTGACCACCAATTTCGTTTTCTCATTGGGGCCCACAAAGTCACGAAGCTTTTTCCCGCGCAGCAGTTCCTTTCCGGAGAACCACAGCTGCGCCGTTTGCACGTCCACCACCTTTGTCGTGTTTTTTGTTTTTGTTTTTTTTATTGCATTTCGCGTTACTTTTGAATGAATAATTTAAACGATGGTGGACAATCGCGCGAGGCTCGCTCGTTAAATGTACGAATGAACGATAGAAAGGTGTGTCACCTCGAGAGAAGCCTGAGTGCCTTGGAGATGTTCGGTGTTTTCGAATTCGCGACGAACGATATCATGAGGCGGCAGACCCATGGGATAAACGATCATAACCGCACCTCTCAACGTGTCCAGAGCTTCCTGGACGATTTTCATCGTCATCGGTTTCTCCTGAGCTACCAGTTTCTTCAAGAGGCAAATTCAACGATCAACGAACGAACGAACGTCATTGAAAAAAGATGGAAACGCGGCGGGCGTATTTGCCATTTTACCTTGGAAGTCATGGCACGAGCGTCCTCGATGCTTTTCGTCAAAACTTGCCGCATCCTTTCGCTCGGTTGACGGCCGTTGCGACGTCCTTTGCGTATTTTTGTTTGTTTTTTCCGCCAGAAACAGACAAGCGACAACGCTTGATGGCATTTCTTTTTGCATGACGAATAGACGGAAGAAAAGAGAGAGAGAGAGAGAGAGAGAGAAAAAAGAAGAGAGGGCGATTTTGACGAATCTTTCAAACGAAATTACCGATAACGTCCTTGTTGAAAGTCCAACCGCCCATCGGGAGGCACTTTTCTCCCCATTCGTCCTTGAGCCTCAATTCCTCAATTTGATCGTCCGTCAGACCCATCATGTTCTCCGGCAGCAGAGTGCCGTGTTTCGCGAGCTCCTCCATCTCTGTCGGACGGACGGAGACGAGACGAACGACGTCATTGACGAAACGTGAGAATCCGCGAGATGAAAAAAAAACCGATGAAAAGCGTATTCTCACCGTAACAAATTCTCGATACTTTCAATCGTCCGTTGTAAATGACGGTGACGTCGGTTGTGACATGGTCGACGGGATGGTCGACCCTCGTGTCGTAGAGGAACTGACTCTCGTCGCCCTTTTTCACGTGTAGACGCACCATCTCGCGAACGTACAATTACCCCGTGAATCGCGAGAGATACGAGTGGTCAAAGAGCGAAAGTCGACGACAACCCGGTCGGGAATCAAAGGGAGATTGACGACGCTGTGCGCGTTCAACAAAACAACAGCGACGTTTTGCCGGCGGCGGCGGCAGCGGCGGGGTCGTCTTGTCGACGGACGCGAATCGATCAAACAAATTTAACGACGGTGCGAACAAAAAAAAACAACAACGCGCGCGT
Organism: Heteropelma amictum; assembly: GCA_959613375.1. NCBI lineage: Eukaryota > Metazoa > Arthropoda > Insecta > Hymenoptera > Ichneumonidae > Heteropelma > Heteropelma amictum. The sequence goes on along the minus strand of OY390721.1, from coordinate 151,608 downwards.
ACGAACGACGAGATGTGTAAAAAAAAAGAGAAAAAAAACGAAAGGAGGCAATGCGTGTCAAAAAAATGTACAGATATTCCGTTGTGATGACTCTATATGTAGACGCATATGCGCTTCTTCATTTTTCGGAATATCGTACAGTAATGTACATATTTACACACTTTTATGCAACACGAATTATAGAATAACGATAAACGTACTCGACATGGGCGATTTGTCGTTTCGCTTTCCACTGGCTTTTCGACGAGAAACAACAACTTATTTATACACGTTCGTGCGTACATTCATATACGTAATAATAATAATAATAATAATAATATATATGTATATAATTCTAATTATATCTGTACAGTTTCTCTCCATGCATCTTGCGATAAAATCTCTCGCACACTCGCGCATTTGTAAATATATATATCTATCTATATCTGTATTTATAGTATATCTATATATGTATATATATATATTGATGATTGACGATAAATGCTGCGGAATAAAAGTATTCGTTTCGACGGTTCTTTCGCTTTTTTCGAGGGAAAACAAAGATAAACACGTATTCAAACTACCGTAAAGTGACTAGTATTATCATCATAGAATACATTTACGAATTTTCCTCGCTCGATTTAGTCCCTCCCAACGCACTTGGGCGATACTTGTGCTTTTCGCCTGTTTCATCATTACTCTTATCCCCGAGGTCCCCGCAATAATTGTTCCAGGTACTTGCCAAAGTTATCGCGTAACTCTGCGTGCTTTTTAAAATATATATTTTCATACCCCTCATCCTCTTGATTGCTTTCGATTGGTCCACATTGATCATTCTTTTTTTTTCATCTCTCTGCAAACGACAGTATCTCGCCGTTATTTTTTTGTCCCCCTTCCGCGCGACTGATCCAATTGGATCGACATGTATATTAATTTTTATTGATAAAAGAGAGAGAGAGAGAGAGAGAGACAAACTCACTCGCGAGCGAGCGACGACCAAGAGTTACGTCTCTCCGCCATATATTTCCGTTTTTTTTTCTCCCTCTTCTTCCTCCCCCTCGACAACTAATTATAGCATTTCCACGATTTTTTCTCTCGATCCGCATCTTCCTGCAAACTCGTACTCACGAATATATTTATATGAATATATATATATATATATACGTGGGTGTGTGTGTGTGTGTGTGTGTGTTTTAAAGCTAATGATGATAAAAAAGAAAATATTTGGTCCGAAATTAGAATCAACAATGTTGGAGGCATCGTCCTGTCGTCCCCCCGCTTTATGCGACTGATTTGTGCGACCGTTCTTCAATCCTCGTCGATAAAAGTGTCGACCATCAGACAGTGCTTGGGTATGCTCGCCCCTCGTTCCTCAACAACGTACAACGACTCGCATTGTACGTCGGCGTATTCTCAAACTTTGCTCTCGGGTCCGTCCGTCGTGTGCTTGAACGAATTGCGAATTTTGCTCAGATGCAGAGCCGCGATGTGGCCGTAACTCTTGTTGTACCACTCGGGTGTTCGACCTCTGCCGGGCGGGACAAAAATGTTTCGTTATCCTTGCAATATTCGTCCGCTCGTCAATTACGAATAAGGGCCAATAATTACTTTGTGTCGACTCTCGAGAGATGCATCACGCGAGATTTCCCGCTGCCGCAAGGCTCGATGAGATAACGCGAGGCCAGCACGATCCCCCGTGTGCCTCCCAGCATCACGGGAGCTTCCGGATGTTCGACCGATGTCTCGACTATGACGCAAGCGCCCTTTGGTAAATCGTTTCGCCAGGATCTTGAAGAAGAAGAAGAAAGAAGAAGAAATAAATATACACAGGTATCATCAGCGACAACAGCGATAATAACAAGAATCGCGAAAAAACGAGACAAACCTCAAAACGCAATAATCCCGTGCTGGTAAAGGGCTCATATTTCCAGCGGCGTACTGAAATATCTCGGCGTTCGTATCGAGTTTGTTGACCAATCGGTACTTGAGCAACTGAGGATCCCAGATGTGTCGCTCCCTGAGTACTCGATGGAGGAGCTCGTTCGGCGGCGCTTCGACCTCCGTCGAGACCCGCCAGAGCCTCAGCGGATGACCGTCTCCGACTTTCTTGTAAGCCATCTCGACGCTCGTGTCCGCCGGATTGTTCACCGTCACCCAGCCCCGACTCCTGACGAAAGGCGCAACGCGCGGAAAGGCAACGGTTTTACCGCAATGACAAATTGGAAAAAAAAAACAAAAGAAACCACAGAGGTTTCTCCGAAGCAATCGACGTACTTTTCACGGGCCTCCTTGAGCAGGGCGCTCGTGCAGGCGTACAAATATCCTCGCCAGTCTTGTTTCATCTCGGTGCCGAGCTCCTCGAGAGCGACCGGCACGCTCTCCTCCATGTAATTGAAATGACACTGCGTCAACATGTCCGAGGAAACCTGCCACCAAGACGGGGGGAATAATGGGCTCTATAATCGTGAAAATTCATCGCGTTCCCTCCTCCCTTCTTCTTTTCTTTTATACACGGTATACACGGTATACACGGTATACACGGTATACACGGTGAGCATCATTACCATGAAGAGTTCACGATGCATCTTGATGAGATAGAGGAGACAATCGTGGGCGGCTTTGTTCTCCGAGAGTTCCCTCTGATCGGGAATACCGACGGTTTTACGGCGACGGGGCGACACGCTGCTCGATCGATTGGTCACGTTCGGATTGCTGTGATTAAAGTGAAACAAGCTCGGCGCTAGGCACACGGCGAGATTCGACGCCGTCATCTGATTGTACGGCGAATTGGTCGCGACGTGATTGAGAAAATCCAAGAGCGTCTCGAGGGCCTCCCGATGCTCGTCCGGCAGGAGAAGCAGCACCGATTGCACCGCGTCGGGACGAAGCTCGACCGGCACGTCTTTGGAAGATGGATCAATTGATAAATGAATAAATAAATAAATAAACGAAAGGTCGAGCGCGCTCGAGCGAGATACTCACGTTGGAATATCGCGATAAAGGTCTCGGAGAGTTTATTCGTCAGCAGAGCCTCGGGCAATTCGCGAAAATACTGCTTGACGAGATCGGCGACGTCAAAGGCCTGCTGCCCGTCGTAATTGATCGTCTCCCCCTGCGTCTCCGTCATGACCTTGAGCTTTTGGATCCTCGAGCGAACGCCGCTCTTGCGAAAAATGCCGACCTGATCGAGGGCGTTGGCGCGCAGCCAGCGGAGCGCGACTTGTATGCACTTGGGCAGCGCCTGCCCGGTGCGTTGGAGCGACAGCAGAAGCGGCACGCCAAACACCGTTTTGTCCTTGTAATCCGGGCTCTTGATCTTCCTGATGAACTTGGGCAGCTCCCAGTTCCATCCGGTCCGATGGGTCGGGCAGTAACGCTCCATGCACGCCGTCAACTTGAGCAGAGCCAGCTTGCGAAGCACCAGCAGCTGGCCGCAGGACATGGAGGCCATGGCTCGCGGCGAGCACAGCTGATCGAGGGGCTCCGGATAGAGAGAGCCACGCTGAAAGCTGTGCCATCTGACGACGTTGCCCTTGTGACGCGGCGAGTCGTCCTCGTGATCGGAATCTCGGCTGGCCGCGGTCGAGCTGCTCTCCTGACTGCCGGCCAGCTCCGAGCTCCTCGATCGCGATTTCTCCCGATAAATCGTCACCGCCGCCTCCTTCTTGACGACGACGATGCTCTTGTCGTCCGCGAACCGCGTGTCCTCGGCTCTCGCCAATTTTTCCAGTTTCCCGTCGACGCTCGCTTTCGCCGTCGTTTTTTCCTCCGCGAATCTCTCCTGATGAACGTGGCAAGAAAATTTGTCGCGATACCGCTGCGAGTCCTTGCCGAGATTGAGGCTGCTCGCTCGGGAACCTGGTCCAACACCACCACCACCAGCGTTCGGCGTCTTTGACGACGACGACGACGACGACGACGTTTCCTTGAGACTCTGCTGGTGGGCGTTGACGTAAGCGAGGACTTTGGTGTGATTGCTGTTGGCGTCCTTGAGATACTTGTGCCTCCAGCTGGTGGGCTGACACTCGGAATCGCTGAGAGCGCCTTGATCCTCGCGAGCCCGATTCAACAGTCTCCTCGCCTTGTTGAGCTTCGATCTCGTCGGCGTCGTCATCGCCGTCGTTCCTCCACCCTGGGAGCCGTCCGAGCAGTAACTCGAGGAATCATCGCCGAATGGCCCGCTGCCGAGGAGACCACCGGAGATGCCGCCCATGTGATAGGGCGAGGATGGAACGGTGAGCGGCGAGGTGGCTCTGGGAAGCAGCGGCGGCGGCGGCGGCGGCGGCGGCGACGCCGACGTCATCGGCAGGAGCAAATCGGCGAACGAGGACGGCGGCAAAATTCCCGTCGGTGAAACGTCGACGCAATTCAGGTCCTTCATCTTCCGCTGCATCGACATCACGTCGAGGACCTGAGGACCGCTTATCACCACGCCCTCGCGGTTCTGACGCTTTCTCCGGCGTGACTTTAACGATTCGACACGTCGCAGAAAAGCTTTCGCCCCGTCGCGCAAACGCTCCGAGCCCGTGCGGCGGAATCGCGGACTCAGCTCGTCCGGCAGCGGTCCCGGTGGCAAGCTGCGATATCTCATCGTCTCCGGCATCCTCGCGTCGTCGTTCTCATTCTCTTCCTCCGGCTCGATACGATCCTCCAACGAATCATCCTCGGAGCGTTGATTCTGACCGGCTATCGCTTGGAGCCTCTCGATGTTGCTCTGGCCGACGTCGCCGCCGACTCTCGACCATCGTCGCGTCTTCTTCTCGAACGTCCAATTCTCGCTCAGCGCGCACTGCGTGTCCTCGTCCGAGTCGTCGCCCGGAGCCTGCTGCGACATTTACGGATCAAATCAACTGCTCGCTCATAAGGGAATTGGCGAGAGGGAAATATTTACCGAAAATATCAATGTAGCGCGAGATTAATAAAAAAATCATTAGCCGTATCATCTCACGCGCGCGTTTCCGTTAGACACGACGAGTTTCGGATATCAGATTTTCCTCGTGTGTACGTGTGTATGTGTGTTTGTATTCAAGGGAGAGATAGTTCACAAGGGATTTACGTTACGAAACTTTACGCCTTTGTCACGAGAAGTGAATTTATGGCATCGGTGACCTGACCCCCCGTGCGACAATGGACCTAGTTTCACCGGCGTCAGATCCTTTTGCTTCTCTCCGTTATGCCGATCGTTCTTACACACACACATTTATCCTCTGTACAACTACAGAGATACACGCTGCGTCTCTGTAGTTTTAAGGATGAATGCCAGTAGACTCGAGCTATCGCGTTACCAGCGTCAAAGAGGCCAAGAGGTCTCGAGCACTGAAAACTCGTTGTCCATTTTTTGTTCTCTCATCTCTCGTTCCGTGCTTTTTTTCGCTTTTTTCGCTCTTTTTCATATCCGTTTGTTCATTTACTCGGAGATTCGAGGTGCCGCCGGTCTTTCAAAGTTGTCATCTCGCGAACGAAAATTTATGAATAAATTTCGAAAAAGAGATAACAAGAACACGCTCGGAGAGATTGTTTGGTCGAGTTTCGACGGTCAATTGGAAAAATGTTTGCGGATGCTGGAAAAAAGTGGGCCAACTAAAAATATTTTCGTACTATTCTCGCGATGGTTGTTTCGTCGCGGCGCTCGCACCAACTTTAAACGTCACTGCGCGTCCAGCGCGATTGCAGAATCGAAAGTTACGAAAATATCACGCCGTTGATTGACACGCGCGTTCGCGCGTACACGCATCATTTATATTTATAATACGGTGTGTGCTTGAGGGAAGAAAACGGACGGGAACGAGCCTACGAGGGAGAAGACGGTAAGCGAAGCGAGAAGAGTCTCTCGTTGCAGTTTGTCATTCGCTCAAAGGGCACTTGTGACGCGCGACAAACTTGCCGGCTATCTCCAAGGTCTGAGAAAACGCGATGCGTGTGTGCTTTTTTCAACGAGAAGCAGAGCGAGCGCGTCAGGGGTGTCGTACGAGCTCTCGCGATGGAAATCAAAGTATCGTTTGATCGTTGAAACGGAAAAGACACTCGAGACAATTATCCAAATGATCGAGGAACGAGATGGAGAAAATTTCAAGATTCTTTCCAGGGACAATGGCGGATTCCAGCAGAGACAGGTATATGAAAATGAAAAACACGAGTATTGGATACGCGTACATTCGCGGATAAATTGTACCCTGCGAGAGATGAACGACCCGCATAGTCTGTCAGAGATTACGTTTGCATATGCAAGTGGTTACCCTTCTCTCGCCCTCTCTCTCTCGCTCTCTGTTAGTCCATCGTATCTATCTGCATATTTCCGTTCCGGGGTGTTAACGCCGCTACGTGACGATTCGCGTGTACGAGAGAAGCTTATACCCACACCCACACACACACACATGGTTACACAAGAAATGTATAATGCACAATAAAAGTACTCGTATGGGATATACGTGAGCTATTTTCACAAGTTCGTCGAGCTCGTCGAGGCGTGCCTATCTCCCGCACTCGGACAACGTCACTTCCGTCTTGGTTTTCCCTCGGACATGGCACGAATTTAGACACACACACACACACGCGTGTATATTATAATGCCAGGAAAATTATAACCAATTTACGAATAAATATGAAAAAAAACAAAAAGACATGGAAGCAATTTTATCCGACTTTTCGGCATTGCCATTGTATCGAATATAGTTTTTACGTGTATTATTGCGGCTGGTGGCTCGGGAAGCCCACGGTAGGAGGTGGAGGAGGAGGAGGAGGAGGAGGAGGAGAGGGTTGTTTTCTCTTTTCTTTTTCGTTTTTTTCAGCAACGGCCAAACACTCGGCGAGGAAAGCGCAACCCGTAACCGTCAATTACTCGGTCGGCTCGTCTCAACGTATTAATTCAACGGTTTCACTTCGTCTTTTATACAGATACGTACACACGTACATTATGACGCGTGAGAGTGTAGCAAAGACCGCGCGGCGGCGGCGGCGGCGGCGGCACCTCTTTGCCTCTTGCGAGGCTGCGCCGGAGATCTCGCGGTAATTGGCTCGCGCCGGGAAGGACCAACGCGGATCTCGGTCCTCTGCTTTCGATCCGAGCCAGCACGACCGAGACGATCACGACGGCTCCGCCGATCTTTCGTCGTCGGCCAAGATATTTCTCATCCGCGCGTGTGTATCGGCATTGTCGCGCGCGTGGAAACATTTCTCGTGGAAATAACGATAAATTCGGTAGCGACGTTTCGCACGCGTTCGCAACCGCGTCCGAGGTCTTTCCACTTTCAGCGGACAAAACGTCCCAAGAGATTTCTTTGCGCGCGCACCATCCCCCCGCGGCGGTCCCCGTTCTATTGGCCCAATTTTTATTTCCAGCACGTCGCGCGGGGCGAGCCGTTTCTCGGAAGAGCGCAACGTCTCGCGGCTTGCACTTGTTTTCTGCAAAAAAATCAGAGGCGAAGCGCGAATGTATTTTCGTACTCGCGACGCGATCATCTTCGTACTCGAGCCCGGAAAGTTTGCCGTCGCGACAACAGCAGCGACGACTCTGCGCGCCGAGCCACGAAAATCATTGCATCTTCTTCTTCTTCTTCTTCTTCTTCTCCTCTCATTGATGCTATTGGCGCGAATCGAGGAACGCGCGATTCCCGGTACACGTGAGATATACATTCAACGCGTTGCGTCCAGTTGCGTCTACGTACATGTCCACGTCAATGTGCAAGATGTATATGCTCGAGTAAACTCGAAAGTAAGTCGAAGCACGTACTCGTTTCCGACCCGAGAGTCCTCCGCTGCTCTATCGATCAAACGAGAGGAACGGAGGAGGATAGAGGGAGACGCGGGCGAGTATAAAAAGTCCCGTGTGTGGGCAACATCGGCGGGATTCCGGTCGAGTCGCGAGAAGCGATCTCGCGACGAGTCGCGCGATACACGCGGACAATCTTTGTACAATATTGAGCTCGGATCTCTTCATTTCTCCTGCTGGTCGCCGGATATACAGGCGAAGAGAACATATGGAAGGCGGAGACGGGGGTCGAAGAATCATTGCTTCGACCAAGGTTTCGATCCGGTAGGTACGACGGGGAATTCTTTTCCAGCAGTCGTTATCGATTCCGCTCCTCGCGGTGTAATAAGTTTTACACACGCCACGCCGCCTTCTCCCGCGAGTAGCCTCGTTTTTCGTTTCTTTTTCTCTCCACTTGGACATTTACCGAGGACGAGAGAAATACGATTTTTCCATTAAACATGGAATTCTCATAGTCTCGCGATCGTACTTGTCGCCATTTCCACAGCATCCTTTGGAATTTCATCGATTCAGCGGCAATGCGATTTCTGTTTGTCGAATCGAGTTAAAGGCTACCTTTTGCCTACACACGCGCACACACACAGCGTGCAATGTTATCGATTAAATTCACCGTTTGTACACGCTTTTGCCCACCTTCCTTCCACGGGTTCTCTCTCTCTCACGATCAATTAGACTCGCAATCGGTCGATTGCTTTGTATATACGTTATGTATCGTTCGACGTTTGATATGTAAAATAAAGATGTAAATTTCAATAATACGACATATGAAATGTAGAGAGAAAATGACGATTTTACGACGATAAAACAAATGCGTACAATTTGGCACGGAACGTCCTGTATAAAACGCGTGTGTATACAGCACGAGGGGTATGTGTGTTGCGCGCGCGCGTTGCATTTTTCAATGGGCCGATAAACAAGTTTTTCCGAGGACAGGCACGCATCAGCCTCCTTGATATTCTCCGTGCCAGGCAGTCTGGTTTATCCGTGGAAGATTATTATATTTACAAGTTTTATATACTTACATATATACGTACGCGAGGATCAATATAATGTTGCATTATCGTTGGTACATATAGTTATTGCATTCTCGTACCAGTCTTTTCTCTCCATTTTCTTGCTCTCTCTCGCTCTCTCTCGCTCTCGCCGGCAATACGGTTGATGCATCCGGTCTCGATGTACTATACATCGCCCATTGCATGCGCGAATGTGTATTTTCTCTCTCTCTCTCTCTCTCTCTCTATGTCGGTAATTTAATGGCGCAAGAAAATTCCGTACGTGTGTGTGTGTGTGTGTGTGTGTCGGCACTAACGAGCTGTTTCGAGCTCATTGATTCGTCGTTGAAATCGCCACCCTCTCGTTTCTGTATCGGCTTCGAGCTAATAATGTTTTTTTCTCTCTCTCTCTCTCTCTCTCTCTCTCTCTTTGTTCTCCTTTCTTCAATCGAGGGACAAAACACGACGAAATCATTGATACCATCTTGTCGAGTCGAATATCGAATAAGCGAAATGATCGAAAAGCGATATAATAATCCGGATAATTTCCCACGGAATCCGCTGTCGATTATGTTTTTTTTTCACCTCGTTTTTCGCGGACGTTCGGTGTACCAGCATCGAGGTATCGAGGATTACTGAATTTAGATGGACGACAGAGACTCTTTTCGCGTGTTTCCTCGCAACTTTTACGGACGAGGAAGCGAAAGATCGCGCTCGCATGTACTCACATGTACATACACACACGTAGTACACGTACAGCAGGGGGAGTCGCTCCGGCTCCGGAGAAAGATGAATGTCTCGCTGAAATCAAGTCGGGTTTGGGCACGTAATATCACTACCGGCTCTCGGCATACACACGTCATTTGCGCAAACGCACACGGATGCGCGTAAAGTATATCGTCGCGAGTGCTCGATACTCGTGTGACTTTTTCCCGCTTAACAAGCGGCATTTACTTGGGAGTTGACACGGCGGTGAGCTCGTTTGCTCCTCATAAATTCCAGTCGCTTTCACGAGCCGCGACCGTTAATCATTGTTCGCCCGATGTGTGTGTGTATGTGTGTGCGCGCGGCAAACCGATAAATAAATAATGAATTCTCCGCGTTCGCCGTAATAATATATAGAAAAATAGCCGGCTGCGTTAAATCCGTTGGCCGCTCTCAGCGGAGAAACATGGTTTCGTCGTTTGTGACATTTCAAGAAATTTCACCTTTTATCGAAGGAATAAATGATCTAAATGATCGTTTTTACGCGCCGAAAGGACGTTTCCTTCCTTCTTTTCAGTGCGGTTACACCGCAACTTTGATGCTCGCGGCCAGTCGCGGGAGAGAGCTCTCGCTGCCACGCAGTCTGGCCGACTTGTCGCGTCCGTAATCGCCGGTCAAACGCACAAAGAGCCAGTAAATTCCCTCGTCGTCGTCGTCGTCGTCGTCGTCGTCTCGTCAATGCGGAATCGAGAGCAGCGCGGAATTCGTACGCGAATATGTATGTACGGACAATGTACTCGCGCGGCGCGTCGAGCGTCGACGTTCACCGCGTAATACTTTTATTTCCTCGAGCGACGAGCCACATGTACGGGGTGTCTCGAGGCTCGATGTCGATCGTCGAAAAGTCGCCAAAGTATGCAAATACTCGATCGGTATATTTCGATTATTCATCGAGTCTGATGAAAATATGAATTTCATCATGTACGAGGGGAAAACGAGGGGAAAACGAGGGGAAAACGGGGGCCCGACGAAAGCGTTCCGTTTGGAATTTCGGAGAGGCGCGCGCAGGAATGAATGAAACCACTATCCGCGCGAGTGTCCGTTATACGCGGAGGAGATAAACGCGTTTGTTTGGTGCTTCTTTTTTGCCCGGCAGTGAGCGCAGGAGAGCGTGTTAATCCACGAGTTGCCTCGCGGGGCTTTTGCAGTACAATCCGCGACTGCGAATATACGTATACACGGCATGGAAATATACACGTACGTGTATACTGCACGCAGTTTCATATCAGAGATCGTTATAACGGTTTAATGCGCGACTTGCTGGAAAACGCCGCGTTAAACTCGCACGAGGAAAAAGACGCCGTATGTTTTTTTTCTTTGTTTTACCTCGTCTTGGCGTTTAGCGAGTGGAATTCTCGTTTGAGCCTCGCACAACATATCTCTTTGTGTCGTACGTTCTCCCGCTCGCTCTCTCTCTCTCTCTCTCTCACACACTCCCTCGTTCCGATATTATTCATACGTATATACGAAGCATACATGTTGCCGGTCATTATCGAACGTGGAAACAAACGCGCAAACGCCCTCCCCTGGCACCAACATCTTCCTTCTCTCTCGCGTTATTAACGTTTCGATGAATGTACACACGAATACGAAATGGAAAGAGTGAATAAGAAAAAGAATGCGCGAGCCGAAACGTTGAATTTACCGGCGGGGAGGGGGGAGTGATGGCATCAAGGTGCATCTCGCAGAGGTGCAGGTGATCGAAACCGTGCCGCGCAGTCTGGCTGCCGTTTCGCCCGTTGCGCATGGCGCTGTGCGCCCGATAAAGACAAGGAGGGAAAGAGCCTCAACGGCTCACAAACTGCGGCAATATCGAGTGCACTCGACCAGTTTACGCGACTTTTATATTACGCAGCGGGGCCGCGCTGGATGCGTGAGTAATTACGCTTGCCTGCTGGTCTCTCTCCCTCTCTCTCTCTCTCTCTCCTTCTCTTTCACGTACACATGTTACGCTCTCGTACACGCTCACAGACACACTTATGAATATATAGAGATATACACGTGATAAAATATTGATAAAATAATGTTCTTCGTGATACACGCATGTGTATACACGAGAAATAGTGATAATGGGAATGAAATTTTTCGGCGAGTGAAAGGTGGGCATTTATCGGGTGAAAATTGACGGAGGATTTTTTTTCAAGAGGCTATATACGATGATGATGTTCGCCTTATTCTTGGTCGGCAAGATCGAAAGTATATACGCATCTCGCGTTGAGAAAAATGTCGGAGAAATGAAAAGTCGAACGTGATAACCGCCCCGAGAGTTTCGAGAGCGGAGGAAAGAGAGGAGAGGGAGAGGAGAGGAAAAAACGAGCGTGCGTTTCGTTCTTTCGATGTATGCATCGAGGCCCGCGGGCGATATATCGTTGAAATCTCACGACCGCGCGGTAATCGTCGAAACGGACGGTCGCGTTACGAAACTCGAACAATGCATTTTTACTTTGAGATTGTTCGCTCGGTGCTGAGGGAAAAAAAAATCGACCGATGGGAGAAAAACGTGGCTTTCCAGGGATTCTGATTACGAAAAAAGAAACGCGGCCTCGTGATGCAACACACGGGCCGTTTCGCGTCCGATCGAACCGACTCGAAATTTTTCAAACGAATATACACGCGTGTTCCTCCGCATAACTTCATTACGATGCCGATGAAATGCCGATGGTTTGACCGTGATTTGACGAATTGACGAGTTGCGCGATGCGTTCGGCGTGGAACGCCCTCTACGTCTCTACGCGTCTCTACGCATCTCGTCTCGTTCGCGCGGTATTGTAATCGCGTCTGCGCACGCACGGTTAACGAATATGACTCGCCGGAATTTCGTCGTTCCGCGACAAAAGTGAAAGCCGATGACTCGAGCGTTGCACGCGAGATTATGCCGTGGAACGCTTGGTTGGATATGGAAAATGTTCATCCGAGAAAAACGAATGCGCGCTTGATCGACGATCGCCGGGCGGGAATCCTTCGAGCAACGAAGGTCGCGCGACGCACTCGCGTTTCATTTTAAAATTCGATGAATTATAAATCGTCGCTTCGTTCGCTCTCGATATACGAGGCATTCCGGGTCATGTTTCCTTTTTGCGCGATAATCACTTTTGTACGAGGGACGAAAAAAAAACAGAGCGCGACAGTGACGAATCACCTTTGAGAGTACGACGGACTGCGGTATTTTCCAAAAATATCCCAGAAAAAATATCATTCGAGAGACGCGTGCTGCGGGGAGGAGATTCGCGGATAACGAGTGCGCAACGAGCGCGCGTACGTGTACACGGACGCAGAGTCTCGCGAGGAAAGAGCAGCGCGCAGTGCGGAGAGACTCGTCAAAAACCGTTTATGGGCATGAAAGTTGGTGGCGAGAGAGCGGCGAGCACCCCATCGAATCTCGGCAATATGATCTATCAAATCGTTCGCCGGCTCGTTATTTCATACAAGCCAGCCAGGCAGCCAGCCAGGCAGCCAGCAGGAGCTACCGGCAACGAGACAAAGGACTGAATCATTGCCGACTTTTTCCCTCTGAAGCGCGAGGGCACATTTTCATGAATCTTCAGCATGTACCAACGTGTTTTGGATCGAGTTGGTTCACTGTAACGTTTGCCATTTTTTTTTCCTTCACGATGGACACCCCGACTCGTGCTTATTCCCTTTGGAATTGACGAGGCTTTGGAATGCCGTTTGGTTCGTCCAGATATCGTAATTTTTCGATTTTTGCCGGATTTTTCAAGTAGGACCACCGATTTTCGCCTTTGCGTTTTTTTCCCCGCCGTTCGACATCGATTTTGAGAGGGAACGAATGTAGCTATCCGGATGTAACTTTCACCATTTTTCGAGTCTACTCTAGGGCTTTTCAAAACACCCCCGATAAACGTATACAGCGTAATTTGAAAGGTAGTTATGGGTTTTTAAACTTAAATTAAAATTTCGAGAAAACTCGAGGATCGATGCGGGAACGAAGAGGAAAAAAAAAGAAAAAGATCGAAACAAAAATAATTGAAAATGTTACTCACGCTCTTGTCATGATGATTACCGTGATGATGATGATGATGATGATGATGATGGTGATGGCTATGGTGATGAGTATCGAGTTTCATGTTGGCGCAACGATTGAGCGCGTGTAACCGCCGGAAGAGGCTCTGCAGCGAGTCGGCCTCGAGGAACGGATGGTCTTTGGCAACGCCCGAAACATCGATCGGAAACTGATAATCTGCAATCAAATTGAAAAATGAAAGAAAATCATTTACGAAAAGATTGAAAAAACAATCTCTCTGTGTCGTCTCGCGTGTTCTTTCTTTCGCAATTTCCGGTTACCGTGCGCGCAAGCGAGACTCGAGAGATTCGACGCGAGGTCGTACGCGATCGAAATAGATTCATACGCACCGCGGGGGAACGGAGACTCCGTGGCTCCAATGTCATCGATAACGACACGTATTTTTTTTTTCTTTTTCGTAATCCTGGGAGTAGATTGCGCGAATCATGGGGGGGGGGGGGAAAGGAAGGAAAAGAAAAGAGGAAAAACATCTCGGAGAAGCATACTCGTCGGTCGTAGGGTGACTTGCGCAACTCGCGCGCGGTACAGAGACGACCGCCGGGAGATGAGAGATCGTGACGCGATGAGAAAAGTGGAACGCGCGCGATCGTACTCGATAGCGATCGGCTTCGTTACATGTACATATACGCTTATCCACCGTGTGTCTGCGGGAGAAAGAGACGCGATGCGATTAGGGTTAAGGTGATGATTCTCTCGTAGAGCGTCGTTTTTCTTTTTCCGCTTTCGTCGATGACAATAACGACTCGCGCGCGAGTTTCCGCCAAAGTTTCCGACCGCCGAGCGCCGACGCGTTTTCAGACTCGAAGATAACGGATTGCTTTTCTCACGATTTTTCCATCAGAGATCCGGACCGAGAGAAGATACACGCGCGCACACGGGCAAATGTACGGATTCCGCATGTCCGATAGTGGCAATTTCAGCTTGCGAAAACAAGTCTCCTTGAAAGGAAAAAACGACGGAAGAGAAAGAGGAAGAAAAAGAATGCGCCTCGAATGAGATTGCGACCGAGGCGGCACATTCTTTTGCCTCTGTTTTCCCTCTTCATAAAAATGCCGATTTCTTCAAAGAGCAGATAAATACGCACTGAGAAGCACGAGCTTGTGTACAGTGCGATATGCGATACGGAAGAGTCTCCGTGTGCGAAGAGAGCGAGTTTATCGCGCCTATCGCGATAACGAGATCGAGGATCGCGAGAGGCACACCGCACCGCGATGCCGGTTATTTTCCTATGCGCGGGGCGGCGGCCCCCCGGCCAACCCGCGGGAATAAATTATTCTCGACGATTGCTTTCCAGGAGGTACTAATTACCGAGCTTCCAGACCCTGTGAGAGCACGCGCGCGCGCGCGCAGCACGAGGGTAAACGCCGGCGATGTACCGCAAAGTCCGGCGAACGAATCAATTATCACGGGAGAGCCCCACTCGAGGGACCTTTGTCGTCATTGACACTTGGAAATGACAATAATGACAATGACGATAAATAAATATTTAGATATTTTTGAAAGGGTGTCGGCGAGTCCCGCGAACCGATTCCAAAGGAAAACAACGCGGATATCGCGAGGCTCCCCCGACCTCCAGGTTTTCATCTTTTCTTCACGCAGAGCGTCGAAAAGATGCTCCACATGCGTACGTACAGACTCGTATCACGCGGGCGCGTGAAGGAACGATGGATCGTAGCCTTCCAGATCCCACCTTGGCGCACCAAGATGGTATTCATATTTGGACGCGCCTACCTCCGCGTGTGTCCCGCTCATTAATGCTACACGAGTGAAAAAACACGAAATAATCCGAGCGTAGTTGCCAAGTTTCATACCCGATCTGGCGTGATTACGGCGAAATGCCATTCCATGCCATGGAAACAAACAACCATCTTTGTGGAAAATTTTCACGCGCATTTTTTCCTCCCGGCTCGTTTGCGTCTGCGGGAGGGAGGGGGGGGGGGAGTGAGAGATATGGAAAGTCTGATTCTAAAATGCTGATAATCATCTCTTCTTGACGAGACTTGATGTATTTTTAACGCATTTATTTTGACTCGATTAAACACGTCGTGCGGTGTAGGTTTCGTAACGCTTCGCGGCGACTTTTTTCATTATTTCGTTCCACGATAAACGACGCTCTTCGCGCGCCGATGAGTACTCTCTCGGGTTTCTCGCGAGAATCCGCGCGAGAATCCTCTCGAGCGTTTCTTTAGCTTTGATTTATTTAATTTGAAGAATAAAAAACGAGGAAAAAAAGAAAAAAAAGCATGCCCGCGTAAACACACACGTGTGCGCGTGCTCGATCGGGGCAAGAGAGATCCTCGAGTAACGAGCGTGTTGTCTCATTATCCGCCCACGTTATTTTCGAGCCCAAGCAGCAGCGGGCTACATCGCGGAACGCGACTGCCTCCGGGGTTATACGATATACGTACAATGGATCATTAAGCGATTCTTCATTCCCACAATATCGCGGGAATATTCCATCGTTTGATGAAATCAAAGAGAGGCGATAACAATCGACGAGCGACTTTCGTTGAAACAAAAGTGGCGAGTTTGGCGTGTGTTTGGCTACTCTCGTCGGGTTTTTTTGCTTCCCTCCTCCACGACGCGGCGGCGCGACTGCGGTTACACGCGCGACGCGCGTTCCCGCCGCGATTTGCATATATTCACGCGTATACAAACCGCTATATCGAGCATGTCGTTTTGTCACAACGTTCGAGAGATTCGTCGGGTCGTTACGGACGTGGGCTCTCGCGATATGCATTGACGAACACGCCGTATACGACGTTCGTTCCACGCTCGAGAGCCACCGCGCGACACCGCGCGACACCGCTCTCCCCGTGACTCACTCGCGTCCGTGCGTGCATACACAACGCGACGCGGCCAACAACGACGCGTCCGCGCGTGCGTTGTTACTCCCGACCACCGCGTGAATCGCGCGCTCGAAACTTTTCGGTCCATCGTCGCACACCTCCGCGCGAGACGATTCGCGCGCCGCTTGTTTCTCGGGGGGATGATGATGATGATGATGATGATATTTTTCAAACGAGACAACAACCTGTTGCGCGTAGGATACGTATACCGGATGCGCGAGTGAGTCGCCCGCGAGGGACCGTCAGAGCCAACGAGCACGAACGGCATGATTAATCGCGGAGAGAGGCTCGAATCTAATTACACCCACGCCAAGAGCGACTCGCCGACATACAGAGCGGAAAAACGAAGAATCACGCGTTGTACGAGTCGACGAATTTCCCAATCGCGAGGGACGCGCGAGGATTTTTCAACACGAAACAAACAACCGATCCAAGGACGTGACCTTCGATCGGCGTGCGCTCCTCCGAAATACGACTTTTTCCAGTTTCGGTACTTGCCTCTCATTGTTCCGCCAAGCCGATAATTACGCTGCATTCGATGCTCTCTCTCTCTCTCTCTCTTGATCCTCTTGCGTTTTTATTTTTCGCTCAATTTCTTCCCTCACCGGGGTGCTGGGACAAGTGTCCCTTTGCTCGCTCGAAACGAGCGGCGATATTAATAAACGCGCACAAACATCGTAATTGCGAAGAAAAAACAAAACAAAACCTCCGACAGAGGCCGGTGTACCGTTATTATTGTTATTATTGTTATTATTGTTCATTCACTCTCGTATTTTGTCGTAAACGACAACGACGTTTCGACGAACGACGATCGGGGTTTTCATCGTCCCGTTCCGATTTTACCGACATTTTTCACTCCAACGGAGAAGTGGAATAAGTGAAGTGTCGCGAATAATACACGAAAAAACGTTCGTCCCTCGTGCGAGACGATGCCGCGAGGGAACTCGTCGTCTCGCGTTTTTCCTCGACCCCGTTCGTCGAACAGCGGCAGCGGATTCTGGACTAGCGGCGAGGCGCGCGTGTGAACCGTGCGCCAACTCGAGCCGGACTGCCGAAAAGTCTAGAGAGAGAGAGAGACTGTGGGAGGGGGGATAGCGCAGCGCGTACCCCCACCCCGAGACGGGCGAACCCGGCGAGGGAATCGCGCGTGGTGGGGAGGGACTCGTGACTCCGTCACGCGCGTATCGTTGCGACGGTTGTTTTCATACGCGAATTTCGGAAAATAATCGTTGATCGATGTTTCCCAAAAATAACGGCACTTTCGATGACTCGATGAATAAACATTTCTCCCTCGGTTTTCACCTTCCTTTTTTCTATGTTTTCATTCCCCGAGGAGAAAAAGAAGAATGTCGCGTCGAACGGCGAAGCGTTGTTTTTGCCATTGTAGGGAGTTATCGCACGGCTGTGTGTGTGTATCGCGAGTCCTCGCCGGATATTCCAGACCGAGTACCACTCGCTTGTTTCACATTGCGGTAGCGTGTCCAACGGTTATATATATCCGAGTTCTATTGTCTATGCAGTTTATTATGCGGCGAGATGCGCGGGATTCACGACGACGAGAGGGGTCTCTCGTGCTGTGCGCGCGGCCGTGCATATTATCGCCGACTGGAATCGCTAGACGCAATTTGCATGACACTCGCAGCCGTATTTTGAGTGGGATGACAAGATCGTGATGAAGCAAAGTAACGTTAGAGGATGTAAAGGAGTCGAGGAAAAGAGAAGATGAAGAGAGTCTCGAGCGGCGTACGAGCGGCGTACGACGTGGAAAAAATTCATCATACTAAATTGTTATTTTCCTTTTCGACGCGATTATACAAAGATTTTTTTTTTCTTTTTTCAAAATCCTCATCGACACTGGTTTGCGCGTTTGAACGTGCGATGAATAAAGAGTCGCGGCCACCGCGGTCCATGGAAACGATTAATAGGACAGAGGCGCAGTCGGAGGGAGTCTGTGCGCTGGTCGTTTACCGTATTAGATCAGCTGAGCGAGATTACCATGACGCGAGCGGAAGAGGGAGAGCGGCGAGGGTGACGAGAGGAGAGCTCATCGGCGGCGGTATCGCGGAATGTTTTTTTTTTTTTTTTTTTTTTTTTTTGAAAGGCCAAGCCTGCACAGGAACGCCAGTCGCCGTTCGTGCGCGACGGACGAATCTCCGAAAGATGCACAGCTCGCTGCTGCGGGAACCGTGGCATTTTCTCATGGTGCAACTCGCCGGTGAAAAGAGGGGAAAAAAGAAGCTCGCGCGAGGATAAGAGTCAAGAGCACGCGAGGTGTCGATTAAAGGATTTACCGCCAACGTTTTACTCCGCAACTTCTCAGAGCGCTCGCTGCTGCTTCCCCCCTCCCTCTCTCGTTTTGACTCGATTATTCTTCGGATGCCCTATACCGTATGCCGTATGTATTTTTCCAAGACCGCAGTGATCGCAATGCTCGATATATCGAAGCCGCGCAACAGCAGCATGAGAATAAGAGGAGGAGGAGGACGAGGAACGAGTCGGCAACGCGTGCGAAATCGCCTCTGTTCTCTCGCCAGCTCTCAAACATCAAGATCCGTATATACGCGCGATATGTTTGAGCCGTACGTGCTGTGTATTCGACATTTGTCACTTTCGCAATGCTGTTCCCAAGGCGATAAATAAATCGGTAAAGAGTTTGCGGCGTTTGCGCGCACGCGAGACGAAATAAAAAACGGAAATTTCACGAAAATCCCACGAATCTCTCGTTTTGTTCCTTTCGGCAACAACGGCGGGGAAAGATCCGTTTCGCAGAGTGCCAGCACGCTCGACAGAGTGTGGTAATTCCGAGAGACGAAATTTTCGCGTACAAACGCGGGAGAAAATGAGGATGAGGAACAGCACGGCGGAAGACGAGTCCGAAACGTCGGGCGAACGAGATGACATCGTTTCGGGGAATTTCGCATTCGCGCACCGTTGTGGACAAACCCGAGGGCGCGTTGACGCGCTCGCGTCTTTGTTCATTTTCGCAGATACGCATTTCGCAGCCAAACCGCGCGACGACCCTCTGGACTTGGTCCCGCGCGAGAGGGACGAAAAATCCCCCAAATCGATCGACGAGGTCGCGAGGATTTCTCGCATCGCCGGTAGGAGAGACCGGCGCTGATGAGAGAAAGAGAGAGAGAGAGAGAGCGAGCTTGGAATCGCGATATGTAAAACGTCAATTTACACGGAGTTTTCGTCGCGGCGCCTGCACGAAAAAGCCAGAGTGTTGCGTTAGCGACGCGGCGCACGAGCAAAGACTCTCGGCACGCCGCCAAAACGGACGTGTGTCAAAGACCTCTTTCGTTGGTGGCTCCTTCTTTTCCGAAATTCGACCATTGAATTCGTTTGATTCGCCAAATGATTTTTCATTCTCTCGGCCGCTCTCCCGTCAGCGCGAGGAGCTTTTTGTCGATTTGCGCGCTCGAGTCTGCTGCTGCTCGGACCTTTCGATAAATCGACGTATTTCGGGCGGACCACGAGTGAAAATTGGACGATAGCGCGGGGCTCGGCGCGATAACGGAAATCCTTGGTGAATTTCGACGAATCCTCGTCGTTGCGAAAGCGCGATGCGGGGATCGCGCTGATATTTCGAGAAATAAATGAGAAAAAATGAATGAAGGAACAAAGGTAAAAATAGATCCTTCGTACTTTGCGCGGTGGCGAGATTATCGCGAGAGCAATTTCGAGGGAGTCGCGGAGAGAGTGACTTTCCGCTCGCTTTCCGGCCTTCCCGGTATATTTAACAACATCCGCGACACGCGAGCTCTCGCGAGCGCGCCCGGCACGAATTTCCTTTATTTTTTCCATCCCCCGTTGCGCCAATGTCACCGACCGAAATAAAACCTCGTCTCTCGGACGCGCCATGTTCAAACGAGCAGCCTGCTGCTGCTGCTGCTGCTGGTATTACTCGAATTATTATCAACGATACGACCCTGCTGGGTAAAGGTCATTTTTCGCCATATCCGCGACAAAAACAAAAGAGGGCGGCGGAATATTCCACCTGGCGTTGAACGACGCTCGACTCGCTCCCGTTCCTCGTTCGTTTACGAGCGCGCACGTATACGTATTTGTATATTTGTGCGAGTATACGCGCACTCGCGTCATTGGAAAATCGAGCGCGAGAGATACGAGGCCGTATATTCTCAAGCACCCTGAAGCACCGAAATTCATATCGTTAAAAAACCTCCTGGACATTTAGCAGACGTTGGTTTTTCTGAGCGCGGCGTGTACAGCGTGTACAGCGTGTACAGCATCGCCCGACAACACACCCCCCCTCCCCGCCGAGTCAATTTGTTTTATACAATATACGATATCGTATTTTTTCCTCCCGCGCTCGAACACGGCCTCTTAATTATAAAAGTCGATCGAGCGCGGCGGCGCGGCCGCGAGAGCTCTCTCGAGTGCCGGCCACTCGGACCCCCCCGGAGGCTATTTTCATGCATTTGCCAACGCGATTCTCGTATTCCGTGTGCGCACCACCGGCATGCCGCGAGTCGATCGCCAACCACGAGATACAACGACGAGACGGACGATTTTTCGCCTCGATTTTTACTTGCGTTTCGCCGGATAATCGACGACATTCGCGGAAATTAAACGTCCATCATGGTCGTTTACGTTTCATGTTTCTCGCGTATACGTCGCGAGACTGTTTCGCAAACGGCAAAGAGCCTTAACCCACATTTATCCCGCTGTCTGTATCGCAAACGTAGGCCCTCCTCCAAAGGGCATTTTGAGGGATCGCCACAGACGGCGGAGAGAGAGAGAGAGAGAGAGAGAGAGAGAGAGAGAGAGAGAATGATTTGGAAATGGAAATTTGTTCGTCACGCGCCGACAAACGCGGATGTATCGGTGGTTCCCGCCGAGTTGTCGATTCCCAAACGAACACGAAGAGGAGGATACAGCAACCCGAGGCTCGTGCTGGGAAACGCGGTTGGATCGCGAGTTGGACCCCGGCCAAGCAAAATTGTTCATCTTATTGTCGATCCGTCATAAAAGCGCGACAACCGCGCGCGCGGTCTGTTTCCACGAAGAGAGTTTCTATTCGCGACGTTGATCCCGAGACGAGAGAGGAGAGCCAGCAGCCCCTCGGCCGCGATCCAGCACCGACGACGACGACCACGACGACGAAAATTACTCCGAACGCGATTAATCAAAGATTCGCGAGAAAACGTCAAATGGACCGCGAGGGATGCTGCCGAGGGATGCCGCCGAGGATTTATCAAAGATTTATCCGGCAGAGGCGAAAACAGCTGGCGAAACGTTGATTCAACGTAAATATACGGAGACGAGGATTTCTCGGTAATTCGGTTAATGGATCTTGCTCCTCGCGCGCGGCAATAACGTTTAATATCCTGTTTTCTCCGCCGCCGCCGCCGCCGCCGCCGCGAGACGCCGGTGAAAATAGCGCAGTGGGGATCAAAAGCGTCGCCGAGTCGTCTCCCGACTCGTGTTCCCTCGTTCCTTTTTGGCAAACTTCCCGCGAGAGTCCGTCTGTCTTTCAGTCTGTCCGTCTCTCTCCTCCTCGGCGAAACACTACGTTTTCCCATCGAGGCGAGTGTTTGTACTCGCGTGACGACGAGTTATTTCGACTTTTGCCGCGCGATCAAAATATCATTTAAACGGCCCGATTCCGATTCCGATTCCTCGACGAAATTAAACCACCGCAGAGTTATTCTCGCCGTTTCTCCGATGCCCCGCCGCGTGTATGAAACGTCAAACGACGATCGATTCGTTGACGAACCGCCGTTGGACTCGTCCTCGAGAGTCCGAGATGAAAAACGACGCAGTCGTTGTAACGCGAGTTTTCGAGATCAAGTTTTCGAGGATTCGCTATAGGTCGACCGTGTGATATATATATATATACTCACCCTCGTACATCTGGGCGTACTGCGGGAAGCCGGCGGCCCTCAACCACTTGCATGCTTCCTGAGCTTCGATCTCTGTGCGAAACAAACGAGAAGAGAAGACACAATTACAAAAAGCGCTACGAACAATTCGTCGTACAAGAGGCATTTGTCATCCGGGTCAAAGTGTTTTTGTGAGGATAATCGGCATCGAGTTTCGATCGAGTTTGTTTCGGGAACATTTCAGAGGCATCCCCGCCGCCGCTCCGACGTTTCCTCAATGAAAAACGTATAATCGATCGACGGACGCGACCAACTCGTCTCGTCGCTCCGTTCGTATAGCCCGATTGAAAAACGAAGAACGAGCAATCGGATGATGGAAAAAGTTGCCCGGGCGAGCAAACTTCCTCGGGGATGAGAGACGAGAGATGCTGCGCGTTGTCGTCGAGAATACAGCGGCAACGAGCGGCTAAACAAAACAAAGATAAAAACAAAGAGCCCTCCCGTCCCTCCCGTCCCTCCCGTCCTCGCTGTCGAGGTATTTTGCGGAAAGCATGAATAAAATAACTCGGGAACGGTCACAGCGCCGGAGAAACGCGATCGACATAACCGGTCTGATGCCCCTTTTCTTTTCAATCCCCCCGTCGCTCGGCCGCTCTTTTGCTCCCGCGCGGAGCAATCTTTGTCTTTGTCTCTTGTTCGCGAGCACATGCACCAACGGTGTTGGTCTCGCGTACGAAAAAGAGGCTGTAAATCGCGCGAGCATCCTCCGCGTTCAAATGTCACATCCGCCACGGTCGCTGTACTCGTGTGCTTTCCACGAGTGTATATCCTGTGTGTATATACCCTACGAGTGTTCCATCGCCGGCGCGAATGGAAAAACTCTGCGCGATCCGCGAGCGACGTTTGCGTACGTGGAAATGTCCATTGATACTCGCGCGGGGGTCTCTTTCAATGAAAATATCTCCGCTGCCGTTCGTAATTCATCGACGCAAGATAATATCATTTCACGAAAATGAACAATCATATCGCGGAGGTATAGAATCGCGGCCGTTTATCGGCGCGACAAGTTGCCGAGAGCGCGGCGGACCTGGGTGTGTCAGCACGCACGCCGACGAGCGTATATGGCCGGGCTGGCTAACGTAACCCAGAGACACACATTCGAGATAACGCGCCGCGTATATGTATACGGGATATGATACACAGCACGGTGTCGGCGTCGTGATCCTCGCGGCACGGGGTGGAGGGGTTTTATCGCCGATTCCGCCGTCGAATCGACATTGGCCAAACCTCGAAAGAGTACTTTTTTTTATTTCCAATCATTCGGACCGCGGAGAAACTGCGGAGGAGACTCTTTTGCCATTTGCCGTTTATGCTGGGAAATTAAATCCCAAGGTGCTGTCTCCGCGTTTGATAGCGGAGGCGAATTATAGAGTATATGGCGTATTTGTCGACGCTATCAATCTCTTTTACATCGCCGCGGTATCGCCAGCCGTGACCTACTCGACGATCGCGGACGAGCGAGAGAGAATCGAAAATGAATTTCTCACGTCCTTGCCGCGCGGCTGTGTTTGCCGAGGTGTTTGCCGAGGTGTTTGCTGGCTGTGCGCAAACTCGAAATAAATTCCCCTCGAGCGTGACGCACGCGGCGGGGAGAGGCTGTTTCTCGTTGCAAACTCGAAACGTTATATCGCGATAACAACGCGCGCAATGTACGTAAATATTATCGCACGCATGGACGTTCGAAAATAGTGCTCGCGAACGCGCGATTTTTCCCGCGTATTTATAATCGCGCGAAGCGGACTCTCGCGGAAAAACATGGGTTTGTCGCTCGACGGAAATACACGAGGTCTCTCGCCTTTCATCTTCCTTCCGCGCTTTTTTATCACCTCCGCGGGCGCCTCGCTCGATCCGATTTTCGCGAAATCCCGCAAAAGTATCAGAGAAACAGAGAGTCAGTGACTATAATCTAACGATATTCTTGTGAAACTCTGGTCGAGCGTCGAGCGTGCGGCACGGCGGACAAATTCCTCAACGAGGAGGAAAAGGAAGCCGGTGGTCGTCGCCGACGAACAGAGAGAGGGGGGGAAAGGAATCGATTTTTTTGGACAATCGTCGAGGAAATTTCGCTCCGCGACTCGGCGAGGGCAGAGCGCAGCGATGACAAGTGGGACAACGCTCGCGCGCGCGGTATCGCCTTTCCCAGGAAATTCGTAGGTGGCGAATGACGAACAATTCCCACCGCGTATACGTCGAGAGTATACTCGAAGCTGTAAATTCTCTTCTCGAGGCATCCGCGAGCCTGTGCGGAGGAGACGCGCGTTTGCCAATATACGACAATAGCGGCGGCGGCGGCGGCTGGAGGGAGATAACGCGAGGTATCAATTTCACGTGGGTATTCGCTCCAGAGAAAAGTTTCTATACGGTCGAGGAAATATCGAGCCATTTTTGTGAAACTCGCAAAGCAGCGAGAGAGAGAGATAAATGCTTTGCGAGACGAGATGAGCAGCGAGTGTACGCGACGAGTATATGTATGTACGGACGTGTGTGACTTTCTCGCTGCTGTAAATGTGTCAAGTGCGCGCGGCTTGGCGCGCGACGTCGCCGCCGACGAGTCCCAATCTCGTAATCCCCAGCAGCAGCAGCAGCAGCAGCAGCAGCAGCGCGGGCTTTATGCACAAATTAGTCGTTGAATGGTTTTTTCATCGGGATCGATTCTTTATTCCCTCGTCCCGTCGTCAAAATCTCGATATTCCGTTGAAACGAGAAATTTACGTGCATTTCAGGCTCGCGCGGACGAGGAGAGCGAGCCGGCATCTCCTTTGCCACTCTGACACTCGCGAGTTTTTTTTCCATCAAAATGTCAGCCTGTACTTTCATCGTCGCAACGTCAAAGACTCTGTGATTGTATCTGAATTTGAAAAATAGCGACGAGGAACCGGGGGGGGGAGGTAGAGGAGACGAGACGCGGACGTCTGGCGCGATACCGCGTTCCCGTTTTGGTTCTCTCGGCTCTCGAATGCAACTCGCGAGCCTCCCCGTTCCTCCTGCCGTATTTCTCATCTCCTCTCTTTCCAATCTCGCGCGCGCATGTAATCGCGCGTAAATACACACGCGTACGCGTCTCCGTGTGGGTACGTGCGCGTACATAGAT
The DNA here is from genome assembly GCA_959613375.1 of Heteropelma amictum. Classification (NCBI taxonomy): domain Eukaryota; kingdom Metazoa; phylum Arthropoda; class Insecta; order Hymenoptera; family Ichneumonidae; genus Heteropelma; species Heteropelma amictum. Next base: position 126,216 of record OY390721.1, on the reverse strand, counting down.
TATACAACAGGATATTGCGCGGAAAGGACGGTACACGCAGGCGGCGCGTAATAACAAAATCGCTCGGCGTATTGAGCCGTTACGAGATCGACGGCGAGTCCGGCGAGGCGATATGCGATAAATAATTCAATCGAGATAAAGACGCGCGTGTATGCGCGCGCGCGCGCGCGCGGAAGCACAGAGTGCAGCAGCGCGGAGATGGCGGAAAAAAAGGCGCAAAACGGCAAATGGAATTGCGTCGATGCAGTTACCACCGCGCGCTAATATTCTAATTCAAGATGGGCTATATACGCGAGGTGGCGGCGTACATTGAACCGGCCGACATATCGCGCGCTAAAAGCACACGCGCGGCGCGAGCGTATACAGCGGCGAGATTGTACATCGATGAGTACCGTAATTCGAGCCGCGGCGAGACGCCCGATATTTTCTCTCTCTCTCTCTCTCTCTCTCTCTCTCTCTCGCGCTCTCCTTTTACGAGAAATAAACAAATACGGCGAGGAACGCGTGAGGAATTTTGACCGAATTAACGCTCAACGATCGACAACGCGCGGGCGACGGGCGGGAAACAATCGTTTCTCGAGAGAAGACGCCGCTCGTCGCGGGAATCGTGGATCTCGCTCGTTACGAGCCGCGCTGCCGACGCGACACTCTAAAGAGACATTGGATCTCGCCGCGACTCACACGGACAAATATTTACCTCGAGAATTCTCCTACACCGGGGCGATACACCGAATCGATTGAAATTCACTCGATCGTTTTGTTTTTGGAACGTCGTGGGCCTTGGCCGCGCGCGCCCGCGAGCGTATAATGGCTTTTTGATAACGAAAATTGACGCGCCGGCGATCGAACCATTTTATTTCGTCTTTGTCCGTTGTACGAATTTCAATGAGATATATTGGAGTTTTCACGGAAAAGCGTATATAAAAAGAGCTGCTCGTACGTACGTACATACGTCGGCGGTGATGCCACGGCGGAAGAGCGAGAGTCGCGAGATTCCCAGCGGACCAGCGAGAGAGAGAAGACGACGAATGACGGTAGTCGTCGTAACCGCCGATAACCATAAAAGGTACACTCGATCCTCTCTCGATTAAGGACGAGGTCGCGCGTGTATCAAGTTGGCCCGACAGCCCGATCGAGCCTCCGGAACTCGGTGTTTTCGGCGACCGTTGCGCATACCTCGGCCATGCATGTCGAAATATATACGTCTTTCGAAAAGGTTGTTTTCGCAAAGAAATACCAATGCGAAAGAAGCCCGCTTGAACAGGTTGAACAATGTGTGCATTGCGCGTATACGTCCGTTCGAAATTGATCCTCTCGGGGTGTCGAGGAACTCTGCTGGTACGGAACGCGTACGAGCGAGTATATACGATACCCGCGCTGCTGGTACACACCAGTACACACCAGTACACACCACCGGATTGCCGCGTTAGACGCGCGGTAGGCCAGTGTTGCAGCAGAGTCGTTCTCGGCGTATGGTGGCGCATGGTGGCGTATGGCGACCGAGACCCCATCACCGAATCCAATTACCGATACGTCGGGTCAACGTATGGAAATTAAAGAAACGTCCTCTCTCTAGCCCCGCGATAGTGCCGGCAACATTCGAATCTCGGACGAGGAATAGAAACTCGAAAAAAACGAGGCTGGTCGCAAGAGGACGCGCGGCTCCGCTGTGCAATACGCGATTAAAACTTGCCCGTGTGAATCTCCGATTGATCACAACGATTGCGATTGTGAGAATCTACGCTCGAGCGTTCGAGTCTCCGGAGAGAAAGAGAGAGAGAGAGAGAGAAGAAAAGATAACAAAGGCAACAACAGCAACGTCGAATGAAACTAATTCCCGCGCGGCGTCTGGCCTCGACTGGCCTCGACCTGACGTTAGAAACGAGCAAAGAGCGAGAACGAGGGAGGGCGACGGGAGGGACACACCGTGCAACCATCAACGGTACGTTATTATCGCGCACGAAGCTCGGAAACTTTCGTACTTGATTGTAAATTCCATTCAACATCGACACCCGCAACGCGCGTTATATCGTACGGAAAATCCATCCTGCCGCGAGGAAACAATGGAAAATTCAATTTCCCTCCGGAAGGGAGAAATCACGAGCCAACTAGATTGCACATTGTGCGTCGTGAGCGCGAAAACTTTTGCATTTAGCAATCCCCAAGAGAGCCGCGTGACGGTTCCGTAATCAGCGGGAAATTTCCGATCGCGTGAGCTCTTGAAAGTTGAAAATTTGAAAAAAAAAAACAAAAAACAAAAAACAGACAGGGAGCAAAGAGATTCGAGAGTGCGCGGTTGCCCAAGGGGTGGAAAAAAATCATCCAGGACCATAGAGTGGACACGCGTGCGATATGCGCAATTTGCACCTCTTCCATCTTCCTCGTTGCTCTTGCCTTCCCCCTCGCTCCTATACACCATCGCACCACGCACTCGGTCTTCTTCTCTACGAGCCGAGAATGAATAATCGCGGAGACGCGCTCGTGATTGCGCGATAGAGATGCATCTTTCTCCCCCTCCCCTCTCTCTCTCTCTCTCTCTCTCTCTCTCTCTCTCTCTGCGCAATCATCCCGCGCGAGCGCCGTGAACGTTCCAACACCCGAGAGTCTATTCGTGAGAGATATACCCGCAAGATTGATGGCTCTATCCTTGCTTCCATCGTCTTTGATTCTCCTCTTTCCGCGTTATCCCCAAATGACGCGTATAGACATACGCACGAGTGTTTACTCTTGAATACCGCTTATTGTTTTTTGTTTTTAATGATTTCAAATACCGCGCGTACCAGAGAGCCGCTTTGGATGATGGTTGAATAGAAAATACGATATGATGCGCCTGGCGCTGGCGTGAAATTGTCGCGTGGGCAATACGCCGAGCGCTACCGCCGCGCGCTCCTCCCGCGAGCATCCGTTGTTGCAACGTTTTATCGCGCGAGCAACGGTACAGATCGAGGAACAAACGCCGCGCTTTGAAATAATGAAGAAAATTCAATCGTTTCCCCCGCTACTTCGTACGCAATTGCGAGAGAGGCGATCGTTTGTTTTCTCGCAGCTGACGGCAGCGAGGCCGAGTTTTACGGGTAAATAATGAAATTTCGCCGCGGAAGTGAGGCTGCATGCGCTGTTGAAAGCTTGGACGAATTTGCAATTTGATGACGAAAACGACGCGCCATTTACGAGTGAGTAAAGGGAAAAAAAGGGAGGGAGAAAATTCAAGAGAATTTTTCTCGATCGACGGACGAGAGCGGTCCCCGCGAGCGGTTTAACGCAACGAGCGTGAAATTTCTGGCAACCCGATGCGTCGTTTTGTTTTTTCACTCGGCATCTCCCTCTGGCTCTCTGCTGGCCGTAACGCGTCCGAATGCGGTCTGCCTTGAGGAGTCGCGCGAGACTCGAGCCAATTCGAGCCATCTCGAGCCATCTCGAGCCAACTCGAGCTCTCTCGCCAGAGTGCACTACTACGCCATGTACATACAGGGAGCCCGTGAAAATGCAGATTATCCCTCGAGCTTTGCAGCACCGCACGCACGTATGACGCTCCAACGATGCGATAGTTTCGTTCGACGCGCGCTGCTCTCCAATGTCGTCAGAGAGAGAGAGAGAGAGAGAGAGAGAAAGAAGAGAAAGAGCACTCGCGTCGTAAATATCGTCAATTTATCTCGAAATTACTCCCCCGGGAATTTAATGGAGCACAGAGTGTTTTTGGAAAATGAAATTTCGTTCGCGACGATACAGGGCAATATTTCGGGGCAGCGAGGGAAAATTGGCGAGTCTCGCGATCAACACCGGAGCACGGAGATGCAAAGTGGATTGCTCCTCGCCAGGGGCCGCCGCGCTCGTTCATTCATTTTCCCCAGTGACCAAATGAAATTGAAAAAATCTGCGGAAAGAGACGGTCAACGTGTTTTTTACTTTGCCCAATTGATATTTCCACAATGGCGCCTCGGGTTTTCTCGCGTGCTTGTAGGATGAAAGGGAAAAAAAGAGCCAGGCGACGAAGCGTTGATGCGCAAAGAGAGACGGGAGAAGGGCGAGTAGGGCAGGCGACAAACACTCGCGAGAGCCTCCGCGGCAACAATGCAAGTGGGGCATCGGTCCAAAAAAAAAGAAAAATAAAGAAAAAAAAAAGAAAAAAAAGGAAGGAAAAAAATCTGGAGCAGCACACAGAGTCTGAGCCCGTAGATCGGTGAAATACACGCAAACGGACACACGCGGATAAAATGCATTGTGCAGTAAAATGCAGTATGATATTTGACACGGAAGAGCGGTTTTCCAAAGGATGAAAATTCCAACGAATCGAATTGCGAGGAGCGGCAGCAGCAGCAGCAGCGACCAGCAAGGTGGGGATGAAATCGAAGCTCACCGGAGCACGATGGAAAAACACTCGAGCCACCCCGGCGCGCTCGTCCATTCATCGCGCAACGTGTATTGTTTGCGAAAAATAATTGAAAGCAACGTCCAGCGCTTGTGCATCGCGATGATTCCTCCCGCACCCCGCGCCTTCGCTGTTTTGCCTCAACAACGCAAGGGCGAGAATTTTTGACATTTTTCAGCGATTATCGAATATGGGAAAATAACGCGCCGGTGGGAAACGGAGCATGAATTTTCATTGTGCGCCAGCGCGACAAACGTCCTTTACTCGCCAAGAACGCAATTTCGTATATTTCATCGGACGATGAAATATACCAAAGGATTCAAATAACTCGCGTCGTCTTTTATTCGCATCGCGCGCTCAGAGAGAGAGAGAGAGAGAGAGAGAGAGAGAGAGAGAGAGAGAGAGAGAGAGAGAGTTCTGGAATTTCTTTCCTTCTCTCCTTCTCTCTCTCTCTTTTTTGTCAATTTCAAAAGGCAAAAAAGATGGAAAGGATGTGGCTCGTCCGTCTCGTTCGTTGACATTTCACAATTTGCTCATCGCGCATTCGCACAGAGTGGTGAAAAGTTTGGGCAAATTGCAACTTTTTCATCAGGACGTACGAGAGTCCTTAAAAGCCGAGATGGAACGACGCGGAGAATATTCGTCCGGAAATATCCAGCACCCACGCGGAACGCGTTATTTATCGCCGGCGGTCAAAAGTTTCTCGCCCGGACCGGCATCTCGCCGCGATAACCACCCGCCAGCATGATGGACATAATTATCGTACTTTATTTCCAACGATAAAAATGAATAACAAAAAATAACGAGTGAAAATTGGAGAATAAAAGCACGAGGAGATGTCCAGGTAAAAGGGATGGATGTTCGTGTGGAGCTCGTAGGGACACGCCGCCGTACGTACCCTTTTATCGAGCGGCATGATTTTGATTTATTTTCGTTGGACCGATGCACGGGCCGCTCGTTTACGGGGGAATCCCGATGCAACCAGAGACGCGACTATCAATCGAGATGGTCCAGGTTTCTCTTTTATTCATTATCTCTCTCTCTCTCTCTCTCTCTCCCCCCCTCTTGGCTCCGTCGTGAAAAATTCAACGGCTTGAAATACAACATCCTAGATCTCGCTTCGGGTCGAAAAGTTCAGGGACAAAAAGCTCGTGTGCAATAATACACAATGCTGCGCGATGTCGGACCGTCTCGGAGGGAGAGAGGAAGAGAGAGAGAGAGAGAGAGAGAGAGAGAGACGAGTCCATTTGGCTCGAGAGTTTTGACGAATGCGACACACTCTGAGAAACTGCTAAAGATCGCCGGGCGCGATGATCGTTCAAAGTGTCGGGGGGAGAAAAAAAAAGAAAAATCAAGTTCGAATCGCGACAAAAATCTGCAATTCCCCGGGGATTCGTCTCTTGAGTCTTTTTGAGAAAAAAGACGGATGAAAATATCTCGATACGGACGGCGTTTGTTCGCGCTAATGGAAACTCGATACAGGAGGTTGATTGTTACAAGCGCGGATCGCAGAGTCTGCATGAAAATTCGAGGGCGAGCGTGTTACCTTGACACACATAATCGCCTCCGTATCACATGGACATTAGAGCGGGAAAATCCTGTTTATTTGATTTATCGCCAGAGTCGAAAGGTCAGCAGCGGTCGATGCGGAAAACCAATTTACCTCGAATCCGGTAGAGATGCTGTTATTGTTGTTATTGTTATTGTTGTTATTATTATTAATATCGCGAAACAAGGTCGATGAACCATCGAGAACTCCGTCATCTCCCAAATTGCCTCTTGTATCTATTTAGCCAGTGCCGAGGCGAAAGGTGGGCTTGATTTTGACGCGAAAATCAAAATGAAAAAGCGAGTCCGCGTAGGGACGAGTTTCTCCCTCCGAGTTTGGAATGTTACGACAACGCCTCCGTGACAACAACGACTATTTCTACCTCTCGTTATTTTCGGTACCTGCGATTTTTCTTTCCCTCATGCGACGCCAGAGGGCCTCGGCTTTGCGCATCGGCCAGTTCTCCACTTTGGCGCTGAAGCTTCGAAAAAATTTGTACTCCTTAAAGTGCGACATTCGCCTGGCGCTCCCGCGGCCGGAAGTCGTCTCGCCGATAACGGGCTGCTGCGCCGCCGATGCCGCTGGACGATTCGTTTCGGTGCTCATTTTCCCTCGCCGATCTTTCGCCGATCTTTCGCCGATCTTTCGGCGCTCTTTCACCGCGGTATGAAAATCGTCGACTCGAGCTCGAGTCGTCCAACGTACCTCGAATATTTCACCTCCCGGCGTGGATCATTCGAGAATAGAGAGACAACTCGACGACGGACGGACGAACGCGCGAGAGAATATTCATCACCGGCGTAAAGTCGATTGCCGCGTGTTACAAACGCGGTGGCGCGATACGCCGATGAGCGAGCGTCGATCTAAAATTAATGAAATGAGGGAGAAAGGACAAAAAATACGCAAAGCGCAAATGGCAACGATTAAAAGGGCATTTGGTCGCTCGAAAAGAAATTGCCCGATTGCCCGATGACTGGAAAAATTGGCTAAATTTCATGCACCGATCCAAGGAAATACGAGGCCGCGAGTTTTCCTCCTCTTTCGATGAATCGTAGAGCGGACGAGCGAGGGAACGCGGAGAGGAAGATAATAACGTTGCTCGTCGGGGCTTTTCGAGAAAAATCAACTTTCAGCGATTATCTCGATCGCGGAAGCAGTGCCAATTATGCCACGTTACGTTGTGCGTGCGACAAGCGGCGTTATCGGCCAAATCACCACGGATAAAACTGATCCGCGCTCGATAATCCCCGATACGTTGATTAATTGGAGAAAAGTGCTTCTCTCTCTCGCTCGCTCTCTCTCTCTCTCTCCCACCCTCTCGGACGAAAGAGAAACAAAGTGACAGAGTGGAAAGCTCATCGATGAACGTGCTCTACCGGGCAAAGTAATATTAAAGGTCAAATTCACATGTGGAACGTTGGATGTTGACGGTTCGATTGATCGCTCGGTATTTTTAGGATGGCAAATAATCAAACGATACCACGTGCTGCTGCGAGCATCGACCAATTTTTCTCACATTTCTCTTTCCGAGTTTTTCTACACCGAGGATTATCGCTAGAGGAACGAAAAATCTTGGAAATTTGCGCAAAAAGCCGTTTGATGACGTTTGTTCAGAGAGAGACAGAGAGAGACAGAGAGAGTAATTCACTTTGGCGGGCGATATCAAGTTTTACAGCAGCTTTATTGCGCTCGGGAGAAGAACAATTTCTCTCTCCCTGCTCTTCGGAGACGGAAAAAAAAGACACGTATGTGGTACGCGTGGGACATCCTCGCGAGTGTCTCTTGGCCGAGATTGCGAAAAAAATAGGCCGCCAATTTTCACGGAAAACAAAAACCAAACAACGCAAACAAGGAAAAACAAATGAGAGGGCTGAATATTGGATAATGCAGGAATCGTATATGGCCAGAAGATTTTCACGCGACAACTTCCGAGGCGAGATTAATGAAAATGACGAGAGAAATATATCATCGAGGTCCTTCGAAGCAGGAACGAGACCGCGAGAAACGTACGCGAGAAACGCCTCCCGTAGAGTGCGAGGAAGAATCGCGCGTCAGGTTGAACAGCGAGGACCGACTAGTCCGACTACCGTGTCGAGAGCACAGCCAAGCACAGCTTCGCACGGGCGGCTCTCTCGTTGGATCGTCGAGGAAGCGCGCGCGCGCGCTCGCGCACGTTGCGAGCAGACGTACGAGGCTCCGAGAAGTGTTGCAGCCGCCGCGGAGGGAGAAAATAAACCATCACGGGGAAACGTTGCACCGGCAGAGGGTGAAAACGTTCCCCCGAGTCCCTCGATAATCGATATTACGATTGATTCGACGCGGAGGTAATCTTGACGAGTAACGGTACGATCGAGGAGAAGCCTCGTGCTGCGAATGATTTCACGCGAGCCAGACGCATTTCCTCCGTGACTCGGCCAAACGCCGAGCCGATCATTCAAAGTTTCATCGAGGTTTCGAGGTTATCGGCCGCGTGCTCGCTCGATCTCTGCACGGCGGCACTCGCTTTTCGGACACCCGGTATATGCACACTCACGTTCATCAGCGAGCGTGTGTATGCATCACGCGCGCAGTCCGTCGTTGGGAGTAATTTCCGCATTGCCAAAAGTCGAACGGTTTCGCCTCGTGTCGCGGTCAAAGACAAAGCGCGGTGGCGTCGATGACGCCAACGCCGCGTTTCGTCGTTCTATCGCACCGACAATAGCGTTGCAAACTTGCGATCGAATTGCGAAATAGAGTCGCAATTTGAAGCTTTCGCGATACACCTTCATGCCCCCCCCCCCCCCCCGCTCTCTTTCCCTCTATGTCTCTCTGTTTCACTCCGGTGGTTTGTACACGGGGCTTTTCCCTCAAAGTCGACGGTGAATCGCTTCGGTGTGAGATGATTCGAGTATTCGCCATGGCCCCCCTCGTTGAGTCTAGCCGGCGAATGAGCGTGTTGTCGAGGGGACGCAATTTTCAAAATTGACGTTATCCGGTTCGACGTCGGCGGCTTTGACGCGTGTACGACGAATATGCCAACGATTCGACTCGCCGAAATGCTGGCTTTTACATTCTTTTCGACCGACGACCGAGTTCCAAAGTCCTGGCCGGATCGTCAATGTTTTTCAAAGATACGCGAGCAAACGACGGTTAAATCGACAAATCGAGTCGCCGAGAGGCAGAGCTCGGCGGCGTCGTCGCCCCGAAATGTTTCGTCGGCTCCGGGTATCGAGGAGTTCCTCGATGAGATTCGGCGACGTGCGCTCGTTCGTCGTTTTTGTACGCGAATAAGAATCAACGATAAGTAAGCGGACGATTGGACTCACCGGAAAGTTGACGCTCCGACTGCGACCTCGGCTTCCGTGGTATCTGGAATAAAGAAACAACCGTAAAAGTTGACGTCGAATTTTCCTTCGTGTTTGCCGAAAAATCGTGTAAACGAGACAACAAAATGTAGCGGAGACTCGGTCGTCGACCGAGATTGAGAGGTTAAAAAATCGTCGAGACAACCTCCGGGCCGCTCGGCGCAAACATATCAGAGGTTAGAACGAACGTTTTGCAAAATTGCGAGAATTTTCAGGCTCGGCCGTGTGGTAAAACGCACGAGGGCGCGAAACGCGACGATTCACCGTCAGTTTTTCGCTCAAAGGAAAAATTGCGAGTCCTTGACGTATTTTCATGTTCCCTTTTGCACGATTCTCGCGTAAAATTGGATTTTCGTTTACTCACGAACGGGCGTATCGTACATCGTGCGGTAATTCCGTATCTCGGGATTGGAAAACTGAGCCCACGCGCGAACCATGCACCGAGCGTCTGTTTGCCGGTAACGCGCACCTCGGTGGCTGGGCGTTGTTCGTGCGAGCTCGCGGGGGACGCGCGACGCGGGAATTTTCACTCGTAAAGCGAGAGACACTTGCCAGCGGATTATTCGAGGGTCGTTTGTCATGTCGAGCGATTAATTCGCGACACGGCTCACTGGTCCATTAAGCTTTGATCAATCGCGGACACGACTTGTTTCAACATGGCGTCGACGACGTCCCATCGCGCTCGCTCGCTCGCTCTCTTTCTCTCTCTCTCTCTCTCTCTCTGGTGCCTCGCCGTCTCATGATGGCGTCTTTCAACATGGCGGAAGTTGGTTGCAGTAAAAACAAACAAGGTCCTACCACGATGTTCGATCGCGTGAAAAATCGATAAAGGAGATGTAGAGAGGGGAGGAAAAGAGAGCGCGAGTCCGTATGGATGCGAGGATGAATAAAAAAAAAAGTAAGAAAAGAAAAAAGCAAACTTTGGTGGGCTAGCACCGGCTTTTTTTGTTTACCCGAGACGCACGACCGCACGAGACGCTAGTGGCGCCACGCGGACACCGGCCAAACTACATCGTCGGCAACTGCAGCGCCGCCACGCGACGATGCTCGTAGAGCTGCAGTTGCTTCGAGCGCCACTAAGCGTCGTTTGACCGTACTTTCGCCGGAAATGGAAATTTGACGAAATGAAAAAATGTCATCACACACTCGATCAATGCTGCGCGGTGTGAAAGATGGTCGGTTTCTCGCGCGAGTGAAATACAAATACCCGCATTTTGCGGACCGACGTCCATGGAGCAGAGAGAATGTTTATAACGGCGGGGGCTTCGCGAGCGCGCGTGGGACGATGACTAATGTCCGTGTCGCCGTAAAAAGAAACACGCGAAATCGCTCGCGGATCAAGGAAGGACGAATGGTTACGTCTCTAGCCGCGAGGGGTAGCAGCGCCGCGCAGCCTCATACCGGAGCACGAGCGATCCGAGAGACTGGACACGCGCTAATCTCAATACTCGCGATTCCAGCGCCGTATTTCTCGCTCTGGTCACGTGATTAATGCTCGTATCACACGTACGCGTATTATCCGTATTTATAACGGATAAACTATCAGTGAAAGAGGAACGGACCGAGCGTTTAGTCTCGCTGACTCTTTGATCCTTAATAACCGCCACTCCTTCCGTCCTCCAATGTCGTAAAAGCCATCAATTTACCTGAGGTTTTTCTTGTCCCTTTGCAGGCCGAATAAAGAGAAGGGATGTGCATTTTTCGCACTTGGCATACGCGAGGAAACTCAATGGGGCAAATGGGGGAAAAAACGTGTCTCACCGGCTTGCTAACGTTGTCCATGCCGGGCGGCTTGTTCTCCAGGATGGGGGCGCTGCTGCTCTTGCTTCCCAATTCGTTCTGCAGCGGCTCGTGCCTCAGCTGAAGACTCGCTGCCGATGGCGAGGATGGAGCCCGCGGCAGCAGAGCGTCCAACAATTCACCGGAACTCAACGAGCTACTGGCTGTTATGCAAATTGCTGAAAACAAAACAACGACTGAGTACTTCCACGCAATTGAATTTCGCTCGTCGTCCAAGTCTGTATGTGCCAAGTCTGTCAACGACGAACCTAATGGTAGATTCGTCGGCCTCGGTGGCTTCACGCGCGGCAGCGTGTCGTCGAGTCCGCTGCTACTGTCGACGGCGTCCTGAGAGCAACGATCCTCGTCGTTTGCGCGAGTCTGCGTGTGCACGCTCTCGCGGCGTATCCACACGTCCGTGGAGTTTCGCTCGTTTCGCGAGCTCAGCTTTGACGGCCGGCGCCTAATTCGCTCCCACGTTTCTTTCCTATGGCATTTACTTCCGGTGGACGCTGCAACGGCCATGAAAGTGCAAAAAATACATTGGTCGAGTGAATGAAAAAAAAAAAAGTTTATATTCGGGTCTCGCGATCGTTTCAATTTGCGCGGCGAACAAATGCACCCTTGGCCCGAGACTCACGTTTAACCGAGCGTCGATCGGTACTCCTGGGTGGACTGGCAGTGCCGATTCCGCTCTCCAGCGGTGAGGAGGCTCTGTCATTGGTCGTATACGGTGAAACGCTGCCGGACGATATCTCGTCCATGCTCTGCAAGAGATCCTGCGACGACGAGGAGGATCTGTTGTCATCGTCAACGGTATCCTGAGGCGAGACGCGATCGAGAAGCGCGATGCTCTCGTCCTGAAGCGAATGAGCGTCCAGCTGCGATTCGGCTGGATGAAACGATGGCCAAATTTCATGATAAATCGTCGCAATTTTTCCACACTACGGTATTTCTCGCCATCTGTGCGCGCGTGTGTGCGTGTGACTGTGTCTTTCAACTTTACCTCGCAGTGATTCGCAATCGCTGACCCACGTGAAACTCGAGCTTCGCGATATCGCCGGTGACGTTTGCGTCGCGATATCGTTATGAACGAAGCTGCCCGCCGGTGTATCGCTCGGACAGCAGGAACCGGAGCCACTGCGAAGCCTCGAGAACAGCGATTGCAGGGATATCGGCAGCTGATTGATTAATCGACAAAAATAAGGTCAAGGAGTCGAAAGAATCTTGTTGCGGTAACCAACGACGATCAAACGACAAAGAGAGAGACAAAGGAGCAAGTTTCAACGAAGGAAAAGAGAATGAAAATTGCAAATAGATGCACTCACCGAGCCCGATCTCGAATATCGATTCTCGTCGATTCCGATAGCCCTGATCGCGTTGCAATAATCCATTTTCATTTTTTCCAGTGATCTTGACGCGGCGTTTGAATCGTCATCCATCAGTTTCACCGCGCTGTCACCGAGATTGCAACCAACCCCAACGTCGTTGAAGTTCGCGTCTGCACTCCCCTGCTCTTGATGATGATGCTCCTCCTGCTGCTGTTGCTGCTGCTGCTGCTGCTGCTGGGGCCCTTTGAAATTCTTTGATTCGGCGGGACTCGTTCGGCGGCCCGCTACGTCCTTGTCCGATTCGGATAATCTCCCCGTCGCGAGGTTGGATCTCAGTGTCAAAGCAGCTGGAGAATCAACGATTTCATCCCGAGATGTCAGGCAATCATGGTCGTCGTTGGTTTTTTCAACGGAAAAACGTTCGTCACTCTCGGTATGGAGGAAATCGCGATCGGGTAACGACGAGACTCTGACGAGGACGGCGTCGCTCGTGCTTTCACCAAACGGCGATGAAAATTGGCACTTTTGTAAAATCCTGGAAAACGCGAATCTCTTGTCGTCGGTTGGCGTTGACGGAGCGGAACGAGCGATGGACGGATTCTCCAACGATCTCGAACGCGTCACCGCGCAATGCCGCTCCTGCGAAACCTGGCTCTTTTTCGCGCGATTGAATCTCGGACGTTTGAGGCTCAGCGGGCTCGTCGGCAAATTCCATCTTTTCTTCCTCGTCGGTGGCAATTTCGTTGTATCATGGTTGACGATCGACGATGATTTCTCCAAAGATTTATCTTTATCATCATCGTCGTCGTCATCGTCGTCGTCGTCGTCGTCGTCGTCGTCGTCGTCGTCGTCGTGAGAATCGTTCGTCGCCGAGATGCAACATTCCTTTATGCCGTTTTCACGAGACTTGGTCACCTCCTCGTACGAGTGTATCTTGGTCGTTGATTCCAACGTTTTATTATTCTTTGGCAATACGCTGACGACCGCGCGGTCGCTTTTTTCACGAACGCGCGACCTTTTTCGCCGAGTCAACGCACGGTTTATCGGCAGACTAGATGTATCGCGAGACTCGCCCTCTTCAACGACGGTACGGTCGTTCGTCGTCGTCGTCGGCGTCGTCGTCGTGCCCTCGAAGAACGGCTCCTCCTCCTCGTCGTAATCGGAGCTCGGGATTTTCGTCTCGATCCCGCGCAAGCTCTCGATTCTCAAAAGTGACGCTTTGTCCCCGATGAGATCCTTGGGATCCTCGTGAGCGGTATTCAACGCGTAAGACGCCGTCAGGCCCATTTTCGTCGTTAACGAGGTACAAGTGTCGTCTCTCGCGGATATTTCGGGCGGAATCGTCTCGCCGTTGGATTCGCCATCGGACGTTATACCGAATTCGTTCAATAATTCCTCGTAGCGGATGATGCGATCGTCGGTTCGTTTTTCACAGGGCAAACTCGTTGAATGGCCCTCGTTCGCCTTGTTCGCAGCCACGTCGAATCGAGCCTCGTTCGTTTCATCGATCAAAGATCGATCATTGTGGGAGGGGGTCGACGAAATGGTCGATGAATCGATGGTCGAGTTTGCTGGTATTTCACTCTGATGGAACGAGGAGGGAGCTGCTACTATTATATCGTCAATTTCCTCCTGCAACCGATCGAGAAAAGCGTCTTTTTTTTACCCCGCATTCGGAAAGGTGACGAAAAAAAATCATCATCGGCATTAATTGCCTTTAAACGGATGTACAAAACAAGAGAATATCGCGCGTTCCACGCTCGTCTATTCCGTAAATCCATCATTTTTATTTTCAATCACCGATCGCTCAAGGATGTTTACCGGCAAAATACCCGTGATCCTTGGCACCCAGTTGCCGCCGCGCAACATGCTTCAACGATTCGATCGGTATGGCGAATCCGTATCGCGCTTGTATACCCAACGGTGCTACTTTTCCAGCAGCTGCCGCTGCTGCTCGCCGCCTCGAGGCGTTTTATACATGTGCAGTATACGAGATTCAAGGCGCGCGCATAAATAATCGAGAGAGACGAATGAAAATTATTCTCAAAGTTTCGAGGATCGAAAGAACGCGAGGCCACTCGTCTTGTTGGAAACAAACGACGCATGTATATCTGTACATTTCATCGCGAATTAAGCCGAAGAGAATGATATTGTCCACTCTCGGCGTTCCTCGAGACATCCTAGTTCCTGCATTAGCGATACAACGAGAGGGCTAAGGGGGCCAGAGGGCCGTTAAAGCGTATGTCTGTGTATAAATGCGCGATTATACGAGAAAGAGAGATGCGCGCGCAAGACTGCAATATCGACGTTATGTATAAGCTTGTTGCGTTCTGTCTCATCGTTTCCGTTCATCCCTTTTCGCGCAGCCTTCTTGTTCGTCGTGACTTTTTTTTTCCTCGCTTTTGAGGTTTGCGCGCATCGAGCACGTGGGCGCGAGCGCGACGCATTCAAACTCTTTAATGGGTCAGACGTGCCGCGGAGGGAGCCGCGAAGGGAGCCGCGAAGGGAGCCGCGAAGGGAGCCGCGTTGATGAACAAACAAAGGATTTTCAAGCTTTGTTTCCGATCGATTGTGGAGCAATGAACTGTGCAATGAAATTTTTAACAACCGCGATATTTTGTTTGCAAAATGGTCGACGACGATGCTCTCGGTAAATTCGACGATACTCGTCCAACTACGGTGGAATTAGAAATGCGCGCGTTTAGTACAGCGTCCGGTGATCCTTTGATGGAAATGGATCCTACCGCGTACGCGCTGTTTGGACACGAGATACGCTTGGCGGACGCGCCAGTTTCCCGAAAGGTCGCCCCGCAATCGGCTCGGTACGAGCTCTTTGAGGCGAACGCCGCCGCCCTCGATAATCCTCCTTGTCCAGCACGGTAACGTACGTACGGACGTGTGAAAATTCACTCTGAATCAATCGTTTATCGTTGAAAATGAAATTTCCATCGAGGCTTTCGTTACCTCGTCGTTAATTCGGGATATCCGCTGAAGTTCCCGTTTCCTCGTCTTCCATTTTTTTAACCACGCGAAAATTGTTGCTCCGTTTTCAAATTTCATGGGAAAACTGCTGGAAAGTACGTTTATGAGTGAGTAAATTCGCTCGGCTCGATCGCGCGCTCGAAGGAGAGAGAGAGAGAGAGAGAGAGAGAGAGACGGCGGAAAGTTTGTCACACCCACACGTGGAAGCACTTGTTCACATCGTCGCCGAGGTATATCAACGAGAAACACTACTGGACCACTGGAGGCGATCCATACTAAACTCCCACGCGCGTTCGCATTTTACAGAAAGACCACCTTCCCCCGTGCCCCTTCGCCATCAGCAGAGGCGTATCGGTGGAATTGGCAAAAAATGGATAATGGCCGTCACAAAACAGATGTTTCGTCGAATCAAATACTCGTTGGATAAAACAAAAATGCGATACGAGCCCGAAATATTATAATGGTCGAAAATGAAGAAAAATGAAGAAAAATGAATGAAAGCAAGAAAAAGTACGACACGATGCAAAGACGCGATCGAGACCTCGGGAAAATTCGTCAATCGTTGATGATCGTTTCGGCGTTGTTGCGATAATGATGCGACGCGCTCCGTTCGACGAGATTAATGGGCTCTTGACGCGCGCGCGGTCTCTCTCTCTCTCTCTCTCTCTCTCTCGTATAGGAACGACACACGATTATTATTTATATACAGATACAATAAAGAAACGAAGGCCGAGAGAGGACAACGACGACGAGGAGTCTGGCGCGTGAGAGGAGAGACACGGCTCGACTGTTTGGGAAATCGTAATCATGTGTCTGCGTCTCGATGGATTATTGCCCACTCCATCACCCGTGACTGTCCTTCGCTTCCCAACGCGATTCGAAAAAAGTGGGAGAAACCAATGCAACTCGATTACACACACACACACACACACACAAACACACACGCACCAGCGTACACGCGTTTCAACATTTATTCGACCGTAAAGTTTCATCAGACGTTTCTCTGTCGACATTTCCCCAATTTCCTAATAAACGTTTAAACACGCCGGATAATTGACGAATGATTCGTCGCGTTGCTTCCGTTTAAAATCTACCCACGACGTATCGACTGGAACGAATTGGACCATATTTGATATATCGAATTGGTTCATTTGGCGCGTGAGTCATTTACGGTGCATCTCTCGAACGAGACGAGAAGATGATTGCGCAAAACGGTTTGTTCGGTAAGAGGGAAAAATGTAGCTCAAGAGTCGTTGAAACACGCGCTCGACTCTCCGGATGAATTCTCGCGTAAAGAGAGGAGACCAGATGCGCCAAAGTCGGATGAAACAGAGCTCCGTTTATTTCGTTGATCTCGAAGGGAAAGGGAATAAGCGCGATAAGGCATCTCTACAGAGGCGCCGATATCGGGGCATTCTCATTGAACAGCGCGTGCCCGGAACTCGTTGCCCACATACGCAGAGATGGCAAACGGCCAGTGTACAGAGCCTCCGAGAGATAGAGAGAGAGATAGAGAGAGAGAGAAGGAAAAAATACGCAAAAGGACGTGGTAGTAGTTTGTCTTGGAGCGCGAAATATTTCAATTTCGCAATGAAGGAAAAAAAGAGCCAATGAGACCGCGTCGCGCTCTCGAGGTGACGGAGAGACCGTGTGGGAGAATAACGCAAGAGAAGAGAAACTGGTATGCCCACCCATCGATGCAAAATTCACGACTTGCTGCTCTCGACGCTCGCTTATTACGTCGCTAAGGAGACGCCAACGAAACGAATACAGACGCCCGAAAGGAAAAACTGTGTAAGAGGCATTTTTCTCTTTTTTCCCTCCTTGCGCTGAATCGTGCGCGCTCGCTTTGTGCAGAGTTGTGCCGCAAGCGGCACAATCTACAAACTTATTTTATCCATTTTGTCTGATTTCAAAAACGTCAAGTTGTGCCAAGATGGGAGAAAAATGGATGTTGGTTGCACGGGAAAAAAAGGATTTTTTTAAAAACGAAACGGCGGGGCCAACTTTACACACACACACACACACCTCGCACAACTCGATCTTATACCTCCGCCGGCGTAAACAAATTATTCTCACGGTTCGGAAAAAGGAAGAATACAGTTCGATAAATCGATTGGAATAATCTCGTGTGTTGTATCCTCGGGGACGGAGGAGGAGGAGGAGGAGGAATAAACAAAAGTCGTGTAATCCAAGACGGATGAAATCGATGAAACGGCGTTTATTCCCCCCCGAGAGAAGGTGAGAGTGAAAGTGTCGAGAGCGCGGCGTATCGACGATTTCGATACGAGAAACAGAGTCGGGAGGTGGCGACGAGTTTTCCTCTCCCTCTTTTGGTTTCCCTTTTGTTCGCCTTTTCAAGCCTTGGTATACGATACGACGAAATTAAAGGTCCAACGGTTCGATCGGGCCTAATGAATCGTAAAAATTGTCGATCGGAGATTTGCGCTTGAACCTCAGTTTATGGAAAATCGCGTAGTTGCGTAATTTTCGTATTCTTTCGTATTCCTCGCTCGTTTCCTCAGTCTGAAACGAAGCGAGGGACAAAACGTTCGCCAAAGAATCTCACGAGCGCGCGGTTTCCCGGTTTCCCCGTTCCCCCGATGAGAACAGAGAGAAGAAATTCTAGACCTCGAGGCGTTTTCGACGACGAAAGAGAGAGAGTACGCGCGCGCCCTTCTTCGGAGCTCCGCAACATTCGACCGGGTGCCCTTTTCATACTCGGAATTCAACGTGCGCTTCGATTAAAGGCGAAGCCCGGCACACTCGACGTATCGAGTTACCAGGAGGGCAAGGGGGGGGGGGGGGGGCAAAGAGAAGAAGGGAAAAAAGGTTGAAATCGATGAAATTTACATGAGATCGGAGGCGATAAGTGTCAGCATTAAAAGACCATTCGTTCATGTCGACGACTACTACCTGGTAACATAAATTTTCGGTTACCGGAACACTGTACCATACGTACACGTATCATGTGCTATATTCCGTTACGCACACGGAGCCGCCCAGATGGTATATCGTAGTGTATGTACACACCGTCGGCTGAAACGTCAAGATCAGCCCAACGACGGATCAACTCTTTGCGTTATTGTCGCATTTTCATTGTTGTCTGTTTGAAAAAAGGTTGAAAATAAGTCTAAACGCCGATAAAACGAACAGTTTCAACGGCTGGGCGAATACGCGTTATTCATCGGTTTTGAAACATCCTGTACGTGTATCGCGGGTGTGAGCGTAAGCGCGATTCGATCAACATCTCCAAGAGGTTATCGGAAGGGGCAAAGGATCCGCGTTGTCCGCGAACCGAGTCCGGAGAGTGAGAAAAACGTCCGATGAGAAAGAAAGAAGGAAAGGGGAAGAAGAAAAAGATGGGCGTAAGAAACACGAGACGATGAAAATGAAAGGGAAATCTATCGGGCGTTAACGCGCGTATCCGAGATTTCCGCATTGAGCGGCATCTGGATCGAGCGCTCGGGAGCCCGGATGAAATTCGAGGAGGTTCCCCCTTGCTCCTTTTTTCCTCTTTTCATTTGCTCAAATCCCAGGTGTTTGTGTCGTTTGTTTCTCTCGGTGGCTCTTTCCGTGAAACTCTCTGGAAATGATCGGGCGACGCGTTACGTGCACGCGCAATTATCCCCCGCGTGTTCTTCAATACGACGAGTCACCGCGACGACAGCGGAGAGCGCGTAAAGCTCCACCAAGCTCGCGATAAACCTCCCGTCGTAAATCATAGAGATAACGCGCGAGAGGTCCGGCTAAATGCGCAGCGAGAAAGCAAGAATCAACAGCGTGCGCATTAAAGAGGAGAATTAAAGAGACCAACTTTTGTCCTTTTTCTTTCATTCTCTTCTATCTTTCCGTGTACAGAGATAAGCCTGTGTGCCGCGAACACACTCGGGTGAAACTCGAACGCGCGCGATACGTGACAACGTGCCACGTGACGCAATTAATTATTTCACCGGGAACGCCGGGAAGGGCGGGAACGGCGGGAAGGCCGAAGCCGAGATCGGGCAACTTTGCCATTCTTCGTCCCGATTTTTCAATGAATTTTCTTTCTCCCAAACAAGCCCTCGGTCGAGTCGGATGAATTTCGTCGCGTTGCAAATTCCGCCCGACCGCCTCTGCCTGGCGATTATTCGCGGTAAACGATATTGAATCTGTTACAATAGGCGCGAGTATTCACGCGTGTAACGAGAGCCAAGGAATCGAGCCGGAGCCGCCGGCACGAGTACGCGCGAGCATAATGCCCATGCCGCTGGTCACGTTGCGTAATCGGCGTACACCATAGTGATACGCCGGTGGTACTACGGCTCGGCTCGGAGGACGGGTATTCGTAAAAACCAGAGAAACTTTAGCCGCAAACGGTACACGTTGAACATCGACGATTCACCCTCGTGCGGAGAATGTCATATCCAGACGGTCTGATAAAGTCCAATTGCTGCTCTCTTCTTTCTCGTTTATTTTCCGCAAAAATTGACCCGTGCGCCGAAAACAATGAGAGAAAAGCAAGGATTCCTTACTCCTATCGCTTCGCACGGCAAAAGACCTTTCGTCGTCATTTTCTCATTTCATCCTTTTGCGATTGTCGATTCCTCCCCGCCCCAGCCCGCCTCGACGATCCGACGATCCAGCGTGAAGCGAGTCCCAAATGCTCCCAAAGCCCCAAGTTGCGGCGTGTGGCATAAATTTCGTCGAGTCGAGTCTTGGACGACGGGCATACTCTCACGTGAGCGCCCGTGTGTGTCGTCTCCGATGGCATCTTTTGGAAGAAGCTATCCTCCTTTAGCCTCCCTCCTCCCCCGCCCCGATTTCCATCAGCACGAAGAGAGAAAGACTAACGGTGCCCCGCTCGCTTTTTTTCTCTCGCGCATAAATCCGACCGCCGTCGAAGAGCGTCGTCGATATACTATATCGCGTACACGATTTTGAATACCTATAACGCCCGCGTGTATCCTGTGTTTGGGTGACGTATATGGGTCATGTTGCACGAAGCGAACGTTCATCGACCCAGACAAGATTTTCGTTCTTTCGTCGTTTTTTTTCAACGGCTCTACTCCGGAAAGAGATGAAAAGAGGTAATCGCGCGAATCTCAAGTGCAGAAAGATTCGGCTAGTCGGACGACTCGTCAACGGCGAAAACCAAACGTGAGCAAACCAAACCAAGAGCAACCCAAACGTATTGCGCAACGACGAATGTGACGGACGGCGGACACGTTCGACGAGGTGATGCACCGGCAGGGGGACCGAGGGAAACGCAAGCGGATGTACGTGATCTCCAAACTCACGAAATGTCCCCCCCCCCCCCCCTTCTTCGTAACGTGACTCTGTTGGCTCGCTTTTTTTTTTTTTTCGTTCGCGTTTGCCTCATTGATAATGCGATTCTTTTTGCAGAAACCGTAGGGGCCCGGCGGCTGAATAATCATTCGTAAATGCCGAGCAAAGTACTTGCAAGCGGACAATCGTATACATTTGCGACGATTCAACCGAGGACAAAAAAAAACCCACGCTCTCCGAGCCTCCTCCGTTGTCTCAACAATTTTTCAACGACAATTCATTCAAGGATTTTTCATGGAAAAAGAGGAGAATGAAAATGAGAATTTTTTGCGATCGATAAAAAGGCTCATCGCAATTTCATCCATTGACGAAGCTGCTTTGCGCCCGTGCGAACGGAGAGCGGTATTATCCGTTTCCTAATACGGCGGAGACGAGACCATGGACGTGCACTTTTTTTTTTCTCCCCTCTATCCAGCGGAATTGAATGAGAATAAAAAGAAGGATAAGCGCTGCAGCGGGAGAGCGAGAATAAAACTGGTCGCCGCCGCGCGTATTGCTATGCAACATTTATGAGAGACGGAGAAGACGATGGAATGTCGCGCGAGGGACACGAGACGAATCGTCAATGAAAAAAAAACAACAAACCGAACGAGACGAGAACCGAAAGTCGTACTTGACAAATGTCGATGTTAATTTTCAACAGCTAATGACGTAAAAAAAAAGAAAAGACTATCGGCTCTCGTCGGTGTTTCGAAGAAATGGAAAAACAATCGTAAAGTCAAAATAACAGACTCCCGGAGCCCGCGGATGTCTGTTGCGGAAAGTGCCATCTGACGGGCATCCTCCGTGATTTCTCTCTCGCCGACTCTGACAACAAGGCAGAAATCTGCGATATCCGTCGTGCCCGCGAGACACCCGCGAGATACTTTCAGCGTGTTTTCTCGCCAATTCGATATTCACGATACGCGACGCGACTCGAGAATATCCGTGAAAACAAGGGGGGCCGGGGATGAATCGACCGAGACTCGCATGTGCTCGAGATTCTCACCCCGCGGGGTCGGTGGTAACAGCGTACATGCCCAGAGTGTTTTTATCTCGCGCGCGCGGTGGTCTCGGCGTGATCGACCGTTGGATCTCGGTCACGTTCGTGCAGGCTCGCGGCGCGAACCGCGCCAACGCACCACCGATTGGTAGCGTCGAGTACGATCGATCAGGTTCGTAAAATATAGAAGAATGGGGAAAAAAAAAAAGACGCGAGTTTCGTTCCAATTGCGGCGGAGAGACTCATCGGGGGTGTTTCGACCCGATGGGTCATTTTGTTCCGCCCGAAAGTAGCCGATGTTTTCCGCTGAGCAGACAGAAAAAGAGATTAGAGTCCGAAAGAGAGAAAAAACAAATACATCATTAGTGGAAAAAATAATAAACGTCGAATATGGTGAAAGAGACAGGCGCGCGCGCGTGTAAACGAAACGAACAATTCGAGTACGCCGAGTATCACCGCGTCATTCGGCCGTTTACCGTTTACATATAGATATAGATAAAAAGGGTCGAACGCGCGCGCGCGCGCGCCTATGCCCGCGAATGCATACATTACCATACAATAGAAATCGCATAATAAGCAGTTGCAGAAAACATTTTGCATGCGCGCGCTCCATCCTCCGATATGCCGAATTCACTTCCGTATGGTAGTTTAGTAACGGATTACCGGCTTATATACATGTACATATTCATTTCGCGTTTCAACTCGCTCGAGATCGGACATTGCCGAGGATCGCTGCAGCAGCCGCCGAGCACATGCACGGGGCCTCGTGCGCGAACGCTGTACACGTGCGCGAACCACGGGGCAATTAACCCCTGACACGAATGCATTATGCCGTTTCTCGCCGCGTGATTCCCAAAAATCATGTCCCAGTTCATTGTTTGATCGAGTCGATTAACGCGTCTTGCGACCAACGCAACCGAGTGAAAGCGGAACCTCTCTTTCCGAGAGACAAAACGATCAAAGGATTGAAAAATCCGACGGTCGCCCGCATGAGGATATCATCGGGATGGCGGCGCGAGGTCCGCTCCGCGTCATTCTCCATATCCTCGTATCTCACGAGGATACGAAAACACTCGAAACCTTGTACGGTGCTGCGCGAGCGCCGGTCGTGCTGGGAGTCGAGGAAAAACGAATAAATAACGACATTTCGGAGAGTCTGCCTCGCGGAAAGAAAAATCAGCGCACGTACCCTGGCAACGTCATGAAACAGAGAGAGAGAGAGAGAAAATAGTCGACGAGCCCGTGGAAATAATTAAACGATTGTTATCGATTTAACGACAACGAGCGGAAAAATATGATATCGAGACGAGGCACACGTACGCCACGAGTGCCTCGAGTCGACTCTCGTCCGCTTCCTTGACGCTCTCGAGCCGTTATTATATGATTATTTGTCGCGACACTCGCAAGTTCACGACGCGAAATATCGCCAAGATTGTATACCATAATAGACGAGTCGTAATGTTCTCTCGTCCATGTGTCTTATCGCGACGGCGCTAATAATTGCCATTCATGTTGCATACATGTATAGGCTAATCAACCGGTTACGGAACGCACGAGAGCGAGAGAGAAAACATTCATCACGTAAAACTGATTCAACGATCGATTTTGTCGCGACTAATATACTCGAGGGATTTTCGTCCGTATGTGTGTGTGTGTGTGTGTGTGTGTGTGTGTGTGCGCGCGTGAACTGTGTACCGGCGAGATATCGCGGACACGATCGCCGAGAGTAGAACGAACGAACGTGATGAGCAGCAGAGCCCCGCCGCGAGTGTTTGTACGGGAGGAAATCTCTTCTCTCTTGTGTGTCAGTCATTGAACTCGATTATCGGAGACACTGACCTTTTTCTTCTATACATATCGCGTTCGTGTTACATTTGCGTTTGTTTTATATATCGAACGAAACCAAGATCGATTCAAAGATCGATTCAAAGATCGATTCAAAGATCGATTTAAAGATCGATCATCGTCGGCCTATTTTTTTTTTTTCAATTTTCTCCCCGAGGAAAAAGCGTGCGGCTCGTGTTTGAGGAGAAAACGTAAACATCTCGCCGGGGATACGAAGAAAATGACGAGGGAAAACACAACACGGGCGTATTTTCGCGTGTACGCACGAGCGCGAGTGTGCGTCGTACGTATGCGCGAATGCCACGGGGAGGAGAGTCCGTAAAGTCTTCCGCCGATGGTGGCTTGTAAATGAGCCGTGACGGTGGATATAAATTGCGGAATAAATAACAACGCGGGGTGGGCAGTAAAGTACAGCTTTACGAGAGTCTCTCGCCTCTCTCTCCCTCTGCCCTCCGCCGTCGTACCTTGCCTCGTTCGAAGAGAGACAAACGAAGGGGTGTCATTGCCGAAATCGCCGAGAGACACGCGAATTGGACAAATTTGGAGGAAAAACAAAAGTGATATAAAAAATGTCTGTCTCGTTAAATTCATCGACAATTAGCGGGGAATCAAAGTGCGAAAGGAACATGACGAAACGTTACGACGACGAGAGCCACGAGAGAGTCTCGCGGTGATAAAATGGCATTTTGCGTTTAGCGCGCGGTCACTCGATGAGAATTTTTACGAGATGCGAATCTCTCGTATTCCCATAAAGCTGATATTGCCTAATGGCGATTTTCCCTGCCTGAAAAAGGTTAAACGCGCATGCAGGCGGCGAGTCGTCACTCACCGAGGTTATCCAACCGATGTATCGGCTCTTCCGAGTGAAATCCACTCCGATTGAAGATGCGTTGTTGGGGGGTTTTTTTTTTTCACGTTTTCTCATGGATATGTGCGATCCAACGGGCTCCGTTGAAACGTTGAAAAGTCGCGAGAAAAGAAAACAAACTTGAAATTTCTTCCCGATATTTCATCGATAACGCAATGTATCACGAGAGAGAGACCGTCGAGGACTTTGAACGGGATGCCTCGTGCACGGATTTAACGCCTTTATCATTTGTTTTCTTCTTTTAACGCGGCGAAAAACACACGACACGGCGAGGGCAGCGCGAACGCACGCGTGACGTTTCATCGTAGAGACGGAGAATAAAGTAGCGGAGAAACGTAAATTTCCCCCTTTTCTCCATGTTTGCCCTTTTCGCTCTTGCTCTTTTGTGCACGTGGAGAGAGAGAGAGAGAGAGAGCGAGGGGGTGGTATTACAAAAGCCGAATCGCTAAATTTGGATATCGTAAAAGTCTCCGAGTGTAACTACCCCATAAAGGTGCGCGCGAGACGCTCGGTTGAGAGCTTGCTTTTTCTCTTCCCTTTTCTCTCCTTAATCTTTTGGTCGATGCACGCGCTATAGAGGCTCGAAGCCCGCGCGCGAGACGCGCGACACACGGAGGGGCATATTTCCGCAGCGCGATGCGCACTTGGCGCGAGTGCCAAGCGCTATGCGCTTTTTAGAGCCCATCGTAAAACCGATGCATCTTCCTTTTGTTTCGCTTTTATATCCCTCCTATATGGCTAAACGTATAAATATATGGATATAAACGTGTGTGCGTTAATCCGCGCTGAAAGTCGCGATCTCGTCGAGAGAGAGAGAGAGAGAGAGAGCAATAACGACGAAACGGCTCGTTGTAAACTTTTCATTTTATTCCCATATGGAATTACGTAAAAGATCGAGGTGGAAAAAAGACAATCACCACCGCGCGGTGAAGCGACGATTTTTCGTTCCGGGCGAAAAGTTGGATAAAAGGAAAAACGCCTGGCCGCGATTCGTACGCTTTTCACCTCTGATCGATAAATCTCGAGCACTCTTGGATATATCCGGGGAGAGGAGGACTCTAGCCATAGCGGAGGAGAGAGAAAAAAGATTCGAGGCCATTAAAGCGTTATTCCGACTTGTCGAAACGACCAATAAAATCTACGAGCATTACCGTGGCACGCTCGCGAATGATTTTATCGACGCTGTTGCGCGGATATATACAATAGCCTCGCGTACAAATCGAATTCAATAAACATACATCCTCGGTATATTATATTCGTTATCGTTGCACTCGGTCCCATACACTCGGGGAATACACGCGTGTATTTCATCGTGGGATGATAAATACGTGAATATACGGCGGACGCGTTTTGCTCTCACACCGGTAAAGATAACAGTTTTCCTCGTAAATACAAACGATTATCGATTTCGAAGCATCGCATTTTCTTTCGCATCTCGAGATACCCGCGGCATCTCTCTCTCTCTCTCTCTCTCTCTCTCTCTCTCTCTCTCGCAAGTGCGTAAAGCCTCTCTGCGGCTAATTGAAAAGACGCACTCTCGCACTGATTTCCCTCGCTCCGTGCAGTCTGCCTGCGAATGTCGGCTCTTCATATCGGAGGACGGACGATAATGCGAAAGATTCATCGATGGTCGAATGACGGCGAGACGCACCTGCAACGACAAACCGGAGGGAGGACGAGGGAACACGTGTTGTTGCCGCCGCCAATGTACTTTACGGCCCCAATAAGTCGTACAGCAGCACGCATCGTCGATTCGCCATTCTTGCCAACAACGAGCCTAATCTCGTGTTACATACTCGCGCCAACTGCAACTTTCCTCCGGCGAGGAAAACTTGCCCGATCGATTAACCAAATCGCGGATGCGCGAGAGCGTAACAAATTTCTCTCACGCTCATTAACCCGTCGTCGTGTACGGCAATTAGTACGGCAGAGTCTTGACGGTATCGAGAAGCGAGCGCCAATTGCCCGATAAACTTTGTACTTTCGCTTTTTCCTCCATCTTTTCCTCCTCGACGATGCCCCCTCGCTCAATCTCCCCGTCCCGCAAAATATGCTCTTACACCGTTTGCCTCGTTCGTGCACATTTTTCCCTCTTTCCCTCTTTCCCTCTTTCCCTCTTTCATCTGTCTCTCGGTGGATGAGGCAATTATCATTGTTCCTAGGGAGGAAAATTACGAGGGCGATAAATCATAGCCGGCATCTGGCGCGCGATCGCTCCCATTGATAAGTTACCAGGGGAGCACCAGGGGAGTACCAGGGGAGAATTTACAGTTGCGACACACGCTCGCGTGTAATTGCACACGTACATGTACGAGGAAATCGGGCGTACGAGAGTGCAAAGTGGATTGATCTCGCAACAACGCAATAATTTCGTTTGGTTGCGAAAGGAGGAACGAAAAGATTACGAGGACGGTCGAGTCTCGATGAATTATGATCGAGAAAGGGCCCCGGCAGCTTTGACGCGTGATGATACCGCAAGAGAAAAGTACCCAGTGCTATGCACATACAGTGCCGGCCAAAAGTTTCAACGCGTAAAACCAATTTATTTCGTTTTTTCAGTAAATTTCAGTAAATTTCAGTAGGAAGACAGACAAAAAAACAGTGAAATTCGAGGCAAAACAAAATATACGCGCACCGCAGAATGCAAACGGAATTTTCCCACGAAATTCATGATTTTTCCACCGACCACTCGGAGGACGAATGAAACGAGCAACAATCGCCCGATATTTTTTCGATCAACCATCAACTTCCGGAGCCCATAAACAACTTTTCATTGGAAGCATTTAACTACGATTGTTTATTCAAAAATTGGTATATTCGGTATTATTTTTTGTCACGTCACTCTCTCTCCATTCGCCGTGTTCATTACCGTTCGCACCGAAATACATCACGCGGATATGAAAGGAACAGGGAAGAGGGCGGGCAACGTGATCACCGACATTTCGTAACTCGGCGAGCGTGCAAATCGTGCCGCAAATTGACCGTTCCGAACTCTCCGAGTGCTCCCGAGATGCCGTATGGCAAAAAGCGAGCGAAAAGAGTGGGAGTCGTTTAGTCAATATCGTGTGAATTTGCGTGTGTACAACGCGGGTATAAAGCTTCGGGATCGAGAATCGTTATGCCTCGAGGTCCTCGAGTACATGCGTGTGCGCATCAACGATTGTACTAGAGTCGATGAAGAAAAGTTTAGCGCGCGTTTAATGCATTTATCGCACTCGGACTCGGACGGAAGAGGAAGAACGCAACGTTCGAGTGGCAATTGTAATTGTCATTTTGCATCTGGAAAAAGAGTGCGGAAAGCTCGGAATTGTTGCGATGTAACATTTACGATCGAGATTGGGCCAAGTGCGAGAGAAACGAAGCCCGGACGCGCATGCGCCGGCCCTCGCTCGTTTCTCTCGTTGGAAATAATCATACAAGAGGAAGAGAACGCGATTCGTCCGTGGAGGTGCTTCTCGTTACAACAAACGCGAGGCTGTAATACACCGGAGAAGCTCGCCAGAGGTCTCCGCGTTGGGCCTACGAGAGGTCACGTGTCATATACAATAATCCATGTTCCCACGTAGAGGAATCCCGCTCTTGGACGTTGGTACGCGAGTATTCCCATATTATTCGCGTACACACGTACGTACATGTAAGGCGGTGGCAGACGGTGGCAGCAGGCGGGCGACGTTCGTGCCGCGCTTGCGTCCCATTACTCGAGAGGTCTTTTCCCGTCAGAGGATCAGATGCGCTCGTCACGACATTCAGACCCGACTCTTCATTTCCGACGCTTCTACGAGGCGGAAGAAAAACAAAAACATTTCCTCCTCCGCGCTTCGTCGATCAACGAAATAAACGCGACGGAGATTGCCGATTTTACACGTAACATCCCGTGCAACGCGCGCGCCACTAGCGGTGTTGCGTAATCGAAATATCCCGTCAGTTACTCTCGATTCTTCTCAGTGTCTCCCTCGTAATTCGTTGAATACATTTTTTTCGCAACCGCGCGCATGAAAATACGCTTACGCCGTTTTCTCTCTCTCTCTCTCTCTCTTTCTCCGCCGTCTCTTCTCTTTGCTTCGGCTCCGAGAGTCCAGGTCACGATACGATACATACGTTGGTCGCGATTGTGCGCGTCCATTATCGAAGCGTGGGTCGCGCTCGATTCGCGCGAGCCACATTCGACGGACGTTGTTTGTATTCGCTCTGGCGAAAACGAAAAAAAAGATGAAAGTAAAACGATGCCGCGAGAGCGTGAAACGCGCCTATGGTATTTGTGGATTATTTATTTGAGGATACGTATCGGTGAGGCATCTTTGCCAATTTTCTCTCATTCGACACCTGTTACTCTCGTTTATTTTCCGGCCACCGGAGGTTTATTTCTATCGGACGATGCGCCTCCTCGATGCTTTCGTTACCTCGTTCTCGCTCGAATAATTCCACCAAATTGCTCGCTCGTCTCTCGAACGAAAAACTTTATCACGCATACGCGGAACGCGAGCCGCGTTTACGAGACGATAAATAACCGCGAGCGCATGGGCGTCGTTGCTGGCGCCTCGCTCCTTGCGACATTGCTCGCGAATTATTTCTCAGAGACAAAAGACACTCGCGTATCGTCATACCGTGGCGTACGTGTGTCTTACCGGCGTGTGCCAAGCTTCAACGCCTCTCGGACGCAACTCGTTTCTCGATCGAGACACACGGACGGACGGACGAACGGAAGAGCGGCCGAGAGCTTTTCTCGCGCTCGATCCCCGCGCTCTCGTTTCCGCATCGATACGAGATGATAAACGCTGCGCAACGTTCGAGGACGAAGAATCGAAACCAAACATGTAACGAACGAAGATGAGAGAGTCGCGAGACGAAATTATTCGGGCAATGAACAAAACGAAATAATCGGACGTTGGTGGTGTTGTTTGTTTTTTTTTTACAAGGAATATCCCATACGTTGCGTAATACCCGCGAGCCTGCGTTCGAACGTTTAACGATCTCCGTGGTTCCTCGAGTGAAATATCGTTTTTGTCCGCACGGCTTTTCATCGCCGAGCCTCCGATCGAAAACGATTCTCGAGGAATCGCAAGGAGGAAGGATATATCGCAATTTCACTCGCCCGCGGTCGAGTATTTTTACGAATAGACGAGGGGGAAACGAGCGACGAAGCGACGTTCGAGTCTCAATTTGCATCTTCTTTTTCTCGCCGTATCTCCGCGCGTCTTTTTATCTAGATCGAGTCTCTGCGCGAAACTTTTAGGCGCCTACACTCGCGATAATTTGATAACGAGCGTAATTACGGACCGGTTAATGTCTCACTGCTCGACCATCTCGCTCGAGCGAACTGGTTTCTTTCAAGAAGTCTCTCTCTCTCTCTCTCTCTCTCCAGCAGGACCGATCAGATCGAAGATTGAGACTCTATCGCGCGTTTTTATCCCCCCTCATCTACAAATTACGTCGAGGGCATCTTAATTCCGGAAACTTTCTTCCCGCTATTCCAACAAAACCCGAGGTCATTGGACGCACGAGAGAGGCAAAGACACAAGATCGGACCGATTTAATCGCCGAGATGAGAAAAGAAGGACAATCCCAATTTCTCGTGATTTTTCGCCGGCAAACTATCCGACGAAAGTAGCAAACTTTTCACGACTGATCCTTCGGCCGAGTCGACGGTGAATTTTTACGCGCTTCTTTTCCCTCCTCGCGAGAACATCCGACACACCCAACCGGATGTGAAGAAAGTCCCGGCGCGCAATCGCGTACACGAGCTGCAACAGCGGGGACACCTACGCGAACGCACGTGCCTCGCGCGCGGGTCGAGGAGAAAAAAAAAGAGAAAAAAACAGAGACAATGCGTCCGGGGAGAGCATTGAAATCTCCGGCTGTGACACATCCGCGGCCTATCGCTCGTTATTCCATACGCGTCCATCTTTCGTCTCTTCGTTATCCCCCCCGAGCCCCGAGCCCCGAGCCCCGAGCCACCGACAGTGGATCGAAAAAAAATAATTGCAAACATCGAACGTGGAAAGAGTCGACGCGCGTCGACCTTCTCCAATCGTCGCTGGTCGAATTAATTGATTTTTAATAGTTGGAAAGTCGACTCGCGTTGTACGTCCCAACACGGACGCATTTTCACTACGACTCGACGCGAAATCGTCCAAGATCGCGCTTGCGGGGTGGCGCGTGAAAAAATCCTTCTCATCCCGCTCGAGAAGCTCGCCAGTTTCGTCCACGGCGATTGCACAACGTAATGCCGCTTTTTCTCTCTTTTTATATATTTATATATTTATATATTTATATTTTTTTACCGTTCTTTCACTGGAATACCGGAAAATTTATTGTAATGACTTTGGTATCACGCCAGCTGCGTGCAACAGGTGACGCGTGTACTATACATGTATACATGACCTGTTGCATGCACATGCAACGTGTGCTGCATCCATACGCGGCGTTGTCGGGAGACGGCGCGGGCAACGCGACATAAATCGTTGGTCCGCGGGCAGTCACTCGGCGGCTTGACTCGGCTTGACTCGGCTTGACCGCCGATAAAATCGCCAAATGCAAAATGTCGACGAATAAAAGGCCGGTTCTGCAAAGTGTGTTTGCGCGCGGGTCTCCCCGCGTCTTGTCGCTCGGGAATGAAAATGTGGCGCCTGTGTGCTGCCGCCTCCTCCCTTGCCTCTTGCCGCGACAAGCAACGTACGGCTATAGGGGCTACAGGAGGTACAGCTGGGTACAGCTCCGTACAGAGGGTATTCTCCGTGGAATCGACCAGAATCGACCAGAATCGACCCTACGATTATCGAGTCGAAGAGGAACAGGATGAATTTTCTTCTCTTCCAGAGTAAAAACAGAGTCCTTCCGAGAGAGAGAGAGAGAGAGAGAGAGAGAGAGAGAGAGAGAGAGAGAGAGAGAGAGAGAGAGAGAGTCGAACGACGAGTCTCGGCGAATCCCGAGGTTGCGATGAAAAAATGTCGAGAGAACGGGCCTACTCGACTCACCGTGGAATCGATTACGAGTGCGTGCGTGTGCCACGAGCATCGTGGCTCTACGCGACCATACGCGACACGAGGGCAAAGCAAAGTAGCAACAGCGGGAGTATGCATATTAGGCGAGGGCGCGCGTGTGTGTGCGCGCGCGAATGCCGTCGTATGGAGAGTAAACAGGACGAGAGAGGAATGTCGGAATACGGAATGACACGCGGCTGCTGCCTACCTTGCCTGCCTACCTGCCTGCCTGCCTGCCTGCCTGCCACGTCGACGATTATTTTGTCCGCATTAACCTCGGAGAGGCTATGGCCACAGGGGGACTTGAAATTTCGGAAAACGAGTGAAAACGCAAGGTCGGCCTCTCTCACCGCGAGGGCGCGGCGCTCGTGTATCCAAATAGACGAACCGAAGAAGACACGTTGGCGATTTCCGCGGAATCGGCCGGAAAGTTCATTCTCAGTCTAGCGTCGCGCTCAAATCTGTTTGTCATTCTTTGCGGGTCATTTCGCGGAGGTGGCGAGGGGCGATCAATGCGATCGAATGCGCGTATGAACGAGCACGCGACTCGCGGCTCGATCGCTGTTCCGCGAAACCCACGAATACATGTATGTACGAATATATGCGCGAATATCGCCAACGTAATTCTCTCGCGCGGTCGCCGACACATTCGTACGAGCTCTCTCGAGCCTCGCGGATGTCTCCATTTTCGCGTGAAAACGAGCAAAGCGCGACGTCGAAAATCGAGGCTCACGGGCTCCCGCCACCTTTATTTGTCGTCTTTTGCTCAAACGCAACGAGCTCTCGAGCCTCGCGAGGAAGCCGCGAAACCCCGCACGTGCGCGCTTTCGTATATTTTAGTATCGACCATCGTTATTTTTATTATCGATACGAGCGAGATCGCCAATGTGGAAGGGGAACGGAACATCGCGGCAATAATCGTTCTCCATCAGCGAGAAGGAGCAACGGTAGGTGGCTGTTGGCGCAGCTTCCGGCGAAACACCGCGAGAGAGAGAGAGAGAGAGAGAGAGGCGCGCAGAGTCAAACTCGTTTCTGCTGCTCGTGCTGCGAGAGCCATCGCGCGAGCATCGCATGGAGAACGCACGGTGGAATGATGGAGCGAGCGAGCGCGAAAACACGTTGCACATTGGTAGCGAAAATGACGTTGAACGCACATCCGCGTCAAGAGTTATCAACGTTTAAACGCTTCTCCATGCAGCACCTGCGACAATTCTGTATCATCGCTTCTGCCGCGAGAGCGATGAATTTTCGCAAAAGCCCCCCCGCAGCCGATCGTCGGAATGCGCGCAGCACGTGTTGCGAGCTTTACGACCATTCTCTCCCGGCGTTGTACCGACGATATACGATTTTACGCAATCGACACCCGACCCACGCGACTACGGAAAAAAGGACCCGACTAGAAATTTCATCAGGTTATCTTGAATTTATGTATGGACCATATCCGGTGGAGTCAAGGTTATCCACACTAGGTATTCTTTATAAGGAACTTGCAAGGTCCATCCGTGGCTAACCTAGACACGATGAACTCGATAAGGTTTTCATGAGGTCCATCTGAGTGCAAACCAAGTCAGGTTTTAATCAGTATGACCGGATAAGAGCCATGAAAGATTGGCAAAATGCGCAGTGTGAACTCACACAACGAATAGAAGGGCCCGCGTTCAATCAAATCAAAACATTTTTTTTATTTGCAAAAAAAAGATTCTGGCATCAAATAAGCTTCTAATTAAAGCCCCAATAAAAGTACATTTTATTTTACAATTTTTTGAATAAAACACGTTTTTTTTTTATTTTGAAAAACAAAAGTTCCTGTGCGTCAGAAAATGTTTTTAATAATATTTTCATTCTTCATTCGACAAACTTGCGTAAATTGTATTCGATAAGTTTTTGATAAAACATGTTTTTTTATTTTTATTTTCAACCTACAAAACTTTGTGCGCGCCAAAAATTCGAACTGTTTTTTGTTTTATGTTCATTCAAATAAGAGCAGCGACACAAATTTAGTATTATAAACGAATGTAATTTCAATTTTAAAAAAAGTTTCTTCTAAGGCAAAATTATTTGATAAAATTAATAAATAATTGAAAGAAAATTTACATTGTTCGTTGTCTACGATTTATTGAATAAAATATTATCGCTTGCATGCGGGATGAAATATTAAATGTATCAGGTACTGTCAATGTTACCTTGAAAGGACCTAGTCGGATTCACCCGATAAGGACCCCAAGTGTCACTGCGTTACAGACCGAGTTAGGTCCACACCGGGTTGCCACATCAGGACCACATGTGGGATATGTCTGACCTGATCAGGACCTTAACGAAACCACAGACAAATTTCTAGTCTGGGAAGCAAAATCAACGAATGCGCGGCGCGTATGGCGTTTGGTGCGCCGAGATGCAATTTTTCCCGAGGCCTCCCTTCTCTCTTTCTCTCTCTCTCTATCTCTACCCTTGTTCGCACGCACTTCCGGCGACGATAAATCGGCCGATACCGCGAGCTTGTGCGGAAATTTCTTCGAGACGAACGCGCGACCTTTATTCGCCAAAGTTTCCTCCATCGTGCGGGGAGATGTTGGGATGAACAACGCGCGTAATGACGACGAGAGCGATACTTCCGTTTGCCGATCGACGATATCGACAATCGACAATCGACAATCGACACAACGACGAGACACGGAAAAGTATATCAATGAGACACGTTTGACGAGGATAATACTCACGATAACACGCGCGAGATAGAGTTCCAGCTCCTTGTAAGGATCGATGGGTCTCCGACGATCCTCGCTGGGAATAACGAGCCCCTCCCCGTCCCGGCAGCCATCGCTCCTTTCATCCGCATCGGCGATCCTCGGATGGCGATCGTCGGATCGATCGAGCGAAGCCTCGGCCCACCGAGATGTCGATAGATCCATCTCGCTCGTCGTTTTATCATCGAAAGGCGAATCTCTCCCTCGCTCCGTTCCCCGTAATCTCTCCATTATCCGCGCTACGTCACTCTGCCGTCCGCTGTCATTTTCGCGAGATTTCACCCTGCGGACAATCGGACAAGGATTATCGGACAAGGTTTTCCAGCAAAGTTTATCAAAGTTTCAGTGGGGACGGACACTTCGGGGCATCGATACATCGATACATCGATATCGCCCCGGTTATTTACTACGAGCCGCCCTCTATATCTCCTCTTGATTCAACGCTGCAAATTCCTCCGCTGCGCCTACGCGAACGCGCGTGCAATGTCACACGTCGTCACACGGCAGATAATGTACATACGCGAGCGAACCTCGAGACTCGATATCACACGCCGGAAGTATCTCGGGCGCGCAACGACAACGAGAATTTCAACGACTATAAAACAAGGAAAAAAAGGAACAATGTCGCTTGTAATAACAGAGAATACGGCCGTTTTTCGCGCACATTCTCCTCGATACGCGAAATTATTCGTTGGGCGTATGTACTCGTTGTACAAGGATCAACATCACACACCACGGAGGAGAGTACAGAGATGAATCTCCGTTGAGGTCGGGATAGACTTGGTCGCCGAGTTGGTCCACACGGAGACGATGAGTCACGCTCCCTCGATATTCTCCCCTCTCCGCCTTTTTTTTTTTTCATCATCACTATCGCGTACGTATTTTACATTTATACGCGGACCAATGTATACCTGTATTGGCGCATGAAGACGGATACAGAGGACGAGCGAATGCATCTTACGCGGCAGCAGCAGCAGCAGCAGCAGGAGCAGCAGGAGCAGCACCACCACCACCACCACCACCACCACCACCGCCGCTACGAGTCTAGTCGAAGGCGAATTGTCACGAGTGCGAAACTCTCTTGGATAAAATATCGCGACGCGATCGAAAGACGGCGCGCTGCTGCTGTTGCTTTCTTCGCCGCGCTTCCGATCGATCGATAAACATTTTTTCTCTCTCCCTCTCTCTCTCTCTCTCTCTCTCTCTCTCTCTCTCTTCGTCCTATTTCGCTCGATTCTCTGATTTTTATCATCGCCTCTTCTTTCATCCACCGATCAACGTGTTTTTTGTCGTCGGAACATTCCGAGCGGTGCTTTTTGTCGTTGGTATTTTTCGTCCGCAACGCAACGCCGCAAGGACCGAAGAAAGTTGAGGTTTTTTTCTGTAAACACGACTAATCGGCCAAAGTCCAATATTGAGAGTCGAGAGAGCAATGGAATTTACGAGTATTTGCCGATGGACACCTCGGGAGAAGAAAAAAAGAAAACAATGCACGCGATATGACGAATTTTAACGAAGAAGAAAAAACACCTCGAGATCCCTGAAATTGTTTGTCCTTTTCCGAGGAATTTCATTGATTATATTGTATCTCGGTGAGCGAGAGGAAGGGAGCGTTTTACAAACATTCAATTGAAAATCCGACGAAAGTGCAAAGGTTCCGCGTCGTGAGAGACGTTCAAGTCGTCGCGGTGTCCATCTCCGCGAGTTGAAATTCGGGAAAAAGGAATGCCCGTCGCCAAACCGTGGTAAAATTGTATCTCGAGAATATGGCAAAGACCATCTCTCTCCCTCGCTCGTACGATAATTACCGGATAGCCGGGTCGCCATTGGCGGGGTATAGCCATACCGAGGTTCATTATCTCGAGGGTCAAATGGGAAACTAGTCGAGGAAAGACGCGTCTCTCTAATCGCAAACCTACCTCGACCACATTGTCGACTGTTTATCGACGAATCGATCGATATTCTTCTCCCGCGGGATATTTCTTTCGGGAACAGCGTCCGTTGTGCATGAGCGTATGAGCAGCGCTCGGCCACACTCGGCTCTCTGACGCGCAAGAGCCAATAACCGCACCGCCGCGCGCGCCACCTTATTCTCTCACGCGCGTTTCTCTCTAACGGAATATCTCGCGCCGAGTTCGGACCAGCTCGGCGGACGACATACAACGAACGAGACGAGGAAGAGAGCGACGTGTATGCGGAGGCGTCGAGTGTCGAGCTTGGTCGTGTCGGCCAGTGTCGGCCAGTGTCGGCCTCTCGTATACACGTATATATCTTCGTCTACCGATACTTTTCTCCTCCTCCTCTCCTTCACTCTTCTTCTACTTTTCTTTTTTCGTTCTCTCACACCGCGAGATTTATCACGCGTTAAACGTTTCATGTACATTTAGGCAAATTACGAAGGCCACCGTGATGCAGGTGAGCAAACGACGCGGCGACTTTGCTCCCACTTGGCCGTTTGTTTCACTCGAACGCCAAACGCTTCAAAGACCGAGCTAGCTACCTCGATTATTATCCATTACGTAAAATCGTAAATTTATTCATACAACGCGTCTCTCGAGTATGTTCATTTCATTCGGTATTTCGTCGTCGTAATCCGAGAAAAAAAGCTTTGTATCTTCGAGTTCATCTTGCCTCACGCTTGCGTTATTCCACTCGTTGGGGCTTTATTCTTATCGGACGGTTGGCTACATCGAAGCTGCTGAATGATTACATTAAAAGAGAGACGATTAAGCGAGCTCCACGAAAAACAGGAGGACCAAAGGAATGAACGAAAGAAACGAAAGAGCAGCGCGTTTGCGTTTTTCGAGAGAATTTTGTTGCCCCATTTTTTTATACCCGTCGCCGTGACCCTTTTGACGAATAGACGAACGAATTGGGAGGAGAAAAAAAGATTGTTCATCAACGAAATTAACAAAAAAGGAAGGAAAAAAAAAAAAGTCTCAATATTTTTTTTGCCGGTCCGCTGGGCTACAAATGATTTCACGCGTCTACGTTGAGCGAGACGTTGACGCGAAATGTATCGTTTTTTTCACTCGGAATCTTCATTCGAATACATGTGCGGTGTATCACAGTACATATACATACATATCGCGTTGCAAATGTGGTTTGTAAACAAGTTTTCTCGTCTCGTAGTAGAGACGCACAGCAGCCGCGCGAGTCGAGGCGGGACGGACCGAGTGGGTCCGAGTGGGACCGACGCACACCGCCGCTCTGCCGTGTATGTGGCGATGCTTCGGATTACGCGTCGCGGTCCTCTTTTCGGTGCGTCCGCAAAGTTGTTACACACGGACGTCGCTAATTGGAATTAAACGCCAGGCGCGCTTTCTCAGACGCGCGCAACGATAGAAACGCGAGTAGAGAGCAACTTTCCGTACACGAGGCTCGAATGACGAACCTTGAACGGGGCCACGCACATTTGCGCAAAGGCTGACTCGTCGACGGCCGATTTCCGCAAAAATTCACGGCTAATCCGCAGAGTCGCACACGAGGATCACGGCTTTTTTCGGCGTGCTCTATCGTTGGCGGAAAATCCGTTCGGTCGGACGAACGGCGGCTCGGCTCGTCGAGCAGCAGCGCGCGGGGACAGCAGAGAGGGGAAGAAAACGGAAAATCGTAGACGAGATGTCGCGGGATAACTCTTGTACTCTTGTACGTATTCTCCATTCCGCAGTGTGTAATGATACGCGATTCACTTCCGTCCATTCCCCGCAATCATCGCGTCAACTCGAGCAGCACGATAATGGCCCGCTTGCGATAGCAATTACGAAACGTTTAAGCCTCGATATCGCTCTCCCTCTCGTTCGCATAACACTTTTGTAAATACATCTATATAAATACATGCACGTGTGTTTATACGGGGAAACGCACGCACGGGAATATGCGAGTTACACGAGGTTGTTTCCCGCGGCCTCGGCCCTCGCGCGTAAACGTGTTTACACCACCGTCACGCCGCGCGAATTACCAGTCTCGAATATCTCGCGCGCCTTTTCCTATTCTCTTCAGTGATGTACCATCGTCTTGATAAATTCATATTTTACGACTGTCGCCGAGTTTCAATCAACGACGGCTGGGCCAAAAGACGAAGGATAAATTCACTTTCGATCGAGGTCGAGCCGCTCGTGTATGTGTCTGTACGATGAAACGATCAAGTGGTTACGCGATTTATCTCTCTCTCTCTCTCTCTCTCTGACACTCGGACCTGATAAATTCCCCAACGCCTCTCTCTATCGAGGAAAATCACAAGAGCCGTACAATCGATGATAACCTCACAGTCTCACGAACGATGGTTGTGCATGGGGTAATTTGATATGGTTTCATTGCAAAGGTCAAAGGTTTTCCCTTTCGTCGTCGGAATCGACGAGGAGTGCCTCATTTCGACGCGTTTAGCGATATACACCGGGATAGCCGCGCGTATTCGCGGTGAATCGCGGCGGGCTCCTCGATGAGAGCCATGCACGAGACGACGATTCCGAGATTGTACAAATTCGTACAAAGCGAGAACACGATGGTCGCTACTGTCGCGAGACTTTTTCTTCCTCCGACTTATTCGACTCGTCGACGTATGAACGTGTTCGCGATGTTCGCGATGTTCGCGATGTTCGCGATGTTCGCGCCGATGGTACAACGCGCGTGCGTCCTTGCAATCGCGTATCGATTTCTCATCACCGCCACCGTGTGTAATGTTACACCTTTGACGCCAAGATTACTTTACGTTTTTTCGTGTATTCCATTTTCATTTTCATCGGACATGCATGTACACGGATGGCCGCCGTGTGTGTTTGTGTGAGTGTGGACAAATCGCGAGGCAAAAGAGAGACGGAGAGGAAACAACAAGAGGCACCCCACCGCGACTCACGGTCGCGGGCGACCTCTCTATCGCGTCCGGGACCGGTCGACGTCGTACACGTCGCGTACACGTCGCGTACACGTCGGTCATTCATGAATCTCGACGGGATTATCTCGCGCGGAGAGCATCGCGATGAATGACCGACGTAACGACACCGAGATTCCCGAGATTCCCGAGATTCCCGAGATTCCCGAGATTGCCAAATGGATCGTACGATCGCCGCCATCGGTTTGTGCGTAAACTCCGAGTGTGCAAATACAATAATCGCCGTCTTCTTCCTCCATTTTCAAAGACGAGGACAACGAGGAAAGGACATTTTCGCCGGCAATTTCTCGCTTCGCGTTATCGATATCCTCTCCGCGCGATTCTCCCTCGCGCGCCCCGTTGGTTTACCGGCGTTTGCTCGCTCAATGACTTTTGATAACCGCGCGCGCTCCTCGGCTATGAAACTGGTTTTACGCGGGCAGTTGCGATACTCGAGCATGGTGGACGTATCGACGTCGGATCTTTACGGGAACGACCTCCCTCGTTGGCCTTGCTCTTGGCTTCTCCGCGAGCACTCGTTACCACTCGTTACCCGTGTCCCTCGGGCCGCCTCTTCTCTGCAGCGCCGCGTCTATTCGTACGTTGGTCCAATTAGAAGGACGCCGTTATCGTCTTTGCAAACAATATGCGTTTGTCGAACGATCGGCAATATTCATCAAATTCATAAACGTAAAAGCCGTTTCTTTGACAATTTCAATAATCAAGTCAAGTGGCCAATTGTTTGTTTCTTTGTTTTTTGGTTTTTCTTTCTTTTTCATACAGAGGGAAAAGG
Organism: Heteropelma amictum; assembly: GCA_959613375.1. Lineage (NCBI taxonomy): Eukaryota > Metazoa > Arthropoda > Insecta > Hymenoptera > Ichneumonidae > Heteropelma > Heteropelma amictum. The sequence continues at coordinate 86,452 of OY390721.1, read as the reverse complement.
ACGTTCGTCGGACGTTGATAATTAAACGCGGCAATTACGCAGATAAGAAACGATCGTCGAGTACGACGAGTAGTCGCTCGTGTCGTTTATTCAACGACGATACGGCCGGAGAAGAATGAACAAAAAGTTAACGAAAGCCACGGACCCGAGCGATCGATCGGTCGTCGGTGCGTGAAATTAAACGGACGCGATTGTTTTCGAAATTACCGAATGGGAGAGATAAAAAAAAGAGGACACTCCGGAGTTCGAGCTTGACGAGCCTTACGGGGGTGTGACGGACGACGGAAAGTAACATTACGGTGTTTATCGCGACGAGTATCATCACCGGAAGTGCCGCAGAGTCTCTCTCGCTCTCCCTCTCTCTCTCTGTCTTTGTGCAGCGCGAAGGGACAAAAAACGTGGGTGGAATATTCTCTCCTCTGCGTTTCTCCGCGTTTCCTCCGACTTTTCCCATTGTAATCCTACGCGAGAATTATTTGCACGAGCGATATTCAACGTCGACCAGCCGTACATAACGTCAGTTGCGTCGATCGTCGAACGTTTTTTTTTCTCCGCCAAGCTACATCGTGGCCAATTTTCGTTCATTCAAAAAAGACTGACTTTTTTTTTCTATATCCGAGTTTTTCGTTTTGAATGCTTTTCACAGGGCAATTGGAATATCGTTCGGTGTAGGCATGCGGCCATCGCGGGAATAACTCCAAGTGCCTACATGTGTGTGCAAGTCGGTACGAATACCAAGCACCCAGAGAGAGAGAGAGAGAGAGAGAGAGAGAGAGAGAGAGAGAGGAAGAGAGAGAGAGAAAAAGAGATTGCCCCGCGTTATGATTCATAGACATAACGTTACACCGCCGACTGAACCGCAGGAAGACACGGTCCGTGTGTAGGTATACATGTATATATGGGCTTTACGAACATGTATTTATCACGCAGGCATAGCTCGCTCCGAAGACGAGTTGCCCCTCCAGTAAACATTTACTCACGACGATAAATATAATTCCGAGGTTTCGACGGACAAATAAGTGAATGGAAAAAAAGCTACCGTTTTCAATGTAAATTAAAACTACGTTCGAACGTCGAGCCGTCTCTAAAAAATCCACCAAGAGAAAAAAAAACAATTGTCCCCTTTTGCCTCTGAGCGAACGAGATTGAAAAATTTTCACGTACAAAAAAGTATCAACGTTGCGTCATCGTTGTCAAGTGTGTGTGGTGGGGGGGGGGCTCGTAAATCATCGACGTGAGTTTAGTGTCCGCGTACGAGCGGGAGAGAATAAAATACTCGCGCTCGCGAAACGAGCGGAAGCGTACGAGCGCTGTTGCGCGAGGAGCGAGTCTCCTCGTCAGTCGATTCACCGCTGTGAAAACAGCAGCGGTTGCGAGAGGATAAAAAGAAGGAAAGAGCCCTCGGGAGTCGCGGGTCTCGACACGGATGTATTGCACGGGGCGCGCCTCTTTCGCTCACAATGACATTCGCAGCATCGTCGTCTTTCGCGCACGCATTTTCTCGCGCATTCCCTCGACCTTGGCCAGCGCCTCAAATAATCCAACGAAATTTCCTTTCCGCGACTCTATCCACGTGCTTGAAATTCAAAAATATTCGACGATAAAACCTCCAAGGAGACGACCATCGCGGGAGATGAGTTTGCATTACGAAAATGAAAATGAAGCGTGTTTCCCCTTTGTTTCTTTTGTAACAACAAAGGCAGAGCAGCTGAAAACGTATTCGCCCTCGCTCTTTGGTTTTGGTTTTTTTTTTCTCAAACACGTGCTCCTTTTTCGTCGTCGTACTATCAATCGTCTCTCACACGAATGCTCGCTACACATTGTGCGATACACGGACGGAGTAACGAAATACGAGACAGACGGAGTGTGTTCGTGTGTGTTTGTGCGTGAGAGAAACGGAAAACGAGCGCTCTCAGCTGTGTACGCGTCGAGTTTTATTATTCCATGCTGGTCGCCCGCCCGCCCGCCCGCCCGCCTAGGCAGGCTCTTTTCCTCCCTCTCTCACTGACAAACTCGATGGGTCGCGCATACACGGAGGAACTTGAGAAAGCCCCAAAGCCCATTGCTCAAACTCGTCGTTTGCCTTTACTTCTAACGTTGCATCCATCCTGCCCTGCCCTGCCCTGTCCTGCCCTACCCTGTCCTGGCCTTCCTCCCCCGCTGGCTTCGAACAGCTTCGAAACCCAAAGCCTTTTCACGACTCTGTGCATATACGCTTTAAAAGAGAGAGAGAGAGAGAGAGAGAGAGAGAGAGAGAAAAGGAAAAACAGACAAATGGGCGCATCACGCACAACAGTGGACAAAGAAAATGACCCATTCGAAGCGATGCTGCGAGAATGTCTTTGAGTTTACTCGCGGAAGGCTCTCCAAGATGTACATGTGCGCAACGCCCTCCCTAAAACATTCACCGCAACCGTATTTAAACTTTAATTCGTCGGTATTTTGCAACACACGGGAAAATTCGGATACACGTGGTGCGCGCGATGTGCGTGGGCTGTGCGTGTAGTGGGAGAAAGGTAAATTTGTCAATTTAATCGAGCGTAGTATCGGAATCGATCAACTTTGAGGAAAATTAATACGGCAATTCTCGATGGCTTATCGGCGTCGTTGCGTCACCGCGCTCGACACTCTTGTAACTACGGGCTATTTGTCATATCCGTTTACCGCGCAAAATTACCCGTGTATCGACGCACGTACGCGGCTAACGTGAATAAATGTCCCTCCTCGAGGTAAATGAAATTCAAACGGCAGAGATAATATATATTTTGTCTCGAAACGAAATAACGCGTTGTTGGGCGATATCGATTTACGACGAGTCGCCGGAAACTATCGGCAACGAGGAGGCAAACGCGCGCGCGCTCGCTCGCTACCGCTCCGGAGATCGCCATTGAAAAAAAGGACAAATTTCAATAGTACAAAAGGTTCACAATCACCATGCTCGGACTATACACGAGGAGGATTCTCCGATTCCCAAGAGAGAGCCGCAGTTTCTAGCTCCCTGTTTCACGCCTTCGCTATCGCATCACTGTTCGTTGTTTCATACCCCCCCTCGCCCCTGCTCCTTCTTCTTTTTCTTTTTCTCTTTCTTTTTATCGTTATCTGCCGAGAAACAGCTCATGGTTTCTGTCGTGTATGAACAGTCAGCGGGCGCGCCTGTGCGCGTTCGATAATACCGACGAACAGTGTAAATATGCTTACGGCGTCAAAGCGGCGACTATACCTTGTCTAACAATGAGTCTCTCTCTCTCTCTCTCTCTCTCACACACACACACACACACTATAAACGACGCATATAGTATGTATATTACAAGTGTATCGTTGCGATTAGAGCTTTTGAATATTGGAGGGTAAAACCCAAAAGACGAGAGGAGAATTGTTTCCTTTTTTTCAGTGCGGTTAAATTGAATAACGTTTTAAAAAGATTATTCCAAAAAGTTTTTACGGTATTGTTCATTTTTTTCATTTTTTTCGTTTGAGGAAATGGAAACACGCGTCAGCCATCGATGCACGAAAAATGGATCTTTTAAAAAAGTGATCGGGTCGAAAATTTCGTTTGTCGATGATGACGAAACTCGAAATGATTCTTTCCCGATCGTATCTCTCCGATGTATGAATAAAAAACATACACGTACACATGTACATAATGCGGGATGTAAAATTGTACGAAAGACGAGCCACGGTCTCGGAGATGTCGAGGCAAAGATAAAATTGTCTCATCGTTTTGTGAAATGAGCCAAGGAGATGACAATCTGCCCGAGAAAAGAAGGGAAGAACGCGAGATATGGATAATCTTCGGCGCTGCGTGAGTCATCCGCATCAAATCACGGCAATGAAATTTCGTCGGTGGAACTTTGCGTATGCGTCGTATTTTTTTTTGCCTATGCAAAGTAAATAAAGAAACGCGGAAAAAAATGTCGAAGCGGGCAAGGAAACTCGCAGTTGTGGTGATTTAATCGCGTCTAGGAAATTCCAATAGCATGATGATTATCGTCGAGGGGAGCGCGGTTGGCGTGTGACATCATCGCTCATTCTACGACTAATTCGTTATTAGAGCCAAACGTGAAAACATATTTTGCCCCCCCCCCCCCCCCCCCCCGCTTCATCGGTTATTTCATTGATCGTTGTGGGACAACGTTTTCGTAATCTCTCGCCTTATCTCTCGAGCTTCGCGTGGAAAAAATACCGAGGCTCGCGACTTTATCCGTCCTTCCCCCGCTGTTCAACGTTTTTTTTTTACCTCTCGCCCGCGCGAGAATCAATCACATCCGGTGGTCTTACGACGTAATCGAGCTACGAGTAACGTTACGAGACTTGCCTCGAGCGGACAAGTTCCGGTCTTCCAACGGTTATTGCGGTAAATGCCCCTTATTGTGCTCAAGGTTATATCCGTCCGACGCCCGTTTTTTTTTTCGCACAAACACACGCGAAACACCGCCGGGCATTTATTCGCCGCTAAAAGTGAACGACGAAACGTCGGAAATTACGAAAGAAAAGCCACACTGCGCACCAACACGAACGCGGCAAGATTCTCACCATTTTTTGCCCACTTGTTTCGCACTCGGGAGGTATATTTTTCAAAATTCCCCGTCACTGATATACGACAAGATGCGACAAAGATGAAAAGAAATAAAGATTCTACGAGAGCGATTATTGGAATAATCGCGTGGCGTCGCTTTTGACGTTCGGCGGACTGTCTCGTGGCTGATGCACGTGCGCTCGCTCCGCACCCCGCCCGAGCTTAACAAAAAATAACCATACGAACGGTTCGCGAAACCCGCGATATTTTCGGACGATCGATGAAAGAGCGAGTAACAACGGATCGAATCGATAGTCCTTGAGGGTACTCGCGCGATAATTCCGGCCCAGAAGGCTGGCACACGACGCGATTGCCGATGTACAAGGCGCGCGCTGCGGACCTCGGCGCAATCCCGGTCTCGCTCCTCCGTGTGCTCCGTGTGCTCCGTGTCTCCCGATGGAATTTCAAGGCCGTCTTTTACGGAGAGAGATCCTCCTGCTTGGCGCGTATATGGATCTCGACGAGATTCCGATAGATCCTCCTTCTTGCCTCCTCGTTGTTATCGTTTTTATTATTATTATTATCATCTCCGTACGTATCGTCGTCGATTTTCATCGCCATTTCCCTCGCGACTCGACTACGGATCGACCGTCGAAACAACGACGAGGGGGAAACATTGGGAAAACGCCGAGGAGGAAGAAACAGAGTCTGATTTTCCTCCGAGGGGGAACCGCGAGTTCAGCGGAATGATCTCGCGGGCAACACTCGACTCGCGCTATTTTACCACCGACGGAATATCGCGACGAGACTTTCCAAGAGCGTGACGAAACCCGCGAAAAAACCAAACCCGAGGAATACGCTAAATTCGTGCTATTTCACGATCCACTCGTACCTCGCGGGAGATTAAACTCGGAAAGAGAGCCGACGCGTCCGCGTGCCTCGGCGGCCGAAGCGACACTGGTGAATACGAGGCAACGTTCTCAAATTATACTGTTGGCGAACGCTACTCTTCGGTCTCGCCGTCGCTGCGCTTGGCTCGCGCTCGGCTCGCCGGCGGTGGTGGCGGCAACAGCGGCGGCAGCAGCAGCGGCGGCGGCGGCGGCCCCCTATACGCTTCTCTCCTTTCGTTCCGCCGACGTAAGAAAAGCGCGCGCGGGCATATACAGACATTTGCCGCTGCATCGTGAGCGCCGTACAACGACGCGCATTCATCCCGACTTTTCTACTCGCTATTCTCTTCTCCTTTTCTTTCTCTCTAACGCGCGTGCTTCGCTAATCGCCGCCAGTACCGCGGCTCAATTTTTCCCCAAATCCGTTTTTCTACCGTTTTTCTATCGTTTTGATAGCCTAGTCGAATAAAATTTCGCCGTGTCTCTGTGAAAATTGACGCGAAAATGGCGCAAAAGATTGCTGAAACGCGCGAGCGACGAACATTTAGACGTCACTGAAAACTTGTCATCGAAACGTACTTACGATCGGCGACGGCGAGTCGGAGAACGAATGAAAGTACGAATGCGTCTCGTCGTCGTCGTTGTTACCCACCCTGTAGAGTATTCCTCGATTCGGCCGGCCGGACACTTGCAAGCTTCTCCCCGACGGCATCGCTACAAACGGGAGATCTCGGGTTGGCGGTCCCGGCGACGCTGCCGACCTGCCAGGGGATTTCCGAAACATTCGTGAGAGGTCCTTTACCCGCGCCACTGGCGACTTTGGCGCTTCCAGGAATACTTTCTCATTGTAGCGTAATCATCGACGATGGTTATCAACAGCGGTATATTGAATTATTTTTTTCTCAATATCGTCACAAAAATCGACGCAAAGTTTTGCCAAGATATATTTTTTAGATATTTCATCATTTTTTTTAATTCTCGTGAAAATTATTCTTTGTCCGATAAACGGTACAAGCTGTGATTCAGAGGGCAGACGCGCAGAGGCGACTCCCTTGTTTTGTGATAAATACATTTTTCTTCCCACGCGTTTGTTCTCAACTCGCGTTATCGTTATCAAAGCGAGCTGTTGCAACTTCGTACATCATGCATCATTTAGCATGCGGACGCTGACAAAATATCAGACATGGAATTAATGGACCATTCGAACCACTTACTTTTCCGTTCACGCGTTGTCTCTCCGTTTGAGCTTCCGAGGGAGATGCAGAAAGCTCAATCGGCGTTTGGAAAGAATATTTGACGAATGCACTCGCATACTTACCTCTCCGCCCTTCCCGCTCCCAGGGACACTCGGCGGACCGTATCCTCTAAAGGATGCTCCATATTCCATCCATTGTAGCCGCGCATGCTTCCGCACGACTCATCGTTGTTCACCGTCGTCTCATGACGTGGTTTTTCTTCTCGGGCAATCCTCATCCACAACAACTACAGAGTACAAAAAGAATCTTCGGTGAATAAGAGTTTATCCGGTTCGGGTCAGGATATTCATTAGCGTTTATTAAGCACAAACTGACTAATTTTATTTTCATACCAACCATCGCGCTATCGGAGAACAGAAAGAACTCGTCCGACGCTCCAAGACCGCTCCGACACTTTCCACTTTGCAATATGGCGGTAATTCTGCTTCAAGTCGGAGCTGCGGCGAATGACCGCGCGGTGGCGCGCCCAGCGCCATTGCAACCGGAAAAGCACGGCATTCCGATGAAAAGTGGCTGCCGCGCGCGCGCACAAGCATGTCATTTCGCTCGTGAGGCGCTTTTTCAACTCGCGTTGACCGCGTAAAATCGGCGAGCGAAATCTCCTCCTTACTCGAATCGTCGAAAAAAACAACATTCGCTCGACTTTGATCGATACAAATAACAAGAGGTACCATCGATTATTTCTATTTGTTTATCGTTTAATGATCGTCGCGAGTTGACAAACACTGCGGTTAAAGCCGCTGTGCCGCGCGCCATCTGTCGAACGCTCGTCGTAGCGGGGAATGGCGCTCGCACGCGCGTGCGTACACCGTCCGCCAGGGGGCTTTTCCGGTCGCGCGTCACTTCCGACCGATTCGCCGCCATTTCCCACAATGGTAACAGAGAACGAGAACAGAGTGGCGGCTGTCTCGTTGGAGCATCGGACTTATTCTTTGTTGGTCAACGGCCTACCGACGATTGCTATGAAAAAACAGTTGATTTCCAATTGCAATCAGCGCTAATGAAAACATCTCACCTAATGATATACGCCCCCGGAACCGCCGATAACCTCTTATTTACGGAAGTGCCTTTTTGTACTCCGGCTCTGGATGAGAATTGCCCGAGAAGAAAAGCGACGCCATGACACGATCGGACGTGCGTGCGTGGCTATACCATGGATCGAGGGTGAATTGGTGAATGATCCAACAACGATGAACCATCCGGAGGGGATATGGCCCGCCGAGAGTCCCCTTGGGGACGGCCAAAATGTGTAAGCATTCGAATAAATTCATCAAACATATTTCAAACGATGCACGATCTCTCTTCATCTCGCACGGCACCTAAAGGACGAGGAACAATGAGTGGACGAAAAAGTAAGGCGTTTGCAACGGTTCGTTATTTCCATGTCTGATATTTCATCGGTAAACGCCTAATACCGCGGTGAATTTCGCGCGATTCACGCACGTTTTATCATCGCGAGGTTACAATGATACGACGATGGGCGACGAGAAAAATCAAACTTTCGTCTTGCAATTCTCGCGTGCAAGCCAAAATTTCTTCCGCTCCCCTTGTCCATTTCGTTACGATTATTTGAAAAAAAGAAGCAAAAAACAATAAACGAATTGTCGTAAAAATTTACATCGAATCACAGCTGGTACTAATTATTAGGGAGAAAAATAATCCATTACCGCGCACGAGCCAAAGAAATTTGTACGATGGCATTAAAAAAAACATTGGCAAAATTTGGTTGAATCAATCTTCACGACGGTATAAATGCGCATTCGTAATATCGCCATCCTTGAACGTCGTAAATCATCATCGCCGCCCTTTCCGTTTATGCTCCAACCAAAGGTCCAAAGGTCGCGATCCGCGCGATACCAATTCTTTTTAAGGATTTTTTGGAAATTTCCCCAGCAGGCCGAGAGCGTCGGCGGGACTGTCTGTCGAGCCGTAATTCGCTATTTTCATGGATTTGGAAAAGCCAAACGTTCCATCCTGACGAAAGATACACGGGATCCGAAGCGACCGAAAAAAAGTTGCAGCCGGTTCTTCTCGTTTGTCCTCGGACTCTGGTATTCGACTTATCGGTATGTTGTTACCTGTTGTTACGTTATTTACGTATATACTATGATCGCGACGTGCGTAGACAAGAGAGGGATAACCCGCCAAACGCGCAATTATGGTCAGTTTATCCGTGGCGTGTATTTATTATACGTGGATCGTAGAGATCGAGCCCCATGCCCCGTCGAGCGCATAGAAAATTTCTCTTATTGCCTTTTTCTTTGCTTCGTCTATTCCCTCATCCCTGCCGAAACACTCGACCGCGTACAAATGTGTCGGTATTTCGCACGAGGGGAGCCACAAGGAGGCGTCGAAATATTTTTTCTCTTGTCCGCTGTGGCTCTTCTCGTATTCATAAATATTCGCGTGTAATACGTGCGCGTCTCTTGTCACGCTCGAAGCACACGGAGAAGAGCACCACATCGGTGGTTTCAAAAGCTGTCATCGACGTCCGCATTCGCGTATGCATCCGCGTATATACAACGAATATACGCGTATGCAACAAGACGGAGACAAACTTGTTGCACTCTTTGGAGACGGGAGAGGAAAAAAATGTGAAATAGAGAGAGATGGAAAAATGTGTGTGCGGTCGTCGCAGGCGGCGAGATTGACGCACCCACATGCGCATCTGGTGAGACACCAAAGAAACAAACAGTCGCCGAGCGACACCAGTCCCCTTCTCCGTCGCCCCGGAGCAAAGCCTATACACATGGCCAAACGCGCAGAAATAGTCCATCAAGACGACGACGATGACGATGATGATGATGCTGAGCATGGGAAAAGCCGTTGAAACGCGCGCGGAACAACTCGTCCGATACGAGAATTACACGTTCAACATTACGCACATTTCGTTCCCTCTCTTTTTCGCCTCGACCGTAATGCCACCATCTCATCGGGAACAAAACTTGTCCCTATGCAACGCGAAAGAATAAATATACATTTTCCCCAAAAATAAAGCATTGTTTTTTTTTTATAAAACAAAAAATATTTCGTCCATATGGACATTATGCACTTTCTTCTTGAAGGCTGCGGCTCTGGTAATTGTTTTTTTTTTATTCCTGCGATACTTTGGTATAGCGAGAGAGAGGGGGAGATGCCGTGGCCATCAACGCGATGCAATTTCGTGATCGACCGGCAGCAGCAGCAGCAGCACGCGGGTTTATCGAACGTCCGCTGTCCGATAATGAGCATGATCGACTCGCAGCGCAGACAACGCAGAGAACGCACACTCGAGTAAAGAAGAGGTAAAAGTACGATGAAAATTGAATCTGCGCACGTTTCGTACGTATGTGCTAATGTATTAATAACAAGAGAGTCGAAACTTTTCTGACAATGTCGACGATCACGCGGAAATTTAAGGCTGAAGTACAACGCGAGGGTACGCGCTGCTCGGGCATTTTTCACCGGCAAAAGCTGCTCTTCTTTCTGCAAATAGACCGGAAATGGAAAGTCCGAGCGATGATTGAACGAGAGCGAGGCTGATTAACGAACGGCAATTATCATTGCTTTACCAGCAACGAATTATAATTTGTATCCTACGGCGGTCGTTTGCCGTGTGTGTGTGTGCGATTGCGCTATCGCGAGCTCCGATCGACTTTCAAATGACTTTTGCGCGAAAATAATTAGGGGGAACGAGGGACAAATCTCGACGGCGATTCTAGAAGGCGAGTTTCCGTTGACGCGTCATCGAGCGTCGATTCGCCGGGCCCGACCAGCCACGACCAGGCACGGTCAGGCACGACGGCACGACCGCTCGCTTCGACGTCCTCGTCCGCCAGCCCGCATGCCTTTCCATTAATCTCAATTATCGCGTTAATTAAAGGCGATTAACGAAAGAGCGGGGTCGCGAACCCGCCGCCGCCAGAGACCCACCTTTTGCCTCGTTGTGATATTAACGTTCGTACGCTGCGCGTCTTCCATCATAGCGCCGCTCTTTTTGCCTCTCTCTCTCGTCTCGTCTCCGACCGTTATTACGACATGTCCGAGACAACGGTATTATCCTGAAATAACGGTCGAAGATCGAAGCAACATCCAAATAGGATTGCAAGCAGCGGCGTTGAATTTTTTTGAATTTCTTCGAATTTCTTCGAATTTCTTCGAATTTCTTCGAATTTCTTCGAATTTCTTTACCTTTACCTTATTCGAGGGGGAAGGGGCATTTTTGCGCGAGCAGTGAAAACATTTCCACAGAACTCTGGGATGAATTCTCTCGCAACGGGCGGTCCCCTCGAGTTTCCCCTCCACTTGAAACATTTTAATCGCTCGTCTTTCGACTCTCCTCTCCTCTCCGAAGACGAATCCGTCTTTGGCCATCTCGGGCCTCTCCGTTGAATCTCATTTCCAAAGTGTCGTTGAGTAATTCAAGTGCATGGGTCGAGGAAAATGTCGATGGCGTCGTCGGCACTCGTCGGCATTAGACCCGTGTAAAAAGAGCCCGCGAATATCGAGCTTTTCAACGTGACGCGAACGTATCTCGTTACATTCGTCGTGTGGGATAAAGAGCGCGTGTGATCTTTCATTCATCCTCTCCGCCGCTAGCCTCGTGTACGTGTCGCGCTTGGAAAATGTTGATAAATAATGCACGACGCAATATCGTTCCGACGCTCACGGTTACGCACCGTTTTACCTTTTCTCCCCGGGGTGAGGCTCCGTTTCATTGACTAAATGATTCGTTCATCAACGAGTACGAGTACGAGTACGGGGCTGCTCGCGAGTGTACGCACCCCCGTACTCGGAGCTGCTCGGAGCGTCGAGGCTGGTCGAGGCTGGTCGAGGCTGATCGAGGCTGCGCTGGTACGAGCCAACCCCGATTTTCCCCGTAATAACGGCAAAAGGGGGGGAGGAGACACCGAGCGGATTATAAAAAACTGGTAACCGCGCGTGACAAATATCTTGACGGAGAGAAAAAAAGGTGAAATAATGATCGAGAGCCTGGTATTATGTTACGCAGATTTTTCAAGGGATTTAACGAGACGCACACACGCGCACACACGCGCACACACGCGCACACGAGAGCAGCTACCGCGACGAGAATGCGAAGAAAGATAACAAGGCTATAAAATAAAATATAAAAGGAGAAAGACGAGCGTCGTGCGAGATTTCGTGAAATATTATTTATTTATCGTTATTCCGAAATGTTATCGCGTCGGGCGTAAATTGCCCCATATTGCACCGATAAATAGGTTTATCGACGAACGCGCGTGCGAGGGACGACAAAGGTATTACGTCAGCACGGCCAACGTAATATCGTCGTAAATAACATGTTATCGCGTCTCATCGTTGTTTTTATCGTCGTCGTGTTACAATAAGGACAAATGCCGAGTATTTGAATAATGGAATACGCGGCTGTCGAGGATAAGCGACGACGACGACGACGACGACGACGACGACGACGAGAAGCGGGCGCGATTAAAAGAACGATAGCCACGATTACGACGAGCGCGAGGATTCTTTTCGCGGTAATCCGAGAGGCTTCTTTGTTGCTTCTTCGTCATTCCCGAACGATGTTATTGATAATTCCTCGGGGGTATTATAATTGTGCGAGTCCACTCGGCGACGCGGATACTCGGATCTCCTTTTTTTTTACCGCGATTCTCGTTTCGATAATAATACACGGATGAATATTTATCGGCCTCTCGCGCGTTGCCGAAAAAAAAAATCTTGTCCCTCGAGACGCGTCTCGTATTATTTTTAACGGCGCGCCATCGGGCTCGCGTCTCTTTTTCTCTACGATGAATTTTTGACGAATGTCCGAAATATCGTTGTGCGCTCGAGCGAATATCGACGACCACGACGATGTTACAGCACACGTGCGCATATGGAGAAACGCGCGGTGACGCGCTGTTGCGGTGCGAGGGCAATATGCAAATCGATGACACGGCTTAAATGAGGATTCAGAAAGAGAGAGAGAGAGAGAGAGAGAGAGAGGGTAGACGAAGGTAGGAGAATAGCATTCTCAGCATGCACAGAAAGATGCCTCGATAGAATTTGCAACCAGATCCCCTCAAGGCTACCTAGTTTTGCTACTTTCGCGAACGAATAAGCGGGCTCGCTCGCTACTTATCTCGCACGTATATGGCATATGTATCAGTCTCGAGCATTCGGACCGGTCCAACACAATATACGTATGTATTGCGCGCACACACACACGTTGCTTGTATACATGATTCTTTTCGCCAATTTATACCGAGAGACTGAAATAAAATAAATTTATGTACATTTCGATCGTCTCGCTCGGATATTTAAATATGCGCGAATATTTGAGTATATCTCGCGGTATGTAAATTGGACAAAAATCCTGGCGATACGTCAAATTCATGAAACGGCAATGATATTCGTCGAGTTGGTACGATTTTAGTCTCCAACGACGAGTTTCACAAAAATTCCTCGAACGCGCTTGAACGAACCTCGAAACGAATTCGATCGTCTCGTTCGCACAGAGAGGAGGCTTTTCCTCCGTTTTCCTCCGTTTTCCTCGTGCACGTGGCTCACGCGCTGGTTTCCCTCTCGGCGAGTCCCCTCGGAGCTCGCTTCAACGAGGCCACTGCGTCGTGCCCTCTGCGGGCTCGTTTGTGAGTATACGCGAGGCACAAAAGACCCCTTGTGACGGGCGGCGAGCGGCGAGAGTATACGAGCATACGTGCATATACGCTCGTGCCTGTATGCGTGTACAATAATCTCGCGCCTAAGCTCGGAAATATTTTCGTGAGGCGTGCAGCACCAGCAGCAGCTTGGGGAATTGCCCGCGTGAGGACGCCAATGAAAAATCCAAAACCATCGTTTATTATTATCGTTATTCGCCCATTCGGACACTCCTCTCGACTAGGACAGCGAGAATTCGCGCCAACAAACGCGCGGTAATTATCCGTTCGAGGAGTCTCTGACAATCTCGGCATTTGCCGTTTCGTTCGACCTTTTTTTTTTCCTCGTGGCTGTCTCGAAACATTTTATTTCGACTCGGAGTCACGACGATCTCGAGTTTGTCCCCTCGTGCCGCTCAACCATTCCGAACGCGAATCGATCGACACCAGCGAGGACTTTGGTCGTTTCCGAGAAATGATGAATTTTATTTGTTTGTCGACCAAACTTTCGCAATAATAATAATAATGATGACCATGTAGTTTTGATTTTTCGAGAATGGAGGACTCTTTGTCCCTCGTCTCGATTGTTTTTGCGGCGCGTACATGGACACGCGGAGAAGACGAGCGAAACGGACGTATCTGCGGCGACACGAACCGAGATGGTCCGTACAGCGTCAATATGATGTATAATAGTAAAACGTGTTCCTCTCTTCTTTCCGTCGCGGTGTTTTACGAGCTAGTAATGGACAGGTCGCGAGCCCCATTCAGCCCCATTGCGTGGAAATAACGTTCGAGATGATGATTCGCGAGACGCCGACTTTCAACCGCGAAACATCATGCGCATCGCGCAAAATACATTTGAAACAATTGTCGTAATAATCATGATAATGACAACGACACGAATTATTCACGCTTTGATTTTCATCTCACGCGATTGTGTCAATTTTCCAGAGCGGCTGCGGGAGGGAAAAAGTGCGCGCTAGTGCCGAGTGCCGATCTCGCACGGAGCAAGCTCGAGAGGAGAAGGCCATCCCGCGCCACACGCTGCTCACCCGTTGACCCCTCAACGCTGAAAATTCATGTCCCGCGGACGAGTGTACGCCACTGGACCCTGAACACGGAGCTTCGGAGCGACGGAAAAAATCCAGAGGTAAGACGAGAGAGAGAGAGTCTCGCCGGCGTGACGAGCGAGGCCCTTTTCCGTTTATTTTTCCGTCGTTCGGCGAATTAACGATACAGTGACGATAATTAATTTTCGCTGGAGAGGACGTGATCTCGCGATATCCCTTTTTTCTGACGTTGCATCGGTAGAGAACGGACGTTGGGCAGTTTGCGCGCGAGTGCGTCATTGTGTCGTTGCTCTGTTTTTTACAGCTCCGTTCGGCCCGTTCCGGAACGAGTACGGAAACTTTTCTCCCGCGTGTGCGTCAGAGTGCGTTCGAGGAGAGGGCACGAGCGCGCATACGCGTGTGCGCCGAGACCGATGGAAAACGGGCGAAACTCGCGTGATACACGCACGATCGTAAATCTCACGAGTCGCATTTGTTATTTCTCTCCTCGCTCGCATTCGCCTCCGTAAACGTGAGCGCCGCGCGCACACGTTTCTTTCGGGATAAATGTCATTATAGCGAAAGTTTCGGGGCTAGATTGGTCTCTTTGAGCGAAGCAACGAGCCACATTGCCCCCGTCAGAGAGGTGGGACAACGCGAACCCAACCAACTCGCGCAATATCCCGTAATTGTTTCCTTCTGTATATAGTATACACGACCATACATCACCGCGGAGAGCGTACATTAGACTCTCTCTTTCGTGTGCGCAGGGATCGCGCACGTACGCGCACGTACGCGCAAACCTCCGCCTCGATTTTCCGCGACAACGACGGTTTCTTCAAACGTTTGAAACTCGAACGTTCAACATCGGACTGGCGGCCAAGACCGGGACGCGGGGCTTACCGCACCGAATATGGCAGGATACGGGGACCAACGGGGACCAACGGGGACCACCTAGCCTCGTGCCCGCGCCCGTTGCAGTTTCCTGATTTTCGTCGCGATTTACCGCAATTTAAAGCCCACGCGCGAAACGCGCGAATCGCGTGAACCGCACGTAGCCAACTGTAGCCAACTGCCGCACGTAGGTTGGAAAAAAATCCATCGGATCGAATGTGCGCTCGCCCTCCTCTTCTTTCCTCTTTTTTTTTTTCATTCGCCGAGATTCATTCGCGCTCGTATACGCGCCTACATCCCACTGGGAAAAACCGTCCGCCGCGTGGAAAAATAAACGAGGGAGAGGGCAAAGTGCGCACAGCGAGTGTCTCTCTCGAGCGATAAATGATATCGGTAGTCCGCGCTGGCCCGCACTGGCCCGTTGGACGAGAGGGAACGGAGAATTTGCTCCCTCGACGAGGATGAAATCAAGTTCGAGGCTACTCGACCGGCGGATAATGGTAACGCGAGTTGCGGCCCTTACTCTCCGCCCGTATGCGTCAACCGTATACTATAGACATATAATGTACCACACATGCATGTATTTTCAACGAGTACCGCGAGTGGATGGTACGCGTATGCGGCGGACGGTGCTCGCGCAAGCTTCCTTAAAAGGCCTCTTCCTCTCTCTCGAGTCTCCTTTGACTCGCGGAGTCAAAGGAGAACGGGAACGCGCCTGCCTCCCCGCTCGTACTCGCCGTATACACACAATACACAGCCGACGTAACATGCGCCACGCGGGCATACACACGAGCGCTGATCTCGGGAAAGCCGAGATTGCGGCGTTTTCATACCCTCACGGCGGCGAAACACGTTCGCTGTGTACTGTGCGCGCGGATGGTCGAGCGGGTACAAATTAAGGGGAAAAGAGCCAAAATAATTCACGCGATTCGAGAAGCGATGAAAAAACGCGCGAGTACGCGGAAAGGTCGTCTCGCTCTCGGCGATTGCGTCTAGCCGTCAGCACGATCGTATGGTATTGTACGGGGTGTGCCGCACGTCGCTCGGTTGTCTCTTTGCCTCTCGCGCGGTGTGGTCCCTTCACCTCCGTGGCTCTCGCGACACCAACGGCCGCGGGATAAGTCGAGAGGAAACTCCGTAGAAGGAGAGTCGGGCTTTTGTTTCATTCGCCGATCTCGCTCGATCTCGCTCGATCTCGCTCGATCTCGTTGTATCGACGGTGTCGCGCGGCGGCCACTTTTCGTCCCGCTCGCCGATTCCTCGCGATGTTTATTCCGGCGATGGTGCGCGCAACGATCGCGCGTATGCCGCAAGCGCAAAAGCGAGTGCTTTTCCACTCTTATTTTGTCGTTTGTCGCGTAACGCAAGGAGGCGCGCGGTTCCGCTCGCGTTGAGCAACCGCACAGGATGCGACGACGTTTGATGAAACTGCGCACGTACCAGCGTACGTGTATACATGCAAATGCCACATGGACGATGTCAGCAACCTCTTTCGCATCGTCGCGCTCGCCCTCGAGACCAGCCCGGCTTTTCCTCTTCAACGTTTCCTCGGACGGTCGTTGATCCTCTCGCACCGCGCGAGAGGATCATCACGGGTTTCCGCCATTTACGCCATTTACGCCAACTCGTTCGCCTCGTCCCGCCGAGAGCGGCCAAGCGACGTCACGAACCGACAAAATTGCATCGAAATGAAAATTGAATTTTTCCACTTTTTCTTTGCCTCTCACCACACCCTCTGCATCTCCGTGATGATCCGACAAAGTCGGCGCGGCACATGTGCCCGCGCTGTTTCGTCCTTTTCTCGTCGTTGACTGAGGGGAACGAAAAACCATAATCCCGGATGCCGGATCTACCAAAGTCAATCCGCGTCTCATCGCGGTGTATGATAATTTCGAGTCGACGAGCCTCGCGTTCACCCTCCGATTCTCTGCGCGCGGTATTTATCTCGCTTTTCGCTTTTCGCTTTTCGTTTTTCGTTTTTCGACCGATGATGCAACACGCCCGCGTCGCTCGACTCATCTTCATTCCGTTCACACGCAATTCCAACGGCGAGCGAGCCATCGCTTGACCCGTAATTTATTAATTAACGCGCATACAGATCCATGCTGGCCTCGTTTGTTCATCGTCTCCCTCTCGCCGTTGTCTTTCAACAACGACGACGACGACGGATCGTTTTAAATGGTCACGATCCGATCTGCTCTCTCGTCAAGATTCTCACGATTTTCGTGCGATTAATCCGCGACGATCAAGTCGTCGACGATCGATCTATCGGCGGAATTCAAGTTAATATCATTATTATTAGCGTTCCCGGTAGAAAAAGCGCGGCATCTCTGAAGTGTCTCGTTACAATAGTGTGACTACTACACCGAGGCCAGGCTCCTCGCGCGTTTCGTTCGATAAACTCGACGGATCGAGCCTCCTCGTACCGTTTTTCCTTCGTTCGCGAGATAGACATTCAATACTCTGATTCGCGTGAAATGACGTAGTCTTCGAAGCACGTATCGGGGGACTCGCGAATTCATCGAAATCACTCAAAATGTACTTGATTTTGCAACGATCGACGCACTGCCCGTCGCAGTCAACAGCCCCTCCGTAACAGCCGCCTCGTATACGTATTAATCTTTACAGGGGGTCGATGCTGATTTTTTTTATTTTCCTCCTTCCGCAGTACCGCAGGCTCGAGGAGGCAAGGAGGAGGAGGTAAAACGCGGCTGGTACCGAAATACATCATCGGATTAAGCGTCTCGTAACCCGCCGTACGCTCGACCAGCCGAATTCCAGACGAATTGCAGTTCTTGGGCCTATGAGCGATCGTGTCATTCGCGGCGCGCGTACTCGCCTCGTGAAACACATTTTTTTCGACGCAACAACGCGATCGTCGCTGTCGTCGTTGATGTTCGACGAGCGGCTCGCGAGAATTCTTCGGAAGCTGCTCTTCTCGCCTCTTTGCCAGCAGCGCTCGACCGAAAGAGCTTTCGATTCGTCGCGCGGAGAAACTCGTATTTGCCGCCGCGCGCAATAACACGGGTGGTCCTCCGCTCTTTCTCGGTGTGCATCTTTCGGTCCTGAGCGGGCAAGAGCGACGGGCCGACGGAGGCCATCGCATTGAGACGTCAATGCGAAACCAAACGAAACGTTGATTCAACGATAATTCAACGGTATATACGCGGCCCGGTAGAGTCGTGAGCCGAGATCAACGGCGAATAAACGTGGTACTTGATTTCGCATTAAGATTGAAACATGTCGCCCAAGAGGCCGGTGGTACATCGCCGGCAATGTACAAATGTATATACGAAAAATATGCCAATCCTTCCGACGGAGACACACTTTTGTTCGTCGTCTTCGTTGATCTTTTACACTCGTACGACTACTCGCTCGATGTTCGCCAATGAAATAATGCTTCATCGTCGATAATGAAAAAACCAGCGAGTCGTCGGCAATTGGATGAATTTTTCCGTGGAACATGGCTCATTCGCACGCATCTCGGGTGTTGATTTTCCAGCTGCGAAATTGACGCAATTACCAGGGAAATTACGAATGAATATTACCATCGCGGGTGCTTGATTATCCCAACAAGGTCGGAGCGGCCCCGCTCATCGCGGAAGAAACAGCGTCAAACGTTTCGACTCACCTTTGACTCTTTATTGAAAATACATTTGCCGCTGAGACGCTAAAATATTAACGCTAAAAAAACCAAATATCCGGGCTCTGTCGGCTTTTCTGCTCCGTTCGCGCGACATTGTCGCATACGGCCCGCCCGGGCGAGTCGCTCTACGTTTTTCAGTGTACGGGATTCGAGGCAGATGGCGTTGGGCTGATTTTCCATCCGAGCTTCGTCCGCAGATTGTCGACAAGCGAGACTTCTGTTACACTCGACGTTATGCCGCGTTATACATGTATTTTTCCAGCGCGGTAAAGGTTGAAACTACGATCGAAAGTACAATTGCGACGATGTCTCGATACACCAGCAGCAGGTGGTGGCACAGGCACAGATTTCCTCTTGCCCCGCGTTTCGTCACAGACAATAGTCACTCACGTTTTTTGCAAATGTTTTTTACGTACGAAGAATTTACACGTATCGACGGGGCTTTCTATTCTACGTTTCGTTCTTTTTTTGTTTGGTACGCATGTGTGTGCGCGCTTGTGTGTGTGTGTGTGTGTGTGTGTGTAAAATCTCATGCTACGCTCTCTCCGCCGATAAAAGCGGATTAAACCATCAGCTGGTACTTTTGATCGGGCATCTGGCAAGTTTCCATGGAGCCTCCGAGGGGGCACGGAACGGCCATCGCGTTAATCGAGGCCGAATTCAAGCGACGATGAGCAGCGAGATGAGGCACGGACGAGGTCATCGACATGTTGTAGTGATATTGCGGATTACGGTAATCGTGATGATGATGATGATGATGATAATTGTTGTGCGATCCGTGATGCAGGCTGGCCATTTGCGCCTGATAGTAATCACCGGTGGCGTAGGGATTCTGATAGGAATCGTACGTCGATTGGCCGCTGGCGAAGCATTGATTCGCGTTTGGGATCCCGCTCGTACCGGCCGCGGTGGCCCACGGGAACGCACCGTAATCCGCGGCGTGATTCGGCTGCGAGTTCATCGATGTGAAATAGGACGGGCAAAGGGGGGCCGGCAATTGACTCGAGGCCGGCGTGAGAGGCGGCGATGGCGACGTCATTACGCTGCTCGCTCGACACCCGCCCTCGATTTCCCCCCTTCCTACCTCGATTTTTGGATAAACCGCGCTCGCCGATATCAACGGCGAATTTTCACCGGTCACGTCCATACCGACGACGATCGCGCTCGAGCTCATCGGCCGCGACAGACTCGATCGCGAGGAGCCTGACGACGCGGAGGAGACGGAGGAGCCGCAGGAGCCCTTGTTCGCGCCCGCCGCCTGCAGTTGCTGCAACTGTTGTCTGCACTTTGCTCGTCGATTCTTGAACCAGACCTGCCGCCGCGTGAGAAACAACCCTCGATCAGTATTACGCCCGTTGCCTCGCGTCAACGAGGACGTTGCAACTGGTTGCAACTGGTTGCAACTGGTTGCAACTGGTTGCAACTGGTTGCAACTGGTTGCAACGCCTCCTCCTCGTCCTCGTCCTCGTCCTCCTTACCTGTACTCGTGATTCCGGTAGATTGATCTTGACGGCGACTTCCTCGCGCATAAATATATCCGGATATCTCGTTTTCTCAAAGAGCTCCTCGAGAATGTCGAGCTGCGCTCTGGTGAAGGTAGTTCTCTCTCGTCGCTGCTTGCGCTGATTGACCCCTGCGGAAAGAAGCCATTATCGATGTTGTGAATGATGAATGTTTGTCGGGTCGATCGAGCCAGCGAGCCATCGCATTGACGCATTTAGCTGAGCTTAGCTGAGAAAGTGTTTTCGCGCGTACCTTGAGGGAACGTCGGGAGCGCGTGCTCGAACGATGCTCCGTGCGTCGCAAAGGCGAACGGCGATGGTAAGCCAGGGTGAGAGTGACTCGCGACCACCCCCATCCCTGGATGCCCGGCATGCATGGATGCCTGTACGGACGGATAGTGGCCGCTCGCGGTTGGTACGCAGGCTGAGCCCGTTGCATCCAGCAGATATCCCGCCATTTCACCGCCGGAGGATCGCTGCTGACTCTGCGACTGTCCTGTGCCTCCCCCCGCAAAACACTCGTCCAACACTCTCCGACGATCGCCTCCAATGATCTTCTTCTCCTCGCGGATACCTCCGACCACCGTCGAGCTATTTCATTTACGTCATTCAATCAACAAGAGCGCCTTTCGATCGATCGCGTTTTATCGATAACGCCTGTTGTTTCTTTCTCTCTCTCTCTTGGCTGGAAAATTCACTGGAAAACTCACCCCGATTTAATTGAGAAAGCCACGCGATATCCCGGACGATGTATCCTCTCCCTCTTTCCACCGAGTGTCGAGAATCCCTTGGCACGCGAGAACACACGGCGAGCTCCGACGAATCGAAATATCCGCCTTGTCGCGATTGAGACCCCGAGGATGATTTCGTCGGACGTTAATCGCGTCGCGGGTGTATTTCGGGCGATCAGCGGATGAGTGAGCGATCCGTTATCTCGTGCGTCTTGCTCGCAAGATTGAGCGAAACTGTCATCAATTGAACGACGTACGGCTATTTAAGCGGTGTCTCGTTGTCCTGCGATGCCTGCGAGCTTTATTACGACGAGAGAGAGACGGAGCTAGAATCCGAGAATCGTTTCCCGAAAAATAGTGGCGGTGGTGGTATGTCCTCCCCACTCCACCGCTCTCTCAAGACCCATTTCCATGTCCGGAAAATTTGCAAGACCGCGGCGACCGGTGGGACCTGGAGGGGCCTGAAGGGGCCCGGGGGAGAGAATCACACTCGGCGTATACACGATGCGCGCGTTCCGTGCGATAATTTCGCCGAGGCAATGTTGAAACTCGCCGCTCAAACGAATCATCATTTACAAATGTGTATATAATGTTACAAAATGTTCAAAATGAACGTACGAGATCGCCCGTGCCCTTGTCAAATTCACGAAAACAACGTTGATAATAATTTTCATTCGTCAGAAAAGACGGGCCAAATGTGTTTTATCGTACGTCGTACGCACTCTTTTTCCCGGCAGCCGACGGAGGGAGGCCGGTATCAACGCCCGTACCATCGTACGGATGAATAAAAAACAACAATAAAATCACACGTTGGTGAAATAATAAACGGGCTGAAACGTTGGAAGCGTCTCAAAGTCTCTCTGTCTTTCTCGGCAACTTATTCCTCGAAAATGAAAAATAAAGAAAACCCCAGGTGGCCAGCAGAGTGCGCAAGGTGTCGCAGTGCCGAACATTCCTATGCGAAAACGCATTACTAGATCCGGTCCAATGAAAATGCGCCTTGTACGACGATAATGGGGCAAAGGGGCATCTCCGACACACGTCGCAACGAGTAGCCACGCGTATTTTCATCAATGTATTTTCATCGTTTTCACAGGATCAAACTAAAGCCTCTTTCCCTGTTCCTCTCTCTCTCTCTCTCTCTCTCTCTCTCTCCCCCACCTAGGCTCATCTTTTCGAAATGCAATTTACAAATCTCGGATAATCAAAGAGTCGATTGTTCTTTGCGTCGTCTCCATATTTCGTCTCTCTCGCGTTTGAAATTGAAAGTATATACATAACCGCCGAGTACGCAGAGCGGGAAATCGAGAGCCAGACGAGGATTGGGAAATCCCGAAAAGTCGCTGTCAGTGTCGCCGCCAGCGACAGCTCTCTCTTGGCATCTCCATATTTCTATTCTCCGCAGCGTTTGGCGCACCAAAGGGTTCATACACGGGCCGCGGACAGCATCGAGACGCACGGCATGGCCCATTGTAACGCGCAGACACCCTTCTGGGTATCGAGTAACCAGCAGCGGGGTTGACATTGGTTGACATCGCGCCAGCACGATAGACCGCCGTCGCGACAGGTATAACGGGGAGAGCGTGTGCAGCCCAGTGCAGCCCCGCGTGACACGCTACACGGGATTTTTCGCACAATCTTGAACCTTTTCGCTCTTCCATTCTCCGCCGAGCCGTGCGAGTTTCATCGTCGAGCGGCATTCGCGCCAACCTTTTACCTCGTCGTAAGCTCATTGTCGTACGCTCATTGTTTATCTCCGGGAAATACTCGCGCCGTCATTGCGACAACAACGCACGACCTTCCTATCGTTTCATGATTTATATCGCTCGTGTCCAAGATTTTCGTGATTTTGGATTCGACCGTTCCCGTTGTTGGTCCTCGCGCTTGCTCGCGCTCGGCCGGCGAGGAACACGTCGCAGAGGCTGCACCAGGCTGCACCAGGCTGCACCAGGCTGCACCAGGCTGCACCACGCGCACGCACCTGTGCTGTGCGTCCGGCCGACGGGGAGAGAGCCTCTCGCAAAACGGGGCGGATTAACGCGCGCGGCCGGGGGTATAGTACACACGGGCGGAAGAGAATCGAGCAAACATACCCGCAATTCCAGCAGAGGACCGCGACGAGCATTCACCTTTCTTTTTCCCTCACCAGCGCGCTGTCGTTCATGATTTTTTATGATTATTTCTCTCGAGCGGTCCCTTCGTTTATTGCGTCGCGCGGGCAAAAACCCGCAGGGGATGAAAGGGAGCGCAGCGAGGAGCGACCCTCGTTATTGCTCACGGCGCCAGAGTGATTATCATCGCGTGCGTGTCGTTCGAACGAGGAACAAACGCGAAAAAGAAAAAAGGCAAACTAGGCGAAAGACGAAAAGTCTGCTCAACACGCGAGAATGGAGAGGCCTCCCCGCGAATCCCGGCTTTGTTCGCGGTCCAACAACGGCCAACCCCGATACCGGAGTTTTTCCGCGATAAAAAGAGTTGTCGATCGCTCGGGGCATCGAATCTCTCCGGGAAAATTGAAAAACGGCAACGCGGCAACCCACTGATTGGTCTACT
Organism: Heteropelma amictum; assembly: GCA_959613375.1. Classification (NCBI taxonomy): domain Eukaryota; kingdom Metazoa; phylum Arthropoda; class Insecta; order Hymenoptera; family Ichneumonidae; genus Heteropelma; species Heteropelma amictum. The sequence continues at coordinate 62,795 of OY390721.1, read as the reverse complement.
CGTCAATGGGTCAACTCGGACGCGCAGCGACCGCTGTCGTTTCACCTGACAAAGTCGACGAACAAAGCTATTAAAGTCATAAAAGCATAAATTCTCAAGTGCAAACATTCTACCAAAAGATGTGCATACCGGCATATGGCGTGGAGCTAGGTCGGAGCTATAGCTCGGAGCTATAGCTTGGCGATTTTGGCGATTTTGGCGATTCGGGATTATGGGTTTTTCCCACCGAAAATACATCCGAGTTATTGTACATTGTTACAAATAGTCCTCCAGTCCTCCGATCGCGGGCTTGTGGCTTTGCTTTTCATTCGAGGACAAAAGTAGCCCTCCAGACATTGGCGCTTCGACTGGCGCCAACGTGCTGAAAAGGTGTCAAACGAATAACACAATGCCGCCCGGCACCGCGGCGTGTACGAGATCCTCTCTCGGCTGCTTTTGCCTCGGCTACGCAGTTGGCACAAGTTGGCCCCCGTTTTCTTTCATCGGCGCGAATCTCGATACACGCCTTTGTTTTCAACGCGATTATCCATATTTTATCACCCGACCAAACACGCAACTTTGACATACTCGTGCTGCTGGCGTGTTGCGCGTGACCGTCGCGTAGTGACCGTCGCGTGACAAATTCACAGGTACACGAGTGTACGCGCGCGTATACGCGTTAATAAAACGGTTCGGTCAAATGGTCAAGTTGCGTATCCTCCTCTCCACGGGTATACCTGGATATCATTTGTTCGCGTGTATTACCAAGGGCGTGACGAGATAATGAGCATTTTCAGAATAAAATGCGCTTTCTCGGATTCATTTCGTCCCCAACGCGGGGGGGGCTACCGTTTGTCCTCGAAAGCCAGAGGGTACACGGCGGTGATTAACTCGCGGAAGAGGCAACCCGAAGAATCGCGACGACGCGTCGGTTAAATCGTCTCGGTGCTGCTCCCTCGTGTGTCCTCGCGAGTGCGAGATTCGATCCGCTGTTGGCCACTCTCTCGAGATACGATTTTCCAGTTTGATTTTCTCGTCTTTCTCCACCGTGGTCGTCGTCGTCGTCCGCTCTATCGATACGAGGGACTCTGCGCGAGAGCGACGCGTATTCGCGTCCATCGCATCGTGCGATACGCGCTGGCAATGAAGAACACTACCTCGCGATTCTGCCGTGATAATCCCCAGGAGCCTATTGATTTTTCAGCACTCTTCATTCGGCGCTAACATGGAATTCCGCAAAACTGTATTATCCCTCGAGAATGCGGAGACTTTTGTGGAAAAAAGGGCCTCCGGCGCTGAGCGGCGCAAATATATTTATACAAATTAGGAATAATTACTACAAGTTGCTCGGACTTGGGATTATAGAGCAACTCGATGCGAGAGAGGGACGTGATGAAAATTCTCAAAGAAACGGAGAATCGGGACGCGAGTTGAGCCAATAATAAAGATTCCGACAAAGATTTTTGTACCCAAATGCGCTGGGCTCGTAACGGGATTCTTCTTTTCGGGCTCGGGGATGAGTCAACGGTCCGCGACGCAGCATCCGAGAAAATCTCGGCGTTTCGACGGGGGCGACGGGGGTTTTTCGTGAGTAGCGCAGGCGCGCCGGACGCGTTTATCACCGAGGAGACTGCGTGAAACATCCCTCTGGCGAGATCAGTGTCGGTCTTTCCCCGCTACGGAACGTCAGCAGTAGCACCAGCGCGGCACAGCAGCAGGCCGACGGAAGATGGCAAGGAAGGACGCCGCCGCCGCCGCCGCCGCCACCGCCACTGCCGCCACCCTTTCCGTTCTCACCCCACAGTTCAACACATGCACATTGCCGTTCTATTGATTTTTTGTCTCTCCGTGTGCGTGTGTGTTTGGATCGCGTCTGCCTGGCTTTTTTTTTCTCTCGGCTTACGGCGAAGGAACGGCGAAGGAACGGCCAAGGAACGGCGAAGCACGACGGTACAGCCTCGGTGCTGTAAATTTCAGGCTGTTATCGTACCAGATGCATCATCGACGATGCATCATTCCTCGAGGATCCTTCGATTTATTCTCATCTCCGCGGTACTCTGCATCGGTAAGTCGATTTAGCCACTTTTATATCCACGACGATTCGAGTCGTCGAGTCTCAGAGTCGAAGAAAAGAGTGCTGACACGTACGAATGTTGGCCCCGAGGCTTTTGCTCCGAGGACGAGGAAAGATTGGTTCGCGATCTCTTTCGCGGCTACAACAAACTCATCAGGCCGGTGCAGAACATGACGGAGAAGGTTCACGTCAGATTCGGCCTCGCGTTTGTCCAGCTCATCAATGTGGTAAGAAGATCGCGGGGTACTTTTGATCGTTGATCGTTGATCGTTGAACGTTGAACGGTTTCGCCCGTTTAGAACGAGAAGAATCAAATAATGAAGTCCAACGTTTGGCTGAGATTCGTGTGGACCGATTATCAGCTGCAGTGGGACGAGGCCGATTACGGTGGAATCGGGGTTCTGAGGTTGCCGCCCGACAAGGTCTGGAAACCCGATATTGTCCTCTTCAACAAGTGAGACACCGTGTGAAACTCTTTTTTTTTTTTCTCCTCTCTCTCTCTCTCTCTCTCTCTCTCTCTCTCTCTCTCTCTCTCTCGTTCTCTCATTGTTGCGTTTGTTTTTTCTCGAAAAATCGCGCGTCAGCGCCGACGGTAATTACGAGGTGCGTTACAAGAGCAACGTGCTGATTTATCCAAACGGCGAGGTGCTTTGGGTGCCACCGGCGATATATCAGAGCTCGTGCACGATCGACGTGACGTACTTTCCGTTCGATCAGCAAACGTGCATCATGAAATTCGGCTCTTGGACGTTCAACGGGGATCAGGTCTCGCTGGCCCTGTACAACGACAAGAACTTTGTCGACCTGTCCGACTATTGGAAGAGCGGCACTTGGGACATAATAAGCGTACCGGCGTATCTCAACACTTATCAGAGCGAATATCCGACCGAGACGGACATCACGTTTTACATAATAATACGCCGGAAGACGCTCTTCTACACGGTCAATTTGATTCTACCGACGGTGCTCATCTCCTTCCTCTGCGTTCTCGTCTTTTACCTGCCGGCGGAGGCCGGCGAAAAGGTCACCCTCGGCATCAGCATTCTCCTCTCCCTCGTCGTCTTTCTCCTCCTCGTCAGTAAAATATTGCCACCTACCTCCCTCGTTCTCCCGCTTATCGCCAAATATCTCCTCTTCACCTTCATCATGAACACCGTCTCTATCCTCGTAACGGTCATAATCATCAATTGGAATTTCCGCGGACCCCGCACTCATCGTATGCCGCAAATGATACGAAAGATATTCCTCAAGCTGCTGCCGACCGTTCTCCTCATGAGACGACCGAAGAAGACGAGGCTCCGCTGGATGATGGAAATACCGAACGTCACGCTCCCGGCGTCGACCTATTCCTCCGCCAGCCCGACCGAATTGCCCAAGCACCTGCCGCCGACCTCGGCCTTGGCAGCCAAACCAAAGATGGAAATCATGGAGTTGTCCGATCTTCATCATCCGAATTGCAAGATCAATCGCAAGGGCGGCGGCGGAGGTGGTGGTGGTCATCACGGGACGAGCGGGTCCAACGCGCCTGGCGGTGGCGCACCCGGCAGCGAGGGCATCGCCGATCGACGCGGATCCGAGAGCTCCGACTCGGTCCTCCTCAGTCCCGAGGCGAGCAAAGCCACCGAGGCCGTTGAATTCATCGCCGAGCATCTCAGAAACGAGGATCTTTACATACAGGTATACGCTCTTTTCGCTTCCTCTTTTGCATTCCTCTTTTGCTTTCTCGCCCTCGGTCCCGACGTCCGACGTTGACTCTTATTTATTTTCATCCGTCGTCCGGCCGCCGCCGCCACCACCGTACCTCAGACCCGCGAGGACTGGAAATACGTGGCGATGGTCATCGACCGTTTGCAGCTCTACATATTTTTCATCGTAACGACAGCGGGAACCATCGGGATACTCATGGATGCCCCGCACATCTTTGAATACGTCGATCAAGATCGCATCATCGAGATTTATCGTGGAAAATAATTCGCGACGTTCGCGCAACGCTGCTGCTGCTGCTGCCGCCGCCGCGCGTTCCCCATCTCCCCGTGCAGCCCGCGAGCAGAAATATAAGCGTAAGTTGAGCGGTGATTGCTCAACTTGTTCGGAAGAGTCGCGGCGCCCGTGGAAAATACCGGAAAAATACAAAATGATGAACATATTCGTCCAGACACGCTTGCCGAATTGGAAACGTACGCTCGCGTCGGAAGCTCGCCAAGCCGACGGCCGTCTTACCGTGACTTTCGGTGAATTTCCCAAATTACCCGGCCCATACGGCACGTGCGAAATTCGAGTCTCGATTTCTTTCGTCATTTTTCCCGATTGTGCCATCATTTTTAGCCCTAGAGACACCTTTGTAGACGAGTCTTGCTCGCGGCAAATACAATAATTAGAGAATAATCATGCGGGCAGAGAGTACGAGCGAACGAGGGGTTCGCGCCGCGCGACGCGCGGGTCAAGAAATAAATGCGACGCGTACGTAAGAGACGGACGAGGAAAAGGTGGTGGAGGAGGAGGAGGAGGAGGGGGGGGGGGAGCTATCGTTATCACCAATCACCCGTCCTTTATTCGCGTCAGAGCTCAAAGATGAATTTTCGTCGCCCGTGCGAATAACGAGAGACCCATCTATAATCGTATAATAATCGTAATGATTGCAAGAATAATGATTAAATACACGTTTACGTATTTAGGACTAGGAACGTCGTCGGAAGCTTCTAGAGCGATCTCGATCTAATCGTCGATTATTCCGATTATTTCAAAGCGACGACGTTCAATCGCGCAGATCGCCGAGTATCGAGCTTGATCGAGCTGGAGGAAACATGACAATTGTGCTGCTCCGCGCGACTGAATGTGTAGGGCGTGAAAAAAAAACGTGCAAGCGGTTGTTTCCGACTTTTAATAAAGTTGCAATGATGATGATGATGATGATGATGATGATGATGATGATGATGATGATGATGATGATGATGATGATGATGATCCAACGAAGCGCTCCGGTCTCACCCAGTCTCACCCAGTCTGACCCAGTCTCACCGCCTATTTTCCACTCTTCGTTCGGTATTCGCTCGTGAATTTTCGCTCGTGAATTCTCGACGACGTTCGTCGTAAAATCATTTCGGCGTTGTATTGGGAAATTGCGGAAAGTCTCGAGAGAGACTCGACTTTTTTTTCCGTCAATAAAAATGGCCAATAAAGCCCCCTCGGGCGCGTCTTTTTCTTTTTTTTTCTTTTCTCTCGCGCTCTCTCTCTCTCTCTCTCTCTCTCGAGATTTTACGACTCTGAATGAAACTCGGGATTTTATTGCGATTGGTCGTCTGTGCGTCGTGCGTTCTATTCCATTTGCATGCGGTGCACCACCACCGCACACACCCCGCAGTCCATCGACTGCGGTTGTCTCGGCGCCATTTTTTACCATCGTGGGCTAAAAAGAAGGGGCGAGGGAATAAAGCACCAAAGACCAGACGGAACACCGAGTTTTCGAGACTCGGGCGAAAGTAACGAGAGAACAAAATAGAGTAATAAAAAATTAGAAGCGAATGGAAGACATTTATTTTCATTTCGTTTATTTCAACAATTTCATAATAACGTAATAATGTTTAATAATATTACAATGCGGCGATTACCGCGCTCACCACTCAACAGGGGGATGTAGTTTATTTTCTTCATTTTGTTTCTCCTTTTTTCTTTTGTTTTTCACATCGATCGACGTTCATGCCCCGAGACGACAGAGCCCAGCCATAGAAATATAACAAATTTATCCTTTTTTTTTTCATCGTTTTTTTCAACGTTTTTTTCTTTTTTTCTTTTTCTTTTTCTTTTTCTTTTTCTTTTTCTTTTTCTTTTTCTTTTTCTCTCGTCTTTTCCATTTATTTTTCATCGAATTCTTCCTACTTGTTCGATATGAGCTTATCATTTGTCTGAGCCAGGCCGTTCACGGAGCGTCAATGATCAAAATTCAAACGAGATGGAACAGCAGCTCGGTCGTCATTCCGTTGCATCCTTCGTCCGCGATCGTCATTTCTTTTCTCTTTCATTTTTCAAAGTCTCTTCCTACTCCTCGAAAGAGCGAGAGAGAGAGAAAGAGAGAGAGAGATATATATAGAGAGAGAGAGAGAGAGAGCGATCGTTCTCCGCGTCGTCATTCACATACTACATGTATCTCGTGGGTTTGTCCTTTTCCTTGAGTCTCTCTGTACTGATTTATCAACGGAAGATTATTCGCATTAAAAACATATTCTCTCTTTGGAAACTTGTCCGTCCAGCCCGAGTATGTGTGTGTGTGTGTGTGCGTGTGCGTGTGCGTGTGCGTGTGCGTGTCTTTCGTTTGCGTCTGTGTGTGTCTGTGTGTGTGCGCGCGTGCGTGTGCGTGTGCGTGTGTGTGTGTGTGTGTGTTGAGACGAATTGATTTTTTTGCGAGTCTGGATTGTTGTATTGTGCGATTCTCGGAATGAAAAAAAAAAAAAAAAAGAAAAAGAAAAAAAGAAAAAAAAACAAGAAAAACGAAGAATTCAAATCAATGGCTTTTTCCGTTTGTTCGTCTTTAATTCGTAGGTAAGTTTGAGATATTTGGGTGCTTTTTTTTCCCCCTTTTCGTTTTTAGTTTAGAGAGAAAGAGTTCTCGATAAAGATTGATCCTAATGAACTAATCAAACTACACCTCTGAACCGATTTTCCCTATAATAATATTCGGCAATGGCGCGACTACAACACTATCGGATTACAGGCTAGAGTTTATTCTTCTTCTTCTTCTTCTCCTTCTCCGTTAAATATTCGGTAATTGAGTATTGATTTATTTTCGGTATTTTTCTTTTCCTCCCCATCCTCCCCCTTCCCACGCCTCTGTTCTCATCATTTATTTTGTAATTTATTTTATTTATTCATTTTCTTCGCGTATTTCCTTCGTTTATACGAGGACGAGTTTTTTTAGCATTCGATAGTTTAATTATGTATAGATTATGTTTTAGCGGTATGTCTTTTAAATAGTTCCGTATATCGTTCGCTCTGCTCTAGGATTCTCGCGTTATTATCAGTCATTTTTTTCTTTCTATTTTCATGACGAGACGGATGGTGTATCGCGAGAGAGAGGAAGACGTAGAGAGAGACAGAGAGAGAGAGAGAGTTTGAGGAGAGCAAAACCGCGCGAGGGTTCGGGTGTGCGCCGTTTTTGTTTTTTTTTAATAAACTCATCGCGAGCGCAAAAGTTGACGCAAAACTCATACATTCACCAAGAGGGTAAGATTTCAAGAGAAAAATGTCATAGTTACTCTCGTAAGTAAACACGCACGTCAACATTCTTTCTTTATATTTCTCTCTCTCTCTCTCTCTCTCTCTCTCTCACTCTCTGAATTTCAGCATGGACGCGTAACGTAACGTAATTTCGTTATTGGCTACCTTCGGATCAATCGTCGTCCGTCAGTCTGCCCGTAGCACGAGATGCTCGGCACAGCTCCATCTTGAATGATTTGCCCATCGAACGGCGACTCGTTTGTTCCCGCAATGGGAATGTCAAAATGACAAAACTCGATCGTTTTTCAACGTTCGCGACTGTTGGACGAGAGGCGCTTTTGGCAATCGAAAATGTTCTCAATCACTCCTCCATGCCGGTTTTCCAATTAACGACGGTCCTCTCTCTTGCCGTATTCGACGATACAATGCACAACGGGAAACGGGGCAAACGATCGATATCTAGAAATATGTGAATAATTCGCGAGAGGAATAACTTTTATCCTTTATGACATTATGGCTTATTAGTTTAAATATGTGTTTGTTTATTTATTCATTCCTTTAATCGTTTATTTTAAGTTGTCGACGCGCGAGCGGTCAACAGCGATATTATCGTGTATTACGAGCTACTATGCGGAGAAGCAGCCGAGAACGAGGCCGTTTCGAGCCCTCTCGCTTACCCCACGAGCCCATCATCACGAGCCCATATTTCATTCATCGATCGTCATTCGTTCCTTTCGACAATCGCGCGCTTTCATTTACCTCTACTCGGGGTGCTTTATCTTCTCGATGGTTTCCTCTTTTTTCCCCCTCTCTATCGTTCTCTATCAACGTATTACGTTTCCGTTTAAAGGTTCATTTGCCCGATGAATTCGCCAACGAATTCGCCAACGAATTCGCGAACGAATTCGCGAACGAATTCGCGGACGAATCCACGAGTCGCGAGCTCGCGTGGAAGCCGTTCTCCGAAGAAAGGAGGCAAAGACGAGAGGGAAGCGATGCGTCAGCGGCTGCGTCGTTGGAATTCGAAAGAGCGCGGACGTATGTTTTTTTGCCCATCGTTTCTTTCTTTTTCTTCGATTTTATTTTATAACCCATGCAACTACGGGGCAAACGCCTCTAGTTCGAGACTAGAACGTATTTCCCGCGTTTCGCGACAACTTTGTTTTTTCCCTCGCTCTCTCGTCCGCCTTATTTTGCCTGCTCGGCACTCGCGAGACTTTCACTCTTTCTCGCCCGTGTTCGTTGATGAGAATCGGCTTCAAGACCGCAATTTTCGATTCAGCGAGCGATCGGAACTCTCTATCGACGACTCGTTCCTTCATTTGTTTATTCATTTTTGTTTATTTTTAACACGCTATTATTATCATCATCATCATCGATATTATTATTGTTGCTGTTGCTGTTGTTGTTGCTGTTGCTGTTGTTGTCGTCGTCGTCGTCGTCGTT
>OY390721.1:0-52500 GCA_959613375.1 Heteropelma amictum | reverse complement strand
ATCCCCGTAAGCCTTGCTCGTACCTTTTCCCATGGAGAAACGCGCGCGGAAATATAGACTCTCGTTCTCGAAGGCGTCTTGCCGCGGTCATCCCCGCGTCTGTCTACTCACCGGTAACGGGCGAGGGTTTTTGCGATTTCGTCGCGTCCTTGTCTTCCTTCTCCACCGGCCTGGACATCCTCAGCAAACACGGCAGCCAGCACAAAAATACGAGCCTCACCTGCGGGGTGACATACAATTCGTCATTTCAGTTGGTATTACGCGTAAATCCCTCGTGTCTCGGGGCGTGGGGAGGAGCTGCCTGCCGAGTCGAGCGCAAACCGCGAAAGGTCGGAAAATCGCTCGACGAGCCGTTGGGGAAAGAGCGGAAATCCCGATAAATTCTGTATACTCTATACTATATACTATACTATATATGTATAGTCAACGGCTCGGCTTGCCTCGTTTCTCCCTCGCGCGCGCGTTGCTATTATCGCTATTATCGCTAAAGATTCGAGGATTGCCGATTAAATGAAATTTACCCATTCCGACATCTCGTGAGTATCCGAGTTTCGATGATGATAATTCAATATGAGAATAGTGCTGACGACGCTGCTCGCTACCATGAACATGATACAGTTGAAGTACGTTCCTGCAAATATATGTACGTATGTCGGATTAACGTCGTGGAACAATCGTTCCTTCACGCGATGCTCGCGGGGCTCTCGCGGGACTCACCCAGTAACGGCACGGCGTCGGACGTTGCTGGCATCGTCTCGGCCACCATGTTCAGGAACACGGTGAGGGACAGGAGAATCGTGACCCCTGAAAGGATGAGCAAAAGTAAGACCCGTGCTGGTACAATGGGACAAACGATAGCGCGCCGCGTAGTCGCGCTCACCCAATGATAGCTTTTCACCGGAATCCGGCGGTAGGGTGAAACCGAGCACGGCCATACTGGCGATTAGGACGCACGGTACGATCAGATTGAAGAAGTAATAGAGCGTCCGCCTCCTTATTATTACGACGAACGTGATGTCTATGTAAGGCTCGGGACAACAATTGTAATAGATTTCGTTTCTCTTGCCAGGCACTCCTGCGACAAACGAATCACGTACACGTTTGAGCAACTTTGACGACGTTCAACTGGTTTCAAATGGTATCAAATGCTTTCAAATGCTTTCAAATGCTTTCAACGCCGTGTGTACGGCCATATCGTTCGCTCGTTAATTCATGCTTTTTTCGTGCTAGATCCATTTTCCCCCGCTTTTCCCCGGATTGATGATCGTCGATTGATTCTCGATCGCGATTGGCCAAACGCGAGGAAAGGAACAAAGAAAACGACACTCACCCAGCAAGTCCCATTCACCGTTGGTTATGAAACTGCTTATGTCCCCACCAGATTCGTCCTGCAGTTGAAGATTCAGCTGTCGTTGCGAACAAAATTATCCTCGTCATTTGATTTTTATTCCTTATTTATTTTATCCGAAGCCAGCAGCACGTGAGGATAAATATCTCGCTGCTGGCGAGTCATTTTTCTTCCTTTTTTCACCCTCTTTTCTCCCCATCGTTCTTCGATCGATACGCGCCATACGGCTATTTTTTTCGCTTCGTCTCGCATTCGAGCGACACACACACACACACACACACACACACACACACAGAGAGAGAGAGAGAGAGAGAGAAAGGGCGAGCGACAGAAAGGGATGATTTTTATTCTCTCACGTGTTTACGTCGCCCATTAGAGTGTGCGTGTTTGTCGCACTTGTAAAAAAAAAAAAAAGCGCCTTTAGCAGGGGCTCTCCGTCAATTGGTACGAGAGGAAGCATTTTAGCAAAGATTTTCCAAAATATCGCGGTTGTATCGTTTTCTTACATTTCTTACATACTCTCTCTGCATGTCGAATAACCGAGTTTCATATTTTTTCGATAAGTTGCAGTCAAATCAAGTTGCGCGTTCGTGTTTTATCGACGATTCCCCCGAAATATGCGCATATCATGAAGACAAATGACAATCTCGACAATCGCGACAAATGAGAAATAGACGAGTCGCTTTGATCCGTTCTTACCTGAAATCCGTCGTACGTCCAAGAGCCGAATTTCATCTCGCAACGCTGGTCGTCAAAGGGAAACCAAGTAATGTCTATCTTGCAAGTACTCTTGAATATACCCGGTGGAACGTACAGGCACGTACCGTTGTCTTTGACGACGACGTTCGTCGGATACGTACCGTCGAATCCTTCGTCCGCGCTAGAAACAAAAGATGCATCCGTCGTCAACGTGCATGCCGAACATGTGTCGCCGAAATGCGCAAATGCGCCAATTAAACGTATTCGTTCGAAACGCCAAAGACGCATCGATAACATATTGGCCGGCTGGCATCGCGAAAAGCTCGTGCTTTTTTTTTCTCCTCACACAGCCAGTGTGTATTCATCATTGATTGGATTGATACGCGATTTCAAATGGAAAATGATGCTGGCAGTTTCATCCCTGAATATGAATCTCGTCCTCAATCTCATTCGCTCGCTCGCTCTCTCTCTCTCTCTCTCTCTCTCTCTCTCTCTGTCATCTCCGAGGCTAAAAGTCTCGTATATACGACGGGATTGCCAGAGGAAAAGCAAACGAGAGAAACGAGGGAGGATCGGTTGGAATCGGGCCAGTTGGCCACAACCCAATCCGTTATTTCATTCTTTTTGAAAACCCTCCCGCCCCACCGCTCTTCTCTCGCTCTGTGCGTCCCTGTGCCATTTGAGCGTCCCCTCATCCCCAGCGCAAGCACGACCCTTTGCTCTCTATCGTTTCCCATCCACCGCAAGTACGATCTCTCTCCCTCTTGGCGGGTTTACCGGGATCCTGCCGCTGCTGCTGCTGCCGCTGCTGCCGCTGCTGCCGCTGCTGCTGCTGCTGCTGCTGCTGCTGCTGCTGCTGCTGCGCTGACTGCCGAAGCCTCGCCGCGCGCTTGGCATTTCCCGGGTACTATGTCCATATCTATCCTCGTACGTGCATGGGTCGTCGCTTGGCAAATAAATTTACGGCCAACATTTTTTTACCGAGCAGCTCCCTCGAATCAACGGAAAATAAAGAAGATAATACATTTCCCGTCGAATCTTTGGAATGTTGCGCCATGTCGCGCCGTTCGATAGCAGGATTAAACGAAACCGAAAAATATGCCCCCTGCTGACGCCCTGACGATCCTCGAATAAATTCATCGTCTCTGCGGTTGCGCGATACTTGAAAATCCTCGGAATTTCGAGATGTCGTCGTTGTGACGTGTTTTTCAAGAGCGATTCTCGACTGAGCGAAATTTCAAGAGTCGGCATGGAACGCCCCGTATGAACCCGCACACGTATACTATACACGTATAGAAATGATGAAGAAGAGAGAAACGAGTGAACGAGCTCTGTGTATAAGGGCGAGCAGCCCCGCCCGAGTTAACCCTTCTTCTTGCAATACCCTCCTCCTCCTCCTCCTCCTCCTCCTCATCCTCCACCACCGCCACCGTTTATGCGTCCCTCCCACAGTAGCTGCACCGATGCTTCTCCTTCCGGGTGCTCGGATGTACAAGTTGATCCGTTAGCGCGGTCGACCTCGCCTCCCGACCGTCCGATCCGCGCCACGACGATGCTCCCAGCATCGCCGCCCCGTTCATCTCGTCCGATGTGCACACGAGACACACACGGGATGCCGATTGCAGAGGGCGTCCCCGAGCGAGTCCCAAGCGAGTCCCAAGCGAGTCCCAAGCGAGTCCCAAGCTATGACCGTCGAGCATTCGCAAGAAAAGTCGGAAACAACTCGTGACTTTGGCAAAATAAGTTTGATAAAGCCAAATTTCCTCGGGCGTGCTGCTGCGTGCGGTTTCTTCGCGAAACATGAACATTTCGGCCGATTTCTCCCTCGGCATTCCACGTTTGATGGATGGCCGTGTTTGGCCCTTCGGGAATCCTCGAAATTGGATACGTTCAGCCTACTTTCCGCGCTGAGACTCGATGAAAACGCTATCGAGACCGAGCTCTCGCGAAAAGCCCGGCGGGTCGGGTGTTTGCCTCCCGCGAGTGACACTGCCGCGGTCCTATGAAAGTTAATTACTTCTGGCTCCGTTACGAAAGAGAATAAGAGAAGAAGAGGAGGGGGAGGAGGCAAAAGCTCTCCTCTACCGCGGCTCTACCGCGGCTCTACCGCGGCTCTACCGCGGCTCTACCTGCTGCGAGTGACGGCGAGTGCGCTCGAGTGCGCTCGTCAATGCCCAGCACACGGTGCCAAAAAACTTTCAATACGCGGTGTTGTTACACCCTCGCGCATCGTGTGACACACGATGAGAATGAGAAAATGCCTTTTTCCACTTTTATCGGATTGCGTCTGCTCGAGCCTCACTTTCGACCGTCAAACGCACGCTGCTGCTGCTGCTGCTGCTGCTGCTGCTGCTGCATCCCATCAGTTTTGTATCTCTCCCGTAGTAACCCAAAGACGTTGAAATATCAACGCCCGTTAATATACACGAATCGAAAAGACGACGACGACCTTCCTATCGGCGAGCAGCTTCGTTATACGTGTACTTTGCGCTATTTGCGATTTCAGCGTATATGGACGGTGCTGCGCGCATCGCGGGTAAAGGGTGAACATGAGATAAAGGACGTTTTGTTTCACACGATGAGGCAAACACGAATTTAATCCGCTTTGGCTTGAATTTCAAATACGCCCGCGATGGCTAATGCATGTTGGCATTGGCGAGCGTCCAAACTGCTCCGGTATTCCATTCCATCTTTCCGCCGTCTATTCAAACAGCACCGCCGCGGCGAAAGGCCGTATGGGGGAGACACGGCGGGCGTGGACGTCGGCCGAGCGCGTTTTCCCGTTTCCACCGGCATGCCGATATCTACGTCTCACAACACGGACACACACGCGCGCACAGGCGCAAAAAACAACGCGCATGACTTTCAAGCGAAAAGTCATTTTGCCCAAGAGATCAATTGTGTACGACGAACGTGTGCGGAATATGATGAAAAATGCAAAAAGGGCTAGAGGGTTGTTCCACGGTATGAAATTGATATTAAATAACCGCGCTCTCCTCCCTCCTCCTGCTTCTCCTCTTTTATTCCTTCGCGCCCTATATTCTCCATGCCCCATGCAACGCACCGGGAACGAGTCACGTTGAACCGAAAACGGTCGCATTCCCGAGAGTCATCTCGCGAGAAGCCCCTCGCACTGGCCCTCACAGCGACTCGCTCCGCGAATGATATTTATGCCATGCCGACGGTATATCAATCGAATACCTCGCGAGCAGAGACCGGATCATCAGCAGCAGGGTGACTCGCGCAACCAGCACTGCGGGCTTGCAGTTACACGCCGATATACGTATATTATACATCGTACCGCAAAGGACCGAGAGTCGCCCCTGAGACACACACACACACACACACACACACACACACACACACATAGACAGCGAGAGAGAGAGAGAGAGAGAGAGAGAGAGAGAGAATCCGGCCAAGGAGAGTCGAGGCATACGCGGTGATCCTGGAATCCCATCGAGAATTTGGCAATTCAAACTCGGTCTCCGAATTCGACGTCTGACGTTTCCGCGTATGCATCGTACACACACACACACACACACACACACACACGTTCCACGTAGGCCGTTCATCGTGCACAGATTCCCGAGTTTTTCATACGGTGATATTCAGGCAGGTGTGAGCCTCGATGAGATGCCCGACTCCAAACACCCCCGCCTTCGGTTTCTCTCTACCTCTTTTGTGCGTCTCCGCAGGACGTTTGTTTTACTACGCACTCTGCTTGTGAGGATACAAGATAGAAGAAGATATAGAAGAAGAGTTCAAAGTTGCCCAAGATACAGAGAGTACATTGAGGTAAAGGGTAAAGGGTACATTATCGATGACATGGACAAATGAATATGAAAAATTGTATCATGATGATCGAAATCATTTTTCTCGGCAACTTTTTTCGTTCGATGCTCGTGAAATTGCGTCACTATATCGACCAACAGCGGGGAGTTGCATACAGAGGGAAGAGAAAGAGCTCATCCCGCCTCGCCCTTCACCGCACTTGGAACGACGAATAGTCAATCTCCGAACTATACTGCGGATATTTATGCCGCAGAATTACCACAAAGTGGGTAAATGCGGAAGGCGTACATATGGAGAACATGGCCTGGAAACTGGAAACCGTCGAGCCGGCGCACGGTTTACCTTTCACCTATGTGCTGTATACTATACACGCGTGCTGAGCTTCCGTACTCTACATGCTTTACCGTGTGCTCATCTGCAATATAAACACAGCACACACGAAAATACATAATAACATATGGACGTTACTTGCGTTTTCGGATATATTTTCATGTATTTTCATGTATTTTCATGTATTTTCGTGTATTTCATGTGTACGCGAGTCATTGCGTCGCCGGCGTCAGAGCCAGCAACGAAATTCGGCGCGTTGACCGGCACACGCGCACCAAGCAGCTGCTGGGTAATACCTAATACACCAGCGACACCGAGTGTCGCGCACAAGCGGAATTGTGGGTGCCGCGATGGAGCGAGGCTCTCTCCGCTCCTCCATCGGGCATGCGAGCAGAGCGCAGGATGTCGCGGAAAAAAGGCGATCGCGAGAGGACAGAGGACGGATCACTCTGTGCCTCTGTGCCTCTGTGCCGGGCTGCGGCGTGTCCCGCGAAAATGCGTGCACCACGGGCGGCACTGCGTCCCCGCGATTGCCCTCTTTATCCGGACGCCCGCCTCTGCTCTTTTGTCCCAGCTCTTGTACGCGCACGTACGTTCCATCTCGTTATTCCGCACGTCCGGTCTCTTCTGTGGCTAATCGACAATTTGTTCCGGTAGCCAGCCCGTCGTTCCTTCTCCACATGGACGATACATCGCGAAGCGAGCTTCTCCCAAAGTCCATAGGTATCGATCGGAATCTTGTCCACTTGTGCACCGCTTCCGCGCGGTCCTCCCTTGACATTAACCATTTTCGTCGCGATTTTCCTCGCGATTTTCCTCGCGATTTACGTCACGATTTTCATCGCGGTTGCAAGAATAATGCTTTCCGCGCACTGACCAAAGTGTCTCTTCTCAAATTCATTTGTTCATTGAACGAATCTTGACTCGCTTACCTGTTGTACATGAGAACATCCGGTTTCCATAGCCTGTGCGGCGGAATTCTCAGATCTCTGACTCCTCCGTACTCCGAGACGTTCCACCTCATGTTCACGTCGTTCCATTCCTGCAAGAGACCAAGAAAAATCTCGTTTTTATTCTTTCTCTCTCTCTCTCTCTCTCTCTCTCTCTCTCTCTCTCTCTCTATCTCTGTCAGCACCGAGTCTGCGAAAAAATCAAAAATGAAAATTCCCCAGCAGTATGATCTCTCGCGGATTATTCGAATGCGTTATCCGTCGACAGTGAGGAGGAATTTCATCTCTGGCAAAACGAATTTCGCCGTTGAATACCGATTCCTTCTTTTTCCAATCGGGCATATTTTCTGTCCTTCTCCTCATCTCTCTTTCTCTCTCTCTCTCTCTCTCTCGCGCACCCGCTCAAGTTCCATGGCGAATAATGCCAATGTGAAAAGTCTTTACACGCGAATTTCTTTCTCACGTTTCCTTTTACTTGATAAAATACCGGCGACGTGTTCTCTCTTTCTCTCTCTCTCTCTCTCTCTCTTTCTTTCTCTGTGCGGAAATTCGAAGCACCACCTTCGGATTCCTCCATTTTCCTCCTCAGCCCGTATCCTCCCCCACTTTTCCATTCTCTCGTTCATGGCGCAATGCAGCGCGTTTGAGACGAAAAAGAAAGTCGACAAAGAAAGCATGAGACGAAAATGCAACGGGTAGAGGATCTCAACGGTGAACTCTCCTCTTTTCTTTGCCCTCCTCGTCCCCCGCATTCGCGACCCGCGGCTGTCTCACGATCTATCGTAGAAATTTGCAAATCGTCGAAATCCCTTGCAACCCCTCCCCCCTATTCACCCTTGCACCGCCATCCAACTTGCAGTAATTTCGATTACCGTCAATGGGCATACCGGGGATTCCGATTCTCTCGGAATTATATATCGATTCGTCCTGGATTTGAGGAAGAACAAGAGACAGAGAGAGAGAGCGAGAGAGAGAGAGAGAGAGAGAGAGAGAGAGAGGGACGAGAGTCTCCATTTTGAAAATGTCACGGTCGCGATATCCGCAACGGGAGGATTTCCGGATGTACGAGTCAACCGCCCGGGCGGAGATGCACACATCCGGATCCTTTGCTTCCTTTGCTTCTACCCTGTCCTCATCGGAGGGATCGAGTGCTGGTGGTCGCCGGTGCAATTAACCAGACAAATTTATGCGCTCGAATAAACGATGGCCATTCTTCCTTCGTATCACAATGATGAACCACGACGACTATTTGAGGATCGGAATGGCCAAAAAATTTCAACGAAAAATCATCATACCGCGGACATGAGCCTAAAATCAGCGAGATGGAAAGTATATTATACACGCGCGAGGTTTTTTCGAATAATTGAAAGAATAATGATAATCGGGATATTCGAAGAGCCACACAAAGAGCCAGCACGAAGTCGCCTCTTGGACGACAGAGACCGGAGCAGCTCGCGGGCACTCGCGGGCACTCGCTCGCCCCAGCACCCTCGTCCTCGATACATATTTCTCTCTCGAATCGCACCACGGCCATTTTCGATATATTTTCTCCCCGCGAGGAAATGTCACGAGTCATCGACTTACCAGCTTGAGCCACAGGTTGGTGATGAGCAGCTGATTCTTCTCGTCCTGAAAGTTGAGAAAAGAGCCATTCGTGCGTCTTTAATTCTTTCTGTCGTTTTTTTCGTTTTTTCATCGAACGTCGGATGAAAAGTAACGATATTCCTGTCGCTCGAGAGGCGACGAGGAAATTCAATCGAATTACGATAATATTCTTGGTGCGCGATGCGCAATCCCATGAGGATTATCGACCAAATGATTTTTCAATGTCTACCACATGTAGCATATATCGCGAGAAGCAAAACGACAACGATCGTGCAATATGCGTGCAATTGCGGGAATTAAATGAGTAGCATGCGTAGCATGCGTAGCATGCGTAGCATGCGTAGCATGCGTCTAGTGAATTCGGTGATCCGCGTTTATTCCGTAATACGAGGAGCTACGACAAAAGCGCGTGGCGATCGGTGCGGTTTCGCGCAGGGAGTATACGAAGCATATCCTCGCGAGCTTGCCAAATAAATCACGGAAAAAAACAACCCAGAACGATCGCTAGAGTCGTTTCAACGCCGCGGAGCCTCCTCCTGCTCCTTTCGTGTTTCTCATCTCTTCATCTTCGCCATTACTATCGTCATCATCGGGCGATACGCTCGAAAGTGCGCCCGTCGACATACCTATATGCAGGCTCTCGTTTCACCGGCATAAGAGACAACGTCCTCGTTGTATTCAGTTGTATTTCGTAACTCGCAGAGTCATTCATCCTCCGCGAATGCCGGACAAGACACTGTGACACTGTGACCAACTGTGACCGAGTGTCTCGATCAGTTTGCCCGGACGAGATAAAAAGACAAGGAGAATAAGCAAATATTGGCGTACACACGTTGTCGCCAATCGATGCTGGATAAAGACGAGCGCTCGTATACTCGGCTATAATAAGGAAGCAGCAGGCTGGTAGTCTTCCACCCTCTGTTCGTATCGTCGTCGTGTGTGCAACGCACAGACCGTGTCGTGGCAGCGTGGCAGCGTGGCAGCGATACGCGAGTCTATATACTATATACTGCTGCCGCGTACACACGCCGTTGACTCGCCGATGCGGTTTTCGCGTATCATCGATAGCTTGCGATGCGAAAGCTTGATCGCCGGCTGGCTTCCCTTCCGAGCGTCCCGCCGAGTAAGGGGCCCTCTCTCTCTCTCTCTCTCTCTCTCTCTCTCGCTGACACACGTACGCTTTCCCACCTTCCCAATTAATCCGCACCTGTACTCTCTACCAACGCCTCGAAGCCCCTCTACTCGGCATTGTTCCTCCGCACGAGTATCCTTCATTAAGCTGCTGCTGCTGCTGCTGCTGCTGCTGCGGCTGCGGTTTATCGACGTACTTCCCCATCCGAAAGCTTTCCCCAGCATGCTCCGTTGTAAAATATCCTCCTTCCACCGATCGGAAAATGTTTCTTCCCCCCCTCCCCCCGCCGCTCGCCCTTTTTGATTCTTCTCCCTTCTTCGCTCTTTTGCGTTACACGACCACTGCTCTCTTTAGCGAGGACAAATAATACAGGGGGAGGTGATAGATATCCAACTCCCGTACAGTGTATAGTAGTAGCTGCCGTGTATATACACGCCATCAGGCTTATTCGGATGTTTCTCGTATCGATTATTTTTCTTACGAGTTGTTGCACGTTATACCCTGATCGTATTGCCTCGAGCGTGCTCCGCAACTGTGCTTTGACCGCGTGCGCTCCAACCGTACGTTATTCAATCTCTGTTACCTGTGTCCATCATCGATCCCGCACCGTGTTTTTTCCTCTGCATCTTTTTTCTTTTTTCTTTTTCTTTCTTTTTCTCACGGCGCATCGACCGGATGAAAAAATAAACACGAGGAGGATCGCGAGCGGCGACCACGTTTCATCCATTCTTCCTCGATATCGCAATGGATGTTTCGCGAGAAGATGCCGAGAATCAACGACGCTATGCGCCGCTATATGTGCCGCTATGAGCGTTACAATATTCAGCCGCTCGACCGAACGACGATTGCTCCCGCGAGTATTACTCGTTTTTTCGTTCGACACGGAACCGCACCTTTCTCTCTCGTTGTGCGGAGATTCAATCACGGCACCGTGCTGCAGACACCGCCCGTTTCCACTGTGCTGGTCTCTCTCGCTTTTTTCCCTTTCGCCGGCGCATGAAAAACGCCTCTTTCGATCGCGCACCGATATATCCTGGCCGAAAAAGCAATTGCGCTCATTGTAGGCTCGTTTCATCAACGCGCGTCTCCCAATCTTTCCGTCGCGTGTGTTGTTGGTTCGTTTGATCGAACAGACGCATCATTATCTCGCGATAACGCGTCCGCCCATCAATGATTCCTAATTTTCCCAATTTTCCCAATTTTCCCAATTTCTTTTTCCAATCGACAAACGTATGCGCCTTCGGTAGAAAAAAAAAAACATTCCACGTGAAAGAATCGACGAGTCGAATTTAGCGCGCGACGTCACTCTCCGCTTTTCGGATACGCGCAGCGCTTGATAACGCGCTTGCGCTTCTCGCCGCGGAGGAAACTCTGTACTTCTGTACGTGACTGTGGATGGAAATTTCATCCCCGAAGCTTATCAAAAACGCCCAAGAGAGATGAGAGAGAAAGATGCGTCCCCTCGCGCGTTCTCTCAGCGTCGCAATCGGCTGCTGCTGTCAAGTCACATTCTTTCGACGAAACTCTCGAGAGTTTCACGATGGAATTTCGCGAAAGCTCGGGGGCCTCTCGTGCCTCTCGTGCCTCTCGTGCCTCTCGTGCATGCCTCCCGGTATACGGCCTCTGCTTTTGAATATTGCGTTATATACCACAATACACGTACACATATATACACGTGTCGTTTTGTCCGTCCATATTCCAGCAGGATGGAATTTATAGCGTGTATATTTTGGTGACGGTCGACGAAAACACGAGAGACACCCAACGACCCACCAGCACCTCCATCGTCATCCATCGTCTTTCTCTCCGTCATTTTTTTTCTTCATTATACCCCTCGAGTGTCCGCTTTGACATACATTGTCTCCCGGTGCGCTTCGTATACACGTTGACTCATTGTTGGGAGTGAGAAATACGAGTCACACGAGTCACACGAGTCACACGAGTCACACGAGTCACACGAGTCACACGAGTCGCACTCGGCGTCGACGAACAAACACTAGCCTACGAGAGGATCGGCGGCGGTATATGTATAATGGGAGGAGTATACTCGCCGAGGATCGAGCGAAAATCATCGAAAGGGCTCGTGAGCGCATCGGTGTTTTTCCGATTATCGAAAAATTCTTAGTCTATAGCGTATATCATCGAGAGAATTTTGCGACTCTGTGCGAGAATTAATTGGTCGCGATATCAAGTACGCGTTGCACAGAGAGGATGTTGATTCAACGCGACTCGCTCGAAAATAATCAGAGAAACGCGACGGGAGTAGGTAGGGGACGCGGCGATGAGTTATTATGAAAATCATCAGACGAAAAATAGGTCGTCGAGAGGATCTCTTTGCTTTTCTGCAGCAGACTCTCTCATTTTCGCAGTAATATCCAAGGGTTTTTAAGAGCGCGGGATGCCAAGAGCGCGAGAGAGAGAGAGAGAGAGAGAGAGAGAGGAAAAGAATGGAACGAGCCCCACCACCGCCGCCACCGCCGCCGCCACCGCCGCCGCCGCCGCCGCCGCCGCTGCCGTGTATGCGGTAAGAGGCTTTTGCCCTCGGGTGAAACAGTCTGCGTGACTCGAGAGTACACCGGAACAACTCCATAGCCCTCGTAAAGTGAATTCTCCATTATAGAGGCATGCCACGAGAAAGAGAGCTTCTTTTTTATTATTCTCGCGTTCGAGCTTGTTCTCTCTTCCTTTCGCGATAATTGCGGCTGAATCTCGTTTTCTCGTTTTTTCGAATTGGCACGAAATTGTCAGTCGCCGTGGAGAAATCGTTGACGTTTCCAACGGGCTTTCCGAGAATGATTTTTCTTCATGCATGCGGTATTCCGCTGTTATCGGATCCATGGACCGAGTCGGCCGGGTTTTTCCGTTTCCTCTTGAAATCATCTCGTTTTCCGAGGTAACCGAGCCTCTTTTTTCCCCTCGGAACGTAACCCCTCGAGGCAACCTACAGGCAGTTTAATTGAGCGTCTCTCGCGTCATTTGTCAAACGTCCCACCCGAATTTACTCGCAATTCGCGATACGCGTTTGTACAAACGCCCATACGACACGCGAGATGAGAGATATTATTGGATGAAAAGCGACGAGACTCTCGCTCTGGTTTTCATCGTCGCGTAAATTAAAGACATCCGTATCTTTGTATAAGAAGAGAAAAGCAGCAGCAGCAGCAGCAGCAGCAGCAGCAGCCAGAGAGACGATATATACGGCCGGGGTCCCTCATTCGGGATCGCCGATAACGGGCAATCGAATCTGAGATCCCGCCTCGAGCGGAGACGGTGGGAAATCGATGGAAACGCGTCGTTGCGTCGTTTCGTCGTTTCGTCGTTTCGTCGTTTCGTCATTGGCCGCGCACTCGTCAAGATGATGATCGCGACATAGTGTAGCGTAACGAAAGCCTGCACTCGCTCGTCGGAATCAGCTCCAGCCGGACGATCGGACGATCGGACGATCGCCGGACGATTCGACGATTCCATCAGCCATCAGAAAAACCATGCTTCCAAACCAACTGGTTACGTTGTATTATGTAGTGCAACAATTAAACGAAATGATCATTCAACATGTCGGTTGACGTCGGTCGACTTTTACAAGCGGGTATACCGTCGGCGGGAAAACATTGAAACGACCCTCTCGCGATGTCCAGGCTATAAATAAATGATAAATAAATACAGAGGACGATGGAAAATAAGCCGCTGTAACAAAAGGCATATCTATCGTCGAGGCATATCGGCTTGCACGATCAATCCGTTTCACTACATTTTTATGGAAAAACATTACGACACGACGATACACCGATATAGTATAATAATAAGGTAATTAACATACATGTGTGTTTCAACGGATGCGAATATGGCGATATATACGGAAATGGTGAAATGGTGGATGATGAAATGGCGAATGTTCATGTTGGATGACGACTAATGATATTGCGAGGCTCTCGATCGTTGCACGCATAACACACGCGATAACATGCAGGAATGATACAAAAATTTAGAGAGAATGATTTATTTCATCATTTTTAAGGTTGGTGGTTTAGCATAGTAGGACGATATATCATAGTAGTTATAATAATAATAATAATAATAATAATAATAATAATAATAATAATGATAATAATAATAATAATAATACCAATAACGATAACGATAACGATAACGATGGAAAAATATAAATAATCAATAATAAATCATATATATGTACATAATATATAAAATGTATATATATACTGTGCACGCGTTATTCGTGTGCGTACATATACATATAGTATACGCGGTACAAAAGTTTCATCACTACGGGCGTGTACAGGTAGATATTGTATGATCGCGATATAGTAGGTTATCATAATTAATCTCAATGACGATTAAAAATGTGTGTAGTGCGTAGAGCCATGTGCATGGTCGAGTGTTGCATCTGTACTTTTGTCTTTTCGTCCTCGAATCGGAAATATACGATCCTTCGCGAGAAACTCGTATATGGAACATCGTATCGAGTATCAACGAATTCTTCAACCTTATTGGCTCATTGAGATGCCTCATATAGTATAGCATATGACGGGCACACGGACGGTCGTGACAACATCGACAGCACGTGTATGTACATAATACTTGAGAATTCGTTTTGTCAATAGTGCGAATATTTTTGGAAAATTATTCATTCGGCAAATGTCGTTATGGAGTAGGTCGTGTGTCAGGGGTGCTTTTCCGACGTTCGCGACGTGCGACGTGCGACGTGCGTCCTCGTGCGTCCTCGTGCGTCTCATTATACTATAGTATATCAGAGTTATCGTATATACTCGTCGCAAAACTATCGTATCCTCCGCGGTTTGATATTATCGAAAACATTTCTTTGAAATTGGCCATTCCGCGAATCTCGATGATGCGATATGTGCTACTGGGGAAAATTGACCGAGAATCGATCATCGATCAACTCCATAGCCCGCGATGGCGTGCATGTCATCGGTTTGAAAATCGATGAAAATCGCGACAATTTGCGACAATTTGCCACAATTTGCGACAATTCGCGTTGATACTTTTTTTACGAGGACGTCGATAAACGCTTGGACGAGATACGCAGTCGATTCGTCGATTGAGGAAAAATTCACGCATTTCATTAACGAGAATATCCCATCGGAAACGAAGAAAATCATGATGCAACGCGAACGCGTATTTTATTCTTTGATCGAACAAAGTATCCGTGCTCGGCGAGAAAAACATGTATCTTACACGGGCTGAAAGGTCCTTAACCCATCGTACTCTCGGATACTTTAACGGGTGAGCAGAGTCTCGCGAACGAGTATAGGTACAGAGGTGGAAAGGGTGGTGCGCGGGCCGGTGACGGGAACGGGGGATAATTGACACCCTTTTTGACGCGGCGTGACTTTGTTGCTCTCTCTCTCTCTCTCTCTCTCTCTCTCTCTCGCTTACTCTCGGTCTCAGTCTTTTTTCTCGCATCGATTTCCCAGCACAGGCTTGTAGAGCAAGAGAGAGAAGAGAGCGGACCAAGGTTTTACTCTTTCTTTCTCACTCTTTTTCCTCTTCGTGTTGGTCGTTTCCGTGCTTTTTTTTTCATCTACATACGAGCCAAGAGCCTGAGATAACCATACGCTCGTCTTATCGCCCTCACTCATCTCCACTCTCTCTCTCTCTCTCTCTCTCTCTCTGGTACTCTGCGAAACGTGGCACTCGAAAGTAATTCAGTCGTTGATCGAGAGCTCGGAGAAAGCGACGCCCCTTAGACCCCCAGCGAGGACGAGTCTATAATACTCTCGCGGTAAAATAATTCTTTTACCGATAAACGCTGGTCCCGACAGCGGCGGTGTACGATGAAAAAACACTAAACGCCTCCCAAGATTGACGCGAAAAATCTTGGATGCCTTGGACTTTACCATGTTTTTTTTTCTCTCCCCATTGCTCGTTCAACTGCTGGGATTATTCGAAAAATAATAGTCTTTCGTAAAACGTTGAGCAACTTTTGAGAGATTTTTTGAAAAAATATGAGCAAATATTGACATTGCGTTTCCCTCTCATTATGCGCTGCAGACATTATTTTATAAGATTATCTCTGATTGAAACGCGATCCGCGTCTCGTTCAGCAGCCCTCATTTATCCCGGAGCAGCTCGGTACATCGAGGCGGATCAATCCCAGCCTCTGTTCGATCTTGTGTCACGCACATCTCCCCGACGCGTTAAACCACCTTCAATTATACGTTATTTAGCACGAGAGCCCAATTATTTCAATGACGACAATGTCATTTCTCGTTCATTCAACATCATTTCATCGGCTGTTTTTCATTCTCAATAAGTGACGAACAGACTGTACCGCGGTACGAGATCGGAAAGAAAAATGCTGCGAACGTTGCCATTTTCAACGTGCCGCACGTTCGTTAATTAGCCCCCCCCCCCCCCCCCCCCTTCCAGCGACTGGTTCAATCCGCCAGCGGTCGTCGTACGTATGCGCTCGTCAATTATTCGCTTATCCGAGTGAGTCGTTGATGCAAAACGCGAGCGGTCTATCGATGCATTTCGAGGGAGAGTGAGAGAGAGTGAGAGAGAGAGAGAGAGAGAGAGAGAGAGAGAGAGAGAGAGAGAGAGAGAGAGAGAGAAAGAAAGACGAAACGAAAACTCGCCTTGTAATCATCCGGTTTCCCAAACTATCGCGATAGGTTGCGTCGCGTCGAATAACCCACCGGGAAAAACAAAGAAAGAAAAAAGGCATGAAAAACGTGTGTGAAACGAGGCGTTTTTTTTGCTCCTCTCGTACCTATTTTCCGTCTTCTTTCTCCTTTATTCAGATCGCGCCCATTTTCCCAGTTGGACGTATCGGGCTGGTGGCATTCTCTTTCGAGGATATACGAAGGTCGAAAGAGCACCCTGGTTAGGGCCAATGCTCCTAACCAGGCAGAGAGAGAAAGAGAGAGAGAGAGAGAGTCTACACGTCCATAAGGTGTTTCAGCAATGAAATTTCTCAACAAATTATTCTCCACGAGTTGAATTTTTTTCAATTCATTTTCAACATATCCCCTGGAACATTCCGTTCGACCTTGCAGCAGTTTCTCCCCTACTGGCTATCGGACGCATCGGCGTTTTTTCTTTTTTTCCCGATTTTGCCAATGGACTTTTAATTTTTTCGATAAAACATCCGAGTGTTTCGTAATCAGCGGGAAAAAAAAACATCGACAATTTCGACTGTTTGGTAAAATTTTGAAAAGCCACCATTTTCCTATACACGACAATGCCCCTCTGCGTTTTTATCGCCAATTTTCAACATCCATCTCGAGGGAGTATTTAACTTTGAGCAATTTTCAAGTATACTCTTTTCAAAACGACCCCTACCTGCATAAACGATATGTGTTGTTACGGAACGCAAGTTACGACCACTCGAAATTTCGACTTTTCGACTTTTCGACTTTTCGACGATTCTGACCAAAGATGGGTCGACATTTTTGTCGTCTCCTCCATTTTCAATATTTCAATATTTCAATATTTCAATATTTCACGAGATGAGCCAAGACCACTAATTTCCCTCGGAAAGCTCGAAATGAAACACAGTTGGCCAATAATCATGCACAGCGGTACATGAAACGCGTAACAATAACCGCGAGTGGTTATTCGCAGAATGGCCAAAAACAAAACGGCATGGAAAATGATTGACCAAGACGCACGTGCTTTTCGTTTCGTTTCGTTTCGTTTCGTTCGTTTTGTCTGCAATGCGCGTGTCGGGTCTTTTGTACTTTTCATTGATAAATTGATTATCAACCGTGTAAATGTCGATGTAAGTGTGAATGAATCTGACGAGTGTTGGAAAAAATGATGAAAAAAATCGTGTATACGGTATAAACATTTTTTTTGTAAGAGTAAGAGTAAGAGTAAGAGAGATAGATAGAGAGAGAGAGAGAGAGAGAGAGAGAGAGAGAGAGAGAGAGAGAGATTTTGTTTGCTTTGTTTAGACTTACAACGTCGATTATTTGCATAAGAGTGAGGCCGAAGCTCAACACGAGGGGCTCGGACTCATTGCCAACAGGCCGCTCCAGCACGTTGTAATTATCCAGAAGATCCTTTAGCAGCTGCTTCTCATGTAAGCCGCCACTTACCAGCCCTAACCAATTATTATTACAGTCATGCCGAATCGGATCGACGTTTTTTTTTCTTTTTTTTCTTTTTTTTTATTCTTACGATGACGGACCACTTCTTTGCGTATCTTCATCCCTTTCATTATTGTCATTATTACTACGACTGGTGCTGCTATTACTATTATCGTTATTGTTACTGTCGGCTATTAAAAGAAATGAAATAAAATGAAGTGAAATAAAAACACGCACACAGACACAGACACGTACACAGATTTTCATTCGGCAATTGCCTCGGGCGAGGTGTGAAAAAAATGAAAATAATGACGCACTATATTGGCATATTCGGGAATGAATATAGAGTCGATGAACAATTACGTCGCGTAATGAAGATGGCAGTTGACGGTGAATAAGTTGGTCGCAGTGTCGCCGAGGCCGAGTTGGCCGAGGGAGACGATGCGGCCAATTGGGATTTACGACGGAGGGAACGCGCGCCCCCAGCCGTTTCTACTGCATCGTCCGCTCGGATAATAACGGTGGTTGACCGCACGAGGGATATCACTACTGCCGCTGCAGTGTGCGCAGGGACGCGCACACGCGACACGCGGTCTCTACTGGTCTCTACTACTTATAAACCCCAGCAGCACCGAGGGAAATACGAAAAGACTCCTCCAAGTTCACCCAATGGTATGTGCGTCTATTGGAAATATAGTATATTTATAGGGCGTTTCACGTTCAACCTCGTATACCGGTGTTTACAATTAGTTTATTTATCGCGTCTATTTATTTCCAGTCTTTGCAACAAACCCCCCAATTGTCGTTGTCGTTGTCGTGTGCCTGCCTATCCTTCTTTCTCATTCTGTCGCGTTAGTCGCGACAATTGTCGTCGCCTTTTTCATATTTATCAAAGTTATATTTGCAAAAGTCGGCAAGTTGGCTCTCGTCGTATCCGTTTTGAAGCTCCGGTGCGCAATGGAACGACGGGGAATTTTTCGCGCGAGATTCGAATTCGAGAGAAACGGGACCAAGGAGAAAGTGGTGAAAATTGACAATCTCGCGTCGTTGCTTCTATACGCGTCAGCCCGGCCATGCTGAAGTTCGTACGCGCGCGCGCGCGCGCGCACACAAGGAAGGTAGACGCCGAAGCGTGACGATCCGCGGCGTCCCCTCGTGGATATGGGGCGAGAGCCGGGGCCAAAGTCGCTAGATCCGATGAGCAGAGACTCTGCTCCAACGAGGGTAGAGAGGAAAAAAAAGAAAATAACGAAGCACCCTCCGCGCTGCTTCGATCGCGGAAGAAAGCCGGCTGCCGGACTCGCGTTCCAAGGGGCGTGCACGCGGCGCACACGCGGCGCACACGCGGCGCACACACAGTCTCGCGGGCATATCGCGAAAGCACAAAAACTTTGAGCAACTTTTCTCCATCGTTGTACACATTATTGCGGTAGTCGCGTGTTTCATCTTTTTCCCCATCGTTTCATTGTGTCCCTCGAGATATTGCTGCTTTTTTCTTTATTCTTTTTTCATTTTTTTTTCCCCCGCGACACACGTGCCGACCGAGTGAAAACATTCGCGGTTCGCTTTCTCATATTTTGTTAATCGCGCGATTTGTACTCGCGGAAAACAGGATAATTCCGATCCGATGAGCCGATGAGCCGATGAGCCAATATCGAATGCAACATATTCTGTTATCAACTCGAACGCGTGTATATTATTGAAATGAAAAGAAAAGAAAAGAAAAGATGATGATGATGAAACGTGTATCCGGTACATAGGATGATGAAAATTGTCACGCGTCCCTCGCCGGAAGCAAGCTCCATATACGGCCTGTGTGCGGTTATTTATCATCTTGATCCAAGAGGAAATACCCCAGGCGGGGGATGCGCTGGATGCCGCATTTAACCGAGCGCCCCCCCCCCCCCCCGGCTCTGAAATCATTCATCGTCAAACGCGTTCGAGTCATTGGCTCAGAGTCCCCGTGGATTTCGCGCGTTACGCGCGTTATTCTCGCCCTTTCTCCCCCTCATCCTGCCTCGCTCTCGCTGCTCAAGACTCGTTGGAGCATTCGTAGATCGCGAGCTTTTCGCCAAAGTCGAGTGTTTCATTCGAGTCTTTGAGCGGCGCAAACGTATGCAAAAGCGAAACGAGCTTGAATAAAACAAACACCAATGAATTTATCAACGTGTGCTGGGTTCATTGATTTTTCCTCTCTCTCTCTCTCTCTCTCTCTCTCTCTATCGTATATTTCTCCATTTTTTTTCTTTCTTTATTTTTTATTTCCGTCGGCAGCACTCGTTTCCATGCAAATATTCCTCCCACGCGCGCTCGTTGTTCGTCCCTTCCGCCCTTCGTTCATTTCCTCTCTACTTTTCCTTCGTTATTTTTTCAAATTATTTTTGGCCTTTATGCTCCGGCTCTCCGCCGGCTGGACGGCCGAACCTGTTTGACGACGACGACGACGACGACGACGATTTCATCATCTTCGTCCGTGCACCGTTTTTTTCTCCTCGCGCAATTTTCCCCCAGTTCTGCTCTTTCCTTTTCCCTCGAAAATAATGTCAATATGGAACCTCTCGAGACAAGTACAAGTGTACACGCAGTCATCATTTTTTTCTTTTACTTTCGACGATGTTTGATGGTGAAATTGGAAAAGCAGAGAGGCGAGAGAGAGAGAGAGAGAGAGAGATGAAAGATCGTTTCGCAATCGACCTTCTCTTTTTGTTTCTCATTTCATTCTCGTTGTTTTTCGTTGCTCTTCCGCTCGCGCATCACTCGAAAACTGAAACGCACGACGGGATTAGACTGGAAATCGGGCATGTTTGTCCTTTTTTTCACGCTCTGTATTTAGAAAGTGAGAGGGAAAAGAGGGTGGCGAATGGCGGTGATGAATGTGTCGCGCGAGGGAGAACGAGAATCGTTGAAAGAATATACGGAATATCAGCACAATAAGTGCTGCTGGAAGGAAAAGGATAAAATCTCAAAGAGTAATAGCATTTGCGTATAAAGATTTTGCGAATGCGCCGGCAATCGAAAATGGCTCGAAACGGAAGGGCGAACGCGAATCGCGTATATAGCGATTGTGCTGACAATGATTGCTTTAAACGAGAATGTCGAGGGATCTTATCTTGAGCGCGATCGATTTGGCGCGGAAAGGCCCGTATATGACGATGCGAGCCATGCCGCAAAAGCCTGCAGCAAGTCCCTGTTGCTGGTTGCTGGCAGGGCGAGAGCGACTGCAAAGGGCCGCGAAGGAGGGATGGAAAACGAATCGCGAGAGCCCGACGCGCCTCTTTTTTCCTCCCTCGTGCGAGGGCTCTTTTTTCTCCAGCAGTTCGGACCGTTTAATATATCCTCGCGCGCTGCCTGATGGTAATAAATAATAAATAATAAAATAAACAATCTCGGCTCGCATCCCCTCGCGTCCCCTCGCGTCCCCTCGCGTCCCCTCGCGTCCCCTCGCGTCCCCTCGTCGCCCCTTTGTTCGATGCATCGATTATACGCGTTCAAAATGCGCGCGTTCATCGATATTTACTTCAATCTCAAACGAACGTTGCTTTTGGCAAATTTATGCGTCAACGATGAAAAAACTACATATAGACGGAAGAAGATAATGAAAGAAGACGCGCATACAGAGATATGGAGCAAAGTTAGGCGCGCGCGCGCGCGTCGGTGTAGGGTCCGTGTATGTGTGTGCGTGTGTGTGTGCGGTTGGCGGTTTTTTCTGCCGAAAAAACGTCTGGCTCGTTGGAAACAGTCCGGTAGGGGTATATCCTCGGTTATTCGTCGCGAATCGATAATTCACTGGGTCAGGATGAAAGAGAAGGGATGGAGAAAGAGAGAGAAAGACAAAAAAAACATGAAAAAAGTGTGCCAGAAGTTGGCTCGGACGCGAAAAAAGTCGCGTGCGATACACACACGCCGCTTTCTTCTGATAATCGATGATTTTGTAAACGACGAGGGCAAGTGCGGAAAACTCGCTCCGAGCAGTCGGTGGTGGTCCAGCAGCAGCAGCAGCAGCAGCAGCAGCAGCAGCAGCAGCAGCAGCAGCAGCAGCAGCAGCAGCAGCAGCAGCAGCAGCAGTAGCTGCAGCAGCAGCTGGAGGGTGAAAAGTTAATACACGTTCCTGAGGGAATTGCCTCCTTCCCCCCTCCCCCTCCCTCTCTCACTCTCTCTCTCTCTCTCTCTCTCTCTCTCTCTCTCTCTCCGCACACACGTATGCAACTTGAAAAGGCTTTCGAAATATCCCGCAGTCATTGACTCACCCACCGACGGTAAACAATAAACCTTCGACCCCTCGATGCTGCTTCATCGCGTGGAATGTTTAATAAAATATCTGCTCGATAAATATCGAGCGGTGCGGTCGAGAGTTTCCTTGAAAAGGTGCGCAAACCGTGTTCGTACGCGACATGGATGTTTGCCGCCCGTCGTGTTTACAAGAGAGAAAGAGAGAGAGAGTGAGAAAAAAGAAGAAAATACGATTGGCATTGCAGAGATGATTGTCCTATCGACGCGAGCCCTTGCGCTCTTTTTCTCTCCTATCCGCTGTAGGTACTGCGCTGTTGTGTGTCGAAGAACGCGCGCCCCTGCCAGCTGCCAGGAAGGCATATCCGTATAGTACGCACATGGTGTACGCACTATACTATACCACTAGGCGTCTAGGCAGTAGACGCGCGTAAAAGCGCCACAACGTAAACGGCCAAGTATCCTCGCGAGTATGTCGGACCGTGTGTGCGTACTTGTGTATACGTGTGCGTGCGCGCGCGTGTATATAGACGCACGCAGGGACGAATGTTTACACGCGGAATGATGATCCGTTTGACAGGAGAGAGGAACGAATATTCCCCCGTGAAAGATGCCATTTTGATTCTTATCAGCGAGGTCCGTGAGTTTTACGGAAAGAAAAATACAGAGTGTGCGCGGATCAATTTGTCCAACGAAGAACGTACATCGAGCCCGATATGATTGATACACGTGTCATTCATCCGACCGCCTATTGCGAATGCCATTTTTCAACCGCATTTTACAGGCAAAATGAAAATACGACAAAGCGATGAACGATAATCACCTCGATGCGACGGAGCAGGAGGCAAATGGAAGAAGGATAATACACGTATATATGAGCGACGCGCAAAAGAGGTTGCTGGATATCGGCGGGGATACAAGAGACGCCCAGAGATATTGCGAGCTTCGAGGAAATTGGAATATGTGTGCGCGCGCGCGGGAGGGTGCATCGTATGAATTTGCCGAGTATAATAGTAAGTAATAACGAGAGCATCCGAGAGAAGCGCGGTGCTGCTGACGTTTTCAGGGAGATGATGCGCGCGAGTTGCGCGCGAGTTGCGCGCGTATCGAGGTACAGAATAAATCACCCATCGCCCGAGTACACAAGCGCAAACGTTAAAACGTGTTTATACGCATCATCGTCGTATACACGCATATACGCATGCGTATACGTATACGAAATGAAACTTTTAAACGAAAAGACAGAATGTACGGATAATGCTACATTTAAAATAATATCCCCCGAGCAACGCCCCTCTTAATGCCTCTTTATGCCTCTTTATGCCTTTTTATACATGTATAAATACGTAAATGCGTATGTATGCACATGTTTACGTACGTGTGAAAGTGATGAGACGCAAGATGTGGCTCACCGTCGTCGAATAATTATCATTCAGCATTCGCGCAGAGATTCGTACATGTACGAGCGCGTTACGAGGCACGCGCCCGCTCGCGCGCACCCAACGCCCTTTGTTATTACGTTTCACGAGGTAACGAATGACGGATCGAGCAATCGAAGAAGATAAGAGCGGCGACAATCGCGCCATATAATGAGAGTGCGCGAACAACAATGGCACAACAATGGCACAACAATGACACCTGTACGAGTTGATCGCGGCGATCGTGCGCTGACGAGCGCGCGGGCATTGGGCACGCGCGCACCACCACCCCCTGTTACCCTGCTGGTTAAGTAACAAAAGAAACTTGTTCAATGAAACGAAAAAACTGGTTTCGCTCGATTCGCAAATAAACATTAACGGGCATTAACGGGGGCTTGGAATTAAAAAGCGACAATGAAAACATTGGTTAAACGTCGGCTTTTCCAGCACGCCGGGATTTTTCTTTCGTTAACTCGAACGCTTTTACAAACGGCGGTATTTAAGAGATATTTTTTAGCTGTCGTTATTTTTAATGCAACAACAATAATAACAATAATAACCATAATCGTAATAATAATCGCAATAATAATCGCAATAATAATCGTAATAATGATAGTGACGGTTGTGAGTGGTGAACATCGATGAGTAATATAGTGTACGTATGTATGTGCTGTGTTTCGGCGTTGTCAGACACGCGCGACATGCGCCTCTGTGCATGGACATCGTAAATCATCGTTTCTCGCGATCGTTTCTCGCGATCGTTTCTCGCGATCGTTTCTCGCGAAACTTGAACTTGGACCACTTGGACACCAAACGACGCCGACGAGATAAATATGTCGTTGCCCGTGATGGTTTTTTATTCCGCCGCCGCGGTTATTTAAATTGTCATGCGGTATTCGATCGCGAGGAGAGACGGATTGAGGACGGATATGGCATACCTATGGCATAACCGCCGCGGTGCGGAGCAGCGCGTATATACGCGAATTCGTCGGATAAGAGGCGCGCGCGCGCGATCTCGCTTATTCGATTTCGTCTCGCGTCGGTACTCGTGCGGCATTAACCATCCAAACGCGGGGTGAGCCGCGGTTCCAGCATGGGTCAAGGTGCAGCAGCACCGCAAGGTCCTGCTGGCTATTATACTATGTGCGTGCGGTTTGCCCGTGCGTTTGTCGCGTTTGTCGCGTTTGTCGCGTTTGTCGCGTTTGTCGCGTTTGTCGCGCACCCCGCTACTCGTCTTATTATACTACAGCTCGCCTTTATGCCCCACGAATATCGCATTCGGCCAAACGATGGCGAGCCTTTCTTTTTTCTTTCCCCTCCACATATCTCGGCAATTTTATCCGCGGTGCTCTTCATTACGGCTTTCTCTTTGAGATTTATCAAATAACCCCGTGAATAATCTTCATTCGCGACCTCGATCGTTTCATCAATTTTCATTGAATTTCGAAAACCGACGATAATCACAAAAATGCGCATGACACAGAGGCGAGAATAACATAGAGCGCGCGTGAATATTCATGAGCGGCGAGTGTGTCGATGATCCTTACTGTGTATGATGATGATGATGATGATGACGATGATGATGATGATGATGATGGTGGCGGTGGTGGTGGTGATGATGATCATGACCATGATGATGATAATAATAATAATAATAATAATAATAATAATGCTTCTCCATTATGTTTTGCCGATGTTTTTCTTTTTCACAATTTGTGCGTAGCTTTTTTCTTGAAAAATTAACGAATCAAATAAGAAAACGTGAGAGTGACTCACCCGATGCGGCGAGGGCGATCGCGGCCACGAGGGCCCAGCAGCGTTTCATTTTTCCACGCGCGATTTTCGCGGGTGATCCTCACGGAACGTACAGGCGGGGGACGACGTGCGTGGTGGGAAAAAGAAGAGGAAAACAACTACGGGATAAAGGAGGAAATTCAGGGCAGGAAGGCACACACCACCCGGGTCTCAAATGTGCGTGTGTGTGTGTGTGTGTGTGTGTGTTTGGGTTGTGCGTGTGCGTGCGTGCGTGCGTGCGCGCGCGCGCGCGCGTGTGTGTGTGTGTGTGTGTGTGTGTGCGCGCGCGGTTAGCCCCGTCGTCACGTGGTCCGCGTCGAGCGTCGTTCAAAGGACTCGAGCCATATCCGCATTCACGCGACGGAAACACGGCGGACGTACCGTCGCGCTCCCCATAATTATTTTCGTAAAAATCTTGCCGCTTCCTGGCGGAAAAGCTTGCCGAAAAAGCTCGCCGGAAAATCCTCTCTTCCTCTCTCGATCGTTCCTTCCTATTTTCTTGCTCCTCCAGCACGGAAAGCGTCCACCACCGTCATCCTCGATTCCTCGAATTTTCCTCTTGTTCGATTCGTCGATTTCCTCGTTGACGCTCGATTAAAGAAAAAACCACACGCACACACTCGTACACACGCGCGCGCGCCCACGCTCTTCCTCGACGACGAGCCTCGTGATTACTTATTTCTCACGGGCCAAGAACACGACATCTCGCGAAAGCGTCGCTATCGACGTGAAATTCCACCAGAGTCAGTGACGACGCACGGAGGCGGCAGACCGATCCCAGTTTACGCTTCCTCGTGATGGCATAACGCGCCGCACTGGCAGTCGCGAAACAATCGCCCCCGTCTCTCCCCCTCGGACTTTGGGCTTCTCTTTTCCTTTTTATCGATCTACCGAAATTTATATTCGTTACGTTATTCGTTACGTTATTCGTTACGACATACGAAAATTTCCGTCCTTGGCGAAAAAAAAAGTAAGCACTCGATTTATCGACACTCTGATCGGGAAAGGCGAAAATGCGTGGAACGTGGAACATGCACGATTATACGAGAGAAGAGAGAGAACAAACGAAACGTTTGTCGTGCAGCCGATCGATCGCCTCTGCTCCGGGCTCGTCGGACGTTCCAATATTTATTACGAAAATTTTCATCGTCTCGGACTCGGACAAAGTTATGGACCCTATATCCTCTCGGTTTTTCCTCCCGTCACATCCGGGCTCGTACGAGCTCTCGCGCGCTCATAAAAATTGCATTTCGCTCGAGTGACGACGACCGTTTGACCGCGTTGATGCCGCCGCGACTATCCGACACAAATGCTCCTGCTCGTCGTGAGCCATTCGACGAATGCGCCCGTTGGTGCGCCCGTTGGTGCGCCCGTTGGTGCGCCCGTTGGTGCGCCCGTTGGTGCGCCGGAATAAAAACGAAAAACGAAAACGACGATATGTCGCGATATGATGCCGCGGGTAGGAACCCGATCCCGTTCGCTCTCTCGATTATCTCGAATTGAATTCTCACTGGCCAAGAGAGTCTCTCGTCTCGAGCGTCACACAGTGTCGCTCGATAAATAAATAAACCGTAAACAAAACGTCATTCTCCACACCAAGGTTAACGCGCCAGTTTCGCGTCTTTTGTATTTTCATTTAAAACGTACGGTCTGGATTACGTCTTTTCTTTTTTTTTTCTGGGCTCCCCCAGGATTAACAGCAACGAAGACCCGCCTTGGCCGGCGATCAACGCTGGACTGATATTCGTTCAGCCGCGGAGTCGCGGAGCGGAGCGCCGCAGCAGTTGGCGCTTTGTAGTTTAACCCGCGTACCCTCCCTCCCGCCCTCTCTTTTCTCACTCTCTTCATCCGCGTTAGGCTCCTGCTGCTGGCTCCTGACGCTACAGCAGAGAAGAATAGGTGGCGTTGGGAAAAAGAGGGGGAAACGGGCGGTGGGCCATGAGGACGATGATCATGCTGGTGGTGGTTCCTAGAATCGGTCCATACGCCGCTCTCGGGGTAGACTCGTCGTCGACGGGCTGGTGAACGCGACGGTGAACGCGACGGTGAACGCGACGGTGAACGCGACGGTGCGCTACGACGTCCGAATTAACAGGGGGATCCCAAGACGAGATGACGAACTAGTCGACGATGATTTTAAGGGCCGATCGAACGCCATGTGACGGCAGTGCGGATGAGTAAAATTTGAAAGTTTCAGAGAGAGAGACCGAGAGAGGCACGACGGCGGAGGGGAGCGCGCGGGGTGAGTACGACGGATGGGATGCTGTAGACCCCCTCGAGTTGCAGCGTTGATTCCAGCATCCGTATAGACCCAGGCCGGCTGGTGGGAATCGTTACTATGGCGAGATCAATATGATAGGAGCGCGCATGCCTCGAGAGAGCATCCTTATGCTCGCTCCAAAATCATTCCGTCTCTCTTTTAGCACCGATCCATAGACGCTGTACGATCTCTCTCTCTCTCTCTCTCTCTCTCTCTCTCTCTCTCTCTCTCTCTCTTGTTCTATCTCGCGCTGAAGCATTCGTTGCCAAGAGCGCAAGCGTGATGCATCCTCCGCCACTCTCTCTCTCTCTCTCTCTCTTGGAGAAGGGGGTGAATCGACGATTGGTCCATCTCGATCGATTGATGGGATAATTATTACGACGTTCGAGTAGTTTGCAGTTGCTTGATTTATCTCATCGTCTTAAAGTGAATAATTATCCCATTATATGGATGGAGGATGTTGCATTCTTCCGATATGAAAAAAAGAACGCCAACGAATAGTGAAAAAGCAGCAACGACATTTTATTAAAGCATCGAAAGTTTTCGAATGGCCAAGATTAATGAACCGCCCAACTCCCGACTCGGCTGAATTAATAATAATTCACCGCGATATTTCGTCGTACCTCTTTTTTTCTTCTTCGAGGTTGAATCGCTTCAAATTATTCCTTCCGTGGAAAAAGTCATTTCTGACTTGTAAAACGTTCGGCACTGATCCGCAATGATGTATCAAGGCAGCAGCAGCAGCAGCAGCAGCAGCAGCAGCAGCAGCAGCAGCAGCAGCAGCAGCAGCAGCAGCAGCGTACAGCGTACAGCGGGATGTGATCTATCGAAGATTTATCGCGCGACAACGCGACGTGAGAGCTTTTCTCTCCTGAAAAGGTGACAGGGTCAGGAGACAAATTTGATAAATATGATTAATCATCGCGCGAGATGATCGGCTCTTCTTACCCATTATCGTAAGAGAAATGTCACGAGCCTCAGCCCCCGAGTTTTTCGCCGATGAGAAACAAAAATGCATCAAACTTGAATCATGATTGAATCGCTCGATGAGAAATTGAAATTGAATTGAAAGACAATCGAGGGATGGAAATAACGCTTATTGTTGCGCGAATATTGCCATCTCGCGCCTGTTGTACTTGAAAATAAAATGAAAAAACCATGAAAAATCGCCCAGCGCGTCCGAAGGGCTTGGTGAAAGGTCAAAAAAAGTATATTGCTTCAATAATAAATTCATCATTCAAGCTATACAGACACTCGAGCGCGATACTTTATATGCTTTTCTTATTCTCTTTTTCATAAAGTGAGATTTCCACTATCAACGGACGAAAAACAACACCCCAATAAAAAAGAAACACACACACACACACACACACACAGTTGCACCGCGCACTCTCGACACTCTCGACACTCTCGACGTCCAGGTGCAACGCTCCATCGGCTACGCGCGAAACGAAAAAAAAATGTGTTACCAACCGGACGATTTTCCCTACCTCGCCAAAATTTCACCGCGACCGATCTCTCGGGGTGTCATTTTTCTTTCCCAAATACGCGATTAACCGGAGATGAATCGCTGCTGCACACGCGATAATTATTAATGGACGAATGGCAAATACGATTGTCTTCGTCATGGATTATCCATAGCCGCAATAATATCTGTTGAAACGTCGTCAAGTGGAAAAAAAACGCACATGGTTATTATCATCACTGACATGATAATAATAATTATACTATTACTACTGCTACTACTAATAATAATAATAATAATAATAATAAATATTATCGGCGTAGGAAGACGGAATGTTTGCAGTTTTCGGTGCTTGGTGGCGCCACCATCCTGAAGTACGAGTCAACGTGTTTCAACTGGTTTCAACCTCTCGGCACTCGGCACTGCTCGGCGCGCGTCGTAACTGGTCATAACTGGTCGGGACAGAGCACAGCTGGTCGGTCACACTTGGTTACACTGTGCCATGCGTCTCGGCCGGTTCACGGCCGTTTCCAAGTTTTCACACTGGTACACGCGATGAGCAACGCCATCAACATGAATTGGCTGAGTTCGACCGAAGGAGAATCCTTGCTGCATCATTTTTACGACAATTCGACCAAGAGGAGACGACATTACGGTAAGACGATGAACGCGATCGAGCGACAACGATCATACACGCGCGCGGTGTCATTCGATCGAACAATATATTATCATACATCGTCATTGTTATTCCTCTCGTTGTTCCGCAAATTTGACGTATTATCGCGTGCAACGGAGTGTCAACGTCATTAGCCTATTTTTTGAGGTTATCGGAGAATAATCGTCAACGACGATGACGAAATTCTCGTTATCGCTTGTGCGCCGTTACTACGCGCTGTGGAATAACGGCACAATCGCTCTTTTTCCGCGTTTTTTTCTTTTTTAGGAGTTTTGGAAAGACCCGCTCTGCCGACGTCCGTCGAGGAAGTGACGTACAAGATTTTCATGATCGGCAGGCCGGGAGCCGGCAAATCCTCCCTCGTCGCTCGCCTGTCCGGGGTTAACGGTGAAAACGGCGTTTACTCCGAGACGAATGGCATACGCGAGACGACGGTTTTTTGGCCGGTCAAGATATGGGACAAGGTCGTACTGTTCAGATTACAATTTTGGGACACGTCGGAGAGCAGCATCAAAAAGTACAATCACATCTTGCCGGTGAGTAAATGTCGTCGGGTCGCATTTTCTTCTCCGGCGCAAGGACATTACGAGAAAAGAACAATCGTTATCGTCACAGGCTTGCAAGGACAAAGTCGACGGGGTCTGTACGGTTTTTTCGTACGACGACGCCGCGAGCTTCCGGGACGTTCCGCGTCTAGTCAACTCCGTGACGAGCGCGACGGATAACCCAGCCATTGTCGTCGTCGGAACAAAGTAATCTTTATCAAATTTGTTTCTCGATTATTACACACTCGCTGTGGCTCGGTGGACAAACGCGTCGTCTCTGCGTCTATATCGACCGTCGACCGTTTGTCCGTGCGGATAACGGCGTTATCCGTCCGAGTCCTTTCTGGCACATGGACGTTTCAATGTCATAATTTCATTGAAACGCCAACAGCCTTCACCCGTCGTTTTCTCTCAGTGATTTTCAATAATTATTCTCTCGTCTCTTCTCGTCGGATGGATCGTCAGATATCGGGCTTTCGCTCCTACGACAGTCACGGACGCCCAAGTCAAAGAATTCGAGGACAGATGGAAGACGAGAGTCATCAAAATCAACACCAACGAAACACCATCGAGATCGGAAATCATCGACTGCTCCTATCAGATGAACAGCATATGCAAGGCCCTGTGGAACCGGGATCAAGAATTTATATCAAAGCAAATAATACAAGTTTGAAATGCCTCCGATGCGAATCTCACGCACGGAATTCTCTGCTCCTAGTCTCGTTGAGTCCCATTTATTCTTTCTCCCCCCCGCCATCCACATTTTTCTGGGGGGAATAAAAGATTTAAAAAAATCAGCAATATATACAGATGTCGCGTGTGCTTTTTTTGTAGATAAATTCAAAGGCGGGCTATGTCTTTCGAGAATAATTCGACGGCACCAACGCCCGATATACCGTCCGTTTTCTCAACTTGGTCTTCAACT
Organism: Heteropelma amictum; assembly: GCA_959613375.1. Taxonomy (NCBI): domain Eukaryota; kingdom Metazoa; phylum Arthropoda; class Insecta; order Hymenoptera; family Ichneumonidae; genus Heteropelma; species Heteropelma amictum. The sequence goes on along the minus strand of OY390721.1, from coordinate 21,262 downwards.
TTCGTTTTCACCTTTCGTCGCTCGTGCGTTGACCGCTGTTGGCCGTATTGACTCTCTACGACCCCGGCAATTTGTAGAGCGGGCACGCGAGACAGTAGATTCCAATGGCCGAGGAGCAAGCACCGAGTAATCCGACCGCGCCGGGACTGAGCCTCGCGTATCCCAGAGCGGAAAGGGGTATGAAAAGATCGCAGCCGTTTTTAACCGTATCGAGGACAAGGTCGCTTCGCTCGGCGATCGCACCGAGAACTGCCATTCTCCGCGAGATGAGGCTCTTGGACGAACGAATCTTGGCCGGACCCTCGCCGCTCCGTTTCCTCGTTATTTCCATGAACTCGTAAAGGTCCCGCGTTAAGTTAAAAATGATACTCATTAGCCAATAACGATGGGACACGGATGTCCATTTTTCCAAATTGATCCTCGTCAGTCCGGCTCTGCTCAGCCAAATAATATGATCGGCAAGGAGAAAGAGAGCGTTGCTCAGCCTCGACATGCTCGTCGTCAATCTCACCGCCGGATCCGGATATTTCATGGCGTTGATCGCCAAATAAACACCGTCGAGGCATCGGCCGAAACGAAGCACTGTCAAATAAATCATGGCATTTTAATCCCGTATTATCGAATAAAAATCCACATTTTTCCCGTCTATCGTAGGACGCGACTAAAATCATGGTCAAAAACCGAAAGGAGCGATAATATACAATTTATCATTGAAAGAGCTTCTCGTCGAGTTGTTGATACGATACGAAAAATAATTCACGTCCGAGTAAGTTTACGCGATAAAATTTTCGTCCAAAGTCGGGGGGGGGCTAGTTTCGTTTAATGGTCGAGTACATTTTCTGAAAGAACCAAAAGTATATTCCAAACTTTTGAGGACGTCTGCCGCTGTGCGCCTCCGATCGTTCTGAGAATAATACCAGCCGGCTCGAGCGCAGTATTGCAACAATCTGCGAATGAAACGTGAAATAAGGCAACTATTATTATTGCGAATGTTTCGTCAATCGTCAAAAATCATGAAGATAAAGCAACCAACGCGATGAAATCGACATAAAGTACAATTCACCATTCGATCAACGTCACTCGCCTGATTATTTTGTCTCTCCCGGCAGTTTGATTATTCAGTTGTACTATAATATCCATTGTTTTTCCTTCCGAGATGTCTCGAATTGATGACGATAATAACGAAATTAAACACACTGACACACGGATTTTTTATCGCTCGGACGCCTCGGACGGAACGCCACACGGGAAAAAAGATGAGCGAGAAGCTCGCGTTAACCTCTTCTGTAAACTGTAAACGACAAACGACAGTTTCCCTTTACATCGTTCGAGTAAAGATACCGGTTGAAGCGTCAACGACAGTCAACGACAGTCTCAACGATAACGACATCGTATTCTCTATTCTCTCGCTTCTCGCGCACGAAACTCTGCAAGTGTGACGCGCGTGCCTGTCTCATTTCTCATTTGTATTTATTCTCTGTCTCTCTGTCTCTCTCTGTCTCTCTCTGTCTCTCTCTCTGTCTCTCTCTCTCTCTCTCTCTCTCTCTCTCTCTCTCTCTCTCTCTCTCTCTCTCTCTCTCTCTCTCGGTTTATCACTCTCTGCTGCGCGCGGCACGCGCTCTTTGATACGTCGATATGTCAGTTTGGACAAATGTATTGTTGAAATATACGTAATATGAAAAATTACGTGTTGAAATATTTTGGATAATATTATTCTTCATAATATGAATAACTCTACACCACGACGGTGAGAGACAGACAAAGAGAAGAGAGAGCGTGTGCGTGTGTGTGTGTGAGAGAGAGAGAAAGGAAAAAATTGCATTACCGACAGTTGGAAATATAGGTTGTATACTTGCTTTGTTGTGTGTTGTGTGTTTTTTTTGTCGAGATTGACGCGGCGGCGCCGCGAGCACGAACCTTTATCAATTACCATTTTTCTGGAAACTAAAATAATGCTCGTTTCGTGCGCAAAACACTTTGCCGCTTACACATGCTCAAACTCTCCACAAGCCTTTTTATTTTACCGCACCCGACGGACCCGACGCTTATTTCACCGCCCGTGCGCTTCACGGAATGGACCAGCAGTTGCGCAAGAGGTTGTCGGGGCGGCGGCGCGGGCAATAAGGGTCACTCGGTCGAGTACACGAGAACACGAGTACAGTCGAGAATTTCGACAGCGGGGAAACAGATGGGAGCAATAAGGCGTATCCACACCACCCCATGTCCGTATATCGGATAACGATCCGTTCCATCTGGAATAGAGAGAAAAAAATGTCATCGATATAAACATTTGGGTGAAAAAACGCGTATGGTGATTCGGGCATGGGGGCTGCTAGCGTTTCAAACGATGTCACTTTAATTTTTTTTTCAGCATCGCTTCTAGACCACGAATAAGTACCGATTCGGGCGAATACCGAAATTTAGAAATAACGGACACCCTAACGTATACACAGAACGTATATGCCGCCAGTGACGAAATGACATAACCTCCGTTGGGTTAGTCCCCGTTGGACGATCGAGCGTCGTGACTGTAGTAGCGACCGCGACGAGTAGCTTCCAATCGATCCGTTCAAGGACTCTACTCTATCTCCCCGTTTTGAGAGACGAGACGAGAGTCAGAGAGAGAGAGAGAGAGAGAGAGAGAGAGAGAGAGAGAGAGAGAGAGAGAGAGAGAGAGAGAGAGAGTCAGGATCAAAGTCGGTTTTGTTCGAGGTGGAACGAGACAAGGAAAAAAGTATGAGCGAGACGGAGAGGGAAAATGGGGAAAAGTCGCGCGGTGCTTGCCCTCGCGAGAGAGCGCGGGGAAAAGCTCGAGATCCGCGCCAGCATTTCGCATCATCCAACCATCCGAGCGAATGGAATTAATGACATGACAATGACATTAATGACCAGTCCGCTTCTTGTTTGTCGAAACACAGCAGATCCGTGATATCGACAATAATATATCTGTAAAACATCTATATCTAAAAAGAGGTCGGAATAACGCATCAACGTTATTATTACGAATAACCCCGTTAAAAGCAGGAGATGGAAAAAAAAGGAAAAATGTCGTGTGACCACAGTTGGGCTCGTCGGGAGTACTCCATTTCTTTTTTCACCCTTTATTTCGTTTGAACGGAAGAGGATTTCACGAGTCACATGTGACAGAGGCTGTACAATGGCTCAAGTCTTATCACGAGAGACAGGAAGCCACAAGAGAGAAAGAAAAAAAAAAAAATCAGTGAGTACACGCGGAGACTCTAGACACAAGACAGCGACGTTTCATTCACAGGTCTTACGGAGCTCGAGCTCTCACTAAACGATGAACTACCTACATACTTGTTTGAGTTCTCTCTCGCTCTTCTTCTTCCCTCACGCTACTAATGCAGACGCGCCCTTCGCGGTGTGGAGATGTACGAAGAAAGAAAGGCTGCTGCAAGGAAATGCCCGAGTTGAGGAATTTTTTCCGCGACAAACCGCAAACTGGCAGTAGGTTCCACTCGATTTTTCGTATTTTTCTAATGATGTTCATTAGAATTTTACTTACCCCGCAGCTTCTGCACTCTCTGCATTTGAGTCGTACGAATTCGTTGATGACAATTTCACGCTTTCAATATCAAGGGAAAAAATAGTGACATTATTAATTAAAGTTACAACTCGTACGATTTCAAACGAATATTTACGTGTTTTTTTCTTTTTGTTTTGATACATATGGCATTTTTCATACCATTTATTCGTGTTTTTAATTAATTCGGTTTACGTTACATTTTTGATTCGCTCCCCTCATCTCGCCCCTCTCTCTCTCTCTCTCTCTCTCTCTCTCTCTCTCTCTCTCTCTCTCTCTCTCTCTCTCCATCTCTCTAACAATTTGTCATTATTACTTTTCATTTATCGCACATACGTCGTATTGTTACAATAATGCGAGGTTTTTAACTCCAGGACTTTTGAAATGATTGTAGCACACATACATAATAGTATGTATACCGAGAATGGAATTCGATGGATGCATTTCGAAGGCATTTCACGCTTTTTATGTATAAGTATAGGCCCTGCGACGATCGACACAATTGCAAGCCCGAAAGTACGCAGATTGGAAAGTGATGAAGAAACAAATGGCAAAGTAGGTATACTCGGTACGTGTCATTGAGACTCGTCGACCTTCCATCTTCTATCGTGTCAAAGCACACGAAGGATGTAGAAACGATAGTTATTGTTACATTATTCGTTTGTTCGTTTTAATGTATAATAACAAATACAGTGCTAATGTCAAAAATAATCTGCGCACAAAACGTGCAACTCAATCAACGAGGTATATTATATATATCTATCTATCTATCTATCTATCTATCTATATCGTATAGTATGTATATTGTACATGTATGTTTATGTAACTTGACATATTTTTTCATTCTATTCATCGATTCTCTATGCCTATTATAGTAGAAACAAACCCTTTGCATTTAGACCAGCTAAATATCGACATCGGGCGAAACCGCGCTACGTATATGACAAATCGATAACATACCCGTCCGTACACACACACAAACACACACACACCGCGCGCGCACTCATTCCAATTCGCAACTCGTTTAAGCACGTATATAGTATATGGGGTGATACGCGTCAAATTGGCAAGTGACAATTTATTTCCGAGCGAGCTTAAAAGCATGAATATGAAACAACATAGAAAAAAACATGTTACAAGGTGAATCGTTGCTGGCAAATGTTTGCCTCGTGACTAGTAGTATTTTTCTGACGTAATATATTTTGCTCGCGAAAATGCCCAATTTGAAAACGTGATGACAAAAGTCGGAAAATCAAGAGAAAAATGAGGCTTTTCCACTTGTTGATCAGCCGCGTACCACCCCGTATGTACAATTTACGTTTTATTATACTTTGGTATAATAATGTAGTAGACTTTTTGCTCTAGCCTATGCCTCGCAATACGCCTATCGTATGCCGATTTATCTTTCGTCCCGTTACACGAAGCCTCCTTTTTTCACTCTTGCCATTTCTCCAATCGTCAAACAACTCGGGAGGCGACTCGGCCAACTCGGCCAACTCGCTATTACACATGTATCGCTATTATCGCTATGTCTATATGTATTATACATTTAGCACTCTTTCAATGTCGCGCCAATCTCCCTTCTCTTCCGTATCGTCGTTGCGTTATCTTTCGAGCAATATTTACAACGGCATTGTTATGTGTTCCCTACCGATGCTGTTTACGATCATAAACTCACACGATTGCCAAAACATGCATTAATGTTTATGTCTCTCTCTCTCTCTCTTTCTCTCTTGAAAGAAAGAAAGAAAGAAAGAAAAGTAACAATCGTTGTTTAAGTTATTGAAAATATCGTCATTTTTGTGCAAAAATTATTTACATGGAACAAAAACTTGAAAGTTGGAATTTTGCTGGATTCTTTGCCGTTATATGTATACCTACCGCCGCCGGAGAGCTCGTATCGCTGCATTTCTCTCTTTCAATCACCGATTCTTGGATCGTCGGATATCTTTAGCGGCAATTACCAATGGATTTTCAATTTCCTCGTTTATGCACGTGTACAAATGGTTAAAACACTCGCTCGGATCGGGACGCACACGCACACGCACACACGCGGACACGCAATGAAACGCGCAGCGGTAATGATAACGCGACGAATAAACCGAACCGCGCGTCACACGCACCAGTGATGAATCAGGCGTTTCTGTAAAATCGAAGACGAGCGGCTTTGATTGAATTTTCATTGGCCGGGCAGCTTTCCGCCGCCGGTATTTTGATTTTTTCAGAGCCTTGGCAGTGCCGATATACATATCATGTACATGTGGAATACTCTCTCTCTCTCTCTCTCTCTCTCTCTCTCTCTCTCTCTCGATCCCTCTGTCTCTCTCTCCCCCACACTTAATATACGTGCACGTGATGCGCGCGGACATGCACGTATATATTTATTTCTACATGAAATGCAAATAAACGTATAGACACCGCGGCGATATTGAACGAATTTCCTTCTTCACGGAAATCACAGAATTACGATACAAATCCTCGAGCGTATATACTATAATCAATGGCACGTTATAGAGACAAGGCTGCGCTATATTATCGTCGCTGCCTTTTTTCCGCACCCGCTGCGCTCATTCACCGTAACGTGTCTTAATATATAGAACATGAGCGGAAATTTAGCCCGATCAGCGCTTCGTACCCAACATTTTCGAATGCCCTCGCGTAGCGTCGTGTCTTTGCACGTATATCATTGCTATATTGCTTATATTCGTCACAACAGGGGCGATCGCCGTTGGAGAGACTTTCGCGATTCGTTGGAGCAAAAATGTTGCAATGGCCGCATCGGCCAAAGTCTTTTCAGCGCTCGCGAGTTGTTCCATCACTCAATGTGCGTACGCGTCGAATCGCCTCTGCCTCTCGATATACTATACTTTCTCGTCCGTCGTTCATACCTCGTTCATACCTCGTTCATACCTCGTTCATACCTCGTTCATACCTCGTTCATACCTCGTTTACTTTTTCGCTTTCGACTTTCGAATAACGACGACTAAAATTGCATATACCGCTGCTCCGAATATGAATAACAAATCTCAAATCTCCACATACATTCCCACGCGTTTCGATGATTCGCGCGATCCCCGCCGCTGTCGCCACTCGAATTTTCTTCGCACCTTTGCTCTTCGTTTTTCCTCTCTTCACTTACTTGTTTGCGCCAATTGCCCTCTCGCGCTTCTAAATTCTTTTTTCAAACAACTTTTTCAATCGAATAACGAGCGTTTTCGCGCAAATCCACGACAATTATTCCATCGTCTTTGTTTTATCCTTCAATGAAATTTCCGTATTATTTCCTCATTGAAAAATGATGCACGTACATGTGTATGTGTATACCTACCGACTGATTTATCGCGTATTTTTTACGATAAAATTGTTGCACGGGGAATTTGTCGCGTGACTCGAGTCGGCTCTCGAGGATCGAACATTTTTTTTCCCTCTTTCTTTCTTTTGATTGTTGGTCCCGTACGATGTACACCCAACTTGGCTCCGTCGCGCGCGCGCGGTTTTATCGCGGTTTGGCAAATTTCCACACGCGCTTCCAAACGCGAATACAGCGAGCGTGCGGAAACAGCCAAAGAGGAGAAAATAGAGAATTCACGAGCGGGGGGAGGCGCTTGACGATTTTTATTCCCCCGCTAGCAAAAACTCGAGGCCAGGTTTCTGCGCACGGATTGAAATTCGACATGTGTAACTCTCTCTCTCTCTCTCTCTCTCTCTCTCTCTCTCTCTCTCTCTCGCGTGCTCGTCTCTGGGGAATATATGTGGTACGTCGCGCGATGAAACATTATTCATTCGGTATCTCCGAGATGGAACAAACGGGTCAAAGTAACGAATTCGTCAAAGCTTCGAACACGCGTGTGTCGATCCTCGTTCGATGTTCGCCGACCCTGCTGTGCTGTGTGCTGTCTCGCGGCATTATCGAAGCGCGCTTTTAACGTGCGTACGTTAACAATCCCAGCGTGTCGATATGAACGGCGAAACACGCAGTCCCGCTCGAATTTTGCGGGGAATATTCATTATTTTCGACGACTGCAACATTGCTGATGATAATCGCACGCGAATTGTCGCAACTTTAAACAATACGTTTGTACGCACGAAACAGACGTTTTTTCGGCCTTTTCACAAATGATAACTGTACAAGTTTATAACTTGGCCATGGAATGTCCCGTGGCCATCGTGTTTCTGGAGCAGGAAGGGCCAAGGGCAGCCAGCGGAAAACGGAGAAATAGCGAGAGACGGAGGCAGAGAGAGAAAGAGCCGGAGAGCCTGGCATTCTCATCTTCACTCATCGTGTTAATCAATAATCCGCGAGGTACATTGTTGACATCCTTTGTGCATACATCTGCCTATGTAAATATATCGTGTACATTAGGGTGGGTGGAAAAGAACGACCATCTTTTCTTCCGCTTCTTCCTCTTGATGTACATTTGTGTGTATACTATACATGACTCTCTTTTGCAATGACGTCCGACGAATATTTATTTATTTCAACCGGATAAATTCAGACGTTGAAAAAATCTATCCATCGGCGTGAATCGTGCCTCGATCCATCCGCCGCGATTGTCCATTCGACCATCGCTCCTCGACCAGCGTACAAGATCAACCGAGCTGAAGAATAATACGTGTAACAAGAGGAAATTCATAGTAACTATTTGGCTAAACAAACGCTGCCGACGAAAAGCGAACAATCCCTCGCGATACGTCGGCATTTTTTCGACGAAAAAATATTAAGACGAAATGCTAATGAGGAAGGATATTACTTTTTTAGCACGCGATGTGTTATCTCTCAATGGCGGGGACGATAAAGAGCGAAGAAAGAACGGCGAGGCATCGATTTTCTCAACGACCTTTCCCCATTTTCATCTTTTTTTTTTCCTCCTCTCTCTCTCTCTCTCTCTCTCTCTCTCTCTCTCTCTCTCTCTCTCTCTCTCTCTCTCTCTCTCTCTCTCTCTCTCTCTCTCTCTTTCTCTCTTTCTCTCTCTCTCTTTCCGACTTTCGTTCCTTTTGTTTAAATATCTTTTCTCCGGTCGGCAGAATTAAGCCCATGTTCGCCAGCGTTCAAGGGCTGCTCTGCAAGTGTCTTTCCGTACGTGTGTATGCATGTGTGTGCTGCATACATGTGCTCGTATACAGGATGAGTGCGGCAAAGTAAAAATGAACCGAGCGAGGAGGAGAATAAAAGGAGAGGTCTTATCCGCCCAGCAGACTCGGCCCGGGACACTCGGCGTTCAATTCGCGAGGCATCGCGGGGTCGCGTCCCTCGAAAAAGGGGTCGATGGTTTTTTTAAAAAATCAACAATCACGGGGCAATCGAGAGGAGCCTACGAAGGTCTAAATATCCGACTGCGAAGTGGCCAGTGCACTCTCAGCCGTTTCCTCCCGTCGTCATAAGGGCCTCGTCACCTCGCCGCATTCGCAACGCGCCGCGTGTCCCCTCCGATCCACCCGGTTGCTTATCGAGTGGTCGCTGAAAAAATATTAAGCACAACACTTGAAATACGTTTTTCGAAAGAATCGGCTGCCGCGTCGAATTTCCATGCTTACCGCGCCTCGCCGAGTCGAGCGATAATCGAGCTCTTTTTCACGCTGAGAATAAGGAAATTCAAAGGGACGACAACTAAATATGAGGGAACTTGGCGCTTTCGGCTACTATCCCGACTATCCCGACTATCCCGACTATCCCGACTATGCACTATCCCGACCCCGAGGAACGCCTTTGACCATCATCAGTATCGTATCGTTTCATTCGCGAGATTCAAACGTTTGAAAATGATTTTTAATCGTTTATTTGATTCCCGGGCCTAGCACTTTTAGCGTCAAGATGAAAGAACATTTCATACAACATTGGAACATCTACACTATTTCGACCCGAAAGAATCTCTATGACCCTCTGGGTTGTGTTTTTCCCTTGTAGATTTGGAAAAACAACAAAATACAGCATCGACCTCGAGGCTCCGGAGTTTTTTCGACCGTTTTTTCGACCGTTTTTTCGACCGTTTTTTCGACCGTTTTTTCGACCTATGAATACTCGAAAATGTACGTTTTGAAAGATTAAACAAATGACATATAATACACCGTTAGTATACGTACATAATGTATGCGTATGTGCTGTATGTATCAAACGAGAGATGAATTTATATTGAAAGTTTGGAGGACCGCGGGCGATGCTTTCCAATCTTGCTGTCCGCGGGAGAATGAACAGCGGAAACGGCGCGGAATAAGAAAGGAGGAAGAACATTTGCAAATATATGTTTGCACATGTTGGCACCGAATTCTGCCAGATGGGCCTTTATTATGATTATTGTCATCATTATCACGGTTGACGTCCTTTTGACGTTCCTCCCAAGGGATGAATAGAAAAATGCCGGAATATCAAGTCAACTCGTGAGGCAGAGCCGCGCTATTGCGCAGCACTAATGTTTCCTTCGTCATGAGTTTCGCGCACATGATTACTCGTATAGTATACGGCTTGCGTGTGTTTATATATCTATTTGTATACAGAGTTTATGGAAGATGATAAACCGCTGGGCATTGATGGAAAACGTTGTGTCGACAAAATGGCGGCTGCTACAACGAGCACATCGAGGTTCGAATGGGGAAAGATCGGCTGCCGCGAGCGATATTGACGTTTCTACCGCCGCCTCAACTTGCGCGAGTCAATTGCTGGAGAATACCCAACTATACGCAAGTATGCATCGACATGTACACACGCGTAAATGCTTATGCGTATAGTATAGACTATAGTGGCGAATATAGTATAGTGTCGACCTCTAATTTTCTCCAATAGATATATTCGTTCGTTCGTTCGTTCGTTCACCAGCAGAGCCGGCGAAACGCGAATACAGTGCGCGGGATCTGCTCATTATCCAGCAGAGAGTCCACCGCTATTAATGGGGGAGCGAGCACTCTCTTGTACGCGCCGTGTACACGCTGCTGTATAGTATATGTATATGGATATAACATGGCCTCTCCGTAATAACTCATCCTCACCGCGTGGTACAGACGGCGCAGCCTCCTCCTCCTTCTCCTCAACCCCGTTTCATAATAGAGCACGTGATTCCGATTTCCACCAGTTATTTCCACTATTATTTACTGCAAATTTTCAGCGTAATAATGCGATCAATTCAAGTCGAAAGTCCCTCGACCCGACGCCGATTTAACCGAAAGTTGATTAATCTCTTCATTACCGCGACCGTTCCAATAACAACGTGCCTTGATTATTTCGCCAACGGGAGATGAAAAATCCCGTATCATCCCATGTTGAATAGCAATTGTTTTTTTTCGTAACGAAAGGTAAAAGACGAGGATATATTTTGGTACAGTATTTCTACGACGAAAGCTGCTGCGACGTCGGGATTAGACTGTATGACTATGAATTGATAAATGCGTATAGTACATACACGTATAGTATACAGTGCATATACTAAACTGTACATGTATATATATGAGATGTACTCGTTGACTCGGTAATCATCGTCGCGTCCTCCGTGACAAAGAGAATCGCTGACTAGATCATCATTCCCGCCGAACAACGTCGTAGTCGAGGGAACAAAGTACCCGCCGTGCCGCCGTACGTCCCCGCGATATCGAGTATCGCCCGGTGCGGGGCGGCGGGGGTGGCGAATCAGTGGGTATACAAGGATCACGCGATTCGTGCATGCTCCCGCGCGTAAACTTTCATCCATCCCGCGAGTCGCCGCGTATATGCTCCTGTATAGTACAGCGAGAAAAACACGCTGGCGGACTTTCCCCGCTTGCGGCTCTTTGAAAACGAGCAGCACGTAACGACACAACGGCGCTCGTGCTCTGGTATAGGCCGTGATGAAGAGGGAGGTAAAAATTCCTCTGGACAGCACGCGGCGGGTCTCGTAACGATCCTGGCACGCCAACGATTACTCATCGCGCGTTACAACCCCCCCGCACGTTGCCGACGGACGGAATTTATATTCTTTTTATTTTATATTTCATGTTTCAATTTTTGCCTCTTTTTTTTCCATTTTTTTCCATTTTTTTCCATTTTTTTCCATTTTTTTCCATTTTTTTCCATTTTTTTCCATTTTTTTCCATTTTTTTCCATTTTTTTCACTTGTCGCAACACGCTCCGTTGCTCCTCCTGCGTTCAACGTGCCTACAGTGGAAAATACCGCTGTCGGCTCTCGCAACGGCAAATCGGTGCGCGTTATTCATCGGTGAACAATTTTTCTCCCTTTTGTTTGTCAATGTCGCTCAGTTGAAAACTCGATCGGTCCAATTCATGGCTGATCTTTCTCCCGGAATTCACCATTTTTTCATCATTCATATTATTATCTATTGTTATTCGTATTGTCGGTTGAATCGGCCGATTAACCGTTGAGACATTGATCCGGCAGTCAGTTTATGCATGACGTATAAATTCAACAATTGTTGTAGATTATACATTTGTCAAAAACGCAACGCATCTCAACGGAAAATTCACAATAACAATGATGCACGATGATGGAAATAATAATGGAAATAATAATCAAGATATATTTCCTTTTCATCGGGATAAAGAGACAGTTCGCCGGTATAGTATAGGTTTTCGCCGAAAATGCCCCTTCGCTCTAATGTTGGAGGAAAAACGAGTGCGCGCGAAAAATTCATCGCGCGTTCCCGTTTCCTTTTTCCAAAAGTCCCCGGAACGGCGCGCTATTTCGTTTGAGCATCGATGGGTCTTGGCGTATTTTCTTCTCTCTCGCGAATGAAAAATTTGACATTGTTGACACGCGGTTATCACGGCTGTCATCACGGCTGTCATCACGGCTGTCATCACGGCTGTCGCGCCGGTTCGTCAATTTATATCGGACTCTCGGGAACGCGTATACGCGCCAGCACCGCTGCCGATTTTCCTTCTCCATAGCACCGAAACTTTGCGATGCATTACGCGGCTCGAATTGCCAAATGGGCGAAAAAAATAATACCGAAATGAGAAATGAGAAACGAGACGGTAATTAAGCATGGTATTACTATGGAAAATGATGAGTCGCACGCACTGCTCCCGATTCCCGTTCTGTTTTTTCCCTCGGCCGTGCGGAACGTTGAAAAAGAACAAGAGAAATTATCGCTCGCCGGCAGTCCATTATAGCGCGGTATAGCTCGATAGTTTACGTTTTTAAAGAGGTCGCGCGCGCACGCCCATCAGCCAGCCAGACAAAAGACAAAAGACAAAAGACAAAAGACAAAAGACAAAAAAAATTCACTCGCGTTTGTATTTACGACTGAAACACGCAGTCCGGATTGTATGAATGTTTTAATTGAGAAATTACACGGCTCTCGAGAGCGGTGCTCGGATTCCTATAAGACCGATGCGTATAGTATACGATGGACGTTCGAGGCGCTCGACCTTGTATACTATACGCGGGGGAGGCAAGGGTAGACAGCGAAACGAGGCTCGAACTTTCGTCGAATGATTATTTAGCAAGTTTGCGAGGGAACAATCGACCAAGGTCTATTCGCCTTGAAATATAATAACAATATGGCGCATCAAAGAAGGAAAAGCTTTTACCGGCGGTGAAACCGGCGACGGCGAACACGACACAACGACACAACGACACAACGACACAACGAATAACGAAGGCAACCTTCGTTATTCCTCGAGTTTGTTTTATCGTAATATCGTTTTTTTTGCCCTCCCAACTTATTTTCGCTTTTCAATTGTAATCTTTGCGCAAACTCTACCGTCGAATATTATCGCGATCGATTCGTCAAAGGGAATCATTTGCGAATATAAGCAATGCCCGTGGCGAGAGACGAGACGAGCCGAGAGCCTTCACTCGAAATATCCAGCGCGATGCACGATTTCTCCATTTTCCACACGGCGACTCTGCTGATTACGAGGAGAAACGAACGCGTGAATAATTCTCATCGCAAAGGAATTCTCATGCCCTTTGTCGTTAACAATGTTCCATCGCGCCGTTATTGACTCGATTGTCGTTTCATATTTTTCTTCCGCGCCATTCGACGCTACGGCACTCTCTCTCTCTCCCTCTCTCTCTCTCTCTCCTGGCCAACGGGAGAATTATGAATTCGAATGAATTTACACGGATGAGGCCAAGCCACCCCCGCTTATGCCCGCTCATCGCCGCTTATCCCCCCTTATCTCCGCCTATCCCCACCCCGTTGTGACACACCCATTTCTATCACGCGAGGGTGAAAAGCAAAACACGTTGCTCGCGCCGCAACGATTGATGATCGCCAGCGGCAGAGGCTGGCCAAATGTCTTTGGCGGGTCACAGGGTCACTCGTGTCAGAGTTCACTGCTGTAGGGTCGTCGCGGGCCTCGTCGCGGGCCTCGTCGCGGGCCTCGTCGCGGGCCTCGGTGGAACGAACAAATGAACATTTATTGAAACAAATATGAAATGTAAAAAAAACGCTTCTCCCGCCGTTGGAACCTCCAGGATTAAGTTCGGAATGTGCGGAACTTGCATCTTGTAGATTTCTTTGATTTTTATTTATGAAATATTTAAAAACCGTTACATGATTGTTCTCTCTCTCTCTCTCTCTCTCTCTCTCTCTCTCTCTCTCTCTCTCTCTCTCGCGACGCTAATGTTGCCAAAACGCGTTTTTCCCGCTTGTCCAATATATCATGTTCGCGCTCCGAGCGAATCCGAGGGAAATGTCGCAAACTAATTGTTTAAAGTCGAACAATCGACCAGCAATGTTCGTCAAATTCAGAGATAAAACTTTTCTCAATTTGGTTAATGTTTTGAATAATTTTGAGAATATCCTCTGAATCGCACAACGATCGACGATAAGAAATGATAAACAATTTCTTCGCGTTATCGCGCGACGTTCTATGGAAAAAAGTTTCGAGCTCGAAACTCGATGTAAATTGCTCTCGTGAAAGTTTAACCAAAGCCAGGAATATACACATGTGCTACCTCAATGCAGAGAGGGGCGTAGGAGAGAGAGAGAGAGAGAGACAGAGCTTTTTCATATACCGTCTCTGCACATTTTAACACGGGACGGCAAAAAGCCTCGAATATTTTTCGCAAAGTCAAGAAAATAATATTCCCAAGTTTGCCCGTGAACCATGGCCCTTTTTTTTCTCATAATTTCAAAGTTGCATTATAATAATGATGAATATGAATGTAATATGATGATTGAACGATCACGACTATACTTTGAAGCATTAACTCGCGCGGGTATAAAAACAGCTTTGATATACGAGAGAAGAGCCAAATCGAAGAGGACAAAACACACGGGCCTGTATAATATACGTGCGGGAAACAAATGCAAGAGGAACGACAAAAAAAAGAAAAAGAAGAAACGAACAAAAAACATTGGCTCAAGCTTTCGGTTCGTTTCGGTTCCCCCGTATATGCCGCCGCAAGGAATTTACCTCATTGCCGTGTGTTTTTCAGTCTCTCACACTCCCGCGCGACTGGTAATTTTTTTTTTTTCCGAAAATGCCGGAAATTAAATTGACGAAGAAACGCTCAGTGTCAAGGGAAAAGGAGCAGAAGAAAAGATTTTTCAAATTCAATTACCTCAGATCGTTCATTTTGTGTCTTCGGATTCCGCGTGGATGATGAATAGCGGTCGGTGGTGTGCAGCGGCAATCGCAGTGCATCACGCAGAGTGCAACACCCGTTGCGAGGGTGACTACGAACGGCGCTGCGAGGAAATGCATTATCGTCTCGACCTGTGCCTCGCGATTGTAATTCGCCATGACGATGCTGCCGTTTACGCGACTGTAATGACACGGAAATTTGGCGCCCTCGTAGCCGAGCTCACGGGTGAAATTTTCACAATCGACGATCGGCGGATAGCCGCAGCCCTTGATGTTGACCATGAGAACCGCCTCGATGTCACCGAGCGACGATGATGATGCTTCTTTTTTCGTTATCGAGGACAGAGAGAGAGAGAGAGACAATGAGGCGGAAGCGGTGGCGGGTGGGAGAACAAACGGAAAGATCAACATCAGCAATAGTTACCGCTCGATGGATCTTTTTTTTTCGCATCTCGAGTATCGGCAAGCTTGAAAAAAACAAACAACGAACAATGTCGCCTTTCGCTTCTCGCCGTGTACTATATACGAAAGGTAATAATTGCAAAAAAGTTGAATTACGCGATTAATCACACTTCGTGTCGAAGGATATTCGTCCACGTAAATTGATCTTTCATGCGGTATAAAATATTGAATAATCAATTAGAATCAAGGGCGGCGTTAGTTTGTTTGCGTGTCCGTTTTTTTTTTTTCTTCAACTCTTCCAATATTCGAATGCGTCCAAACGCGAATAATTGCTGTGAGAAAAGGGCACGCAAATTTTGCAAGTTCGAGAATAAATATTGGAAAATCTTTGGCCGATAAAACGTATCTACAATTTGAGAAAAAATACCTATATTATACGTGGAAAATATACAAGTACAAGTGGGGAAAAATATGGAAATATCGAGAGAGTATCGCGTTAATCGGCATGAATCGAGGTCCACTCGCGTAAAATATGAAACAAGGATCAACAACTCAAACGATACAATAAACGTGAATGCCGTGAAAGCATACGTGAGTGAAGAGAAGGTCGAAACTAACCGGACACCGGGGACGTAGTCGTAGTCGTAGTCATCGTCATCGTAATGTTTTCTTCCCTCGCCGCCCCGTTATTCCTCACCTCGTAATCGGTGAAATTAACTTGCGGCGCATAAGTTACGTAGATGTGAGTGCAGCGGTACACATCGCTGGTGCAGCCCTCGCGGCACGAGCTCCACGTACAATTGAATATACCGGCAATTTCCTCTCTCCTTACGGTCGTGCATACGACCGGCTCCGGTGAAAAGTCAGCCGCCAATGTGCTAATGGCCGGATCAACGTAAAGCGGCACGAGAAACAATAATGCCGCAACGCCGGAAGTAACGACAAAAGCCAACGCGGAAGTGGCGTAAAAATTGAACCGCTGACGACACGTACGTCGCGGCGGTCGGCGCCGCGAAGCGCCAAATCCTAATTCCAACAGCTTGCGACGACGTTGCTCTTGTTCCTTTATACTCTCGTACTTGTTGTTGCACTGTCGCGCGTTTTTCGTCTGCTGCTGCTGCTGCTGCTGCTGCTGCTGCTGCTGCTGTTGTTGACTGCTGCCGTTGGTCGTTGCTTCGAGCAAAAGTTCCGAGCTGCTGCCGCGCATCACACTTTACCCGAGGAGCTTTCACGCGATTTCTTCAATGTTACGTCACCGCTTCGCTCTCCCTCGATTAATCTCGAGCGTGAAATTATTTTTCGTGAGAAAACAAACATTTGCCAAACAGAGAAGACTCGCGACAACTTGACCGCTTCTCTGTTGATGGCGGTGAGGAGGAACCATCACACACTCCGTTAAAGTTGCAGTTGCGCATGGATGAATTTTAATTTTTCCTCATGACTGTTTCATCATCGAGGACCGCAAGAAGCGCATACGTTTGTTGCCGAGTGAAAACTCGTCCGGGTGGGAGACACTTGTCCTTGTTTTTTTCTCCCATTCAGTCTCGATTTTCGTTCGCGCGATAAACAATCTTCTAGTCAATCTTGATTCTAATGATTTTTTTCATCGGTCGACGGTCACGCTTGCGAATTTAGGGAGCGCGCGCGGGGGTGTGCGCGCGTACGCGCGTATGCGTTCGCGATGAGGAAGTGCGACAAGAGGGGGCGGGGCGCAGAGGGCGGATGGAATATTCAACGTCGAACTTGAATAATAAATTTCGCCCAGGTTGCAAATTTTTCATCACATCTCTCAGGGAGGAATTTGCTGAGCGACGAGAATCTCATGATTATACCAATCCTTGTTGTTTCTTGGATAATTTAGGTTGCTTTTATTATCTGCCTTGGCTATTGGACGCTACACCGACGATAATTTCTCGTGGTTTTCGAATGCGGAGGAAAATTGGCGATAAAATCGTACGAAAATCGCATCATCGTTGATCGCCGCATGATTTTTCTGCCGCTCATTGCAACCACCACGAAAATGCTCCAAGATTTTTTCATCATTACGTAACGGTAACTCTTTTTCTTTTTACCCCTTTTCGTCAATTCAACGCGCAATTTTTCTCCTATCCCGAAACATTCTGATGGACGATCTTTTTTTTCTCAGATCACGCCGATGATTTTTAGGCCATACGAAAATTTCCCCACCGATCTTTTTCATCAATTTATTATCGTTCATCACCCCTTATCCGTGTGTCTCTCATTACACGCGTATCTCGTTGCGTTAAAAACGTCTGTTTTCCTTTTCCTTAATCGCGATAAGCTCTATAGCTTTCGCAATACGGCTTTGAACATCGCCGATCTCGAACCGTCGCGGGATTCATGACGATTCACAGCGCACCGGCAGTTTTTCGATGCACTCTCTGTGCTCATGGTACTAAACGATCGAACGGTATACACGTGGCAATGAGAAAAGAAAGAAAGGGGTTGCGTGGACGGGGCGCGGCGAAGGAAAATGCGAATAAATCGATGTGCGAAAAACTAGACGACCTGTAGCGTGCTTTCTTCTCTCTCTTGACTGAAACACTCGTCTCTCGCGGGCGTGCGCGCGTCTGTGTGTGTGTGTGTGTGTGTGATTCTTTTTTTATTGAGGATTGTATTTCGGGAAAAAGACTTTCACAACGGCCTCACTATGACGCACTTAGTTTTCATGATCAACGATGACGTAAACACCTAAACGTTGAATATCTCGTTGTCGATTGTTGCTCGATAAAAAGTGTCGATATCTCGACGACGTTGTTTCTTTGCAAATACGAAAGTCACTGATTTTTTCGGCTTATTTTTGTCGAATTTTCCGGTACTTACGATCCTTGTGCTTTTTTTTTTATGGTTGGTCTTTTGTCAAACGATGAATTAACCATTTGTGGTTAATCGTCGTCTCGTAAGAACAAGAACGATAAGAGTTTGAATTTCATCACCGAACTTTTTTCTCATTCTCTCCTTTTATCTCTCTCTCTCTCTCTCTTTCACTTTTGCCCTTTTTATGTCTTGAGCTGCAGTATTCTACATTGGTAATTTTATCGATCAACCAATATATATATATATATATATACACGTGTGCGTGTATAGTTTATATCACACATATAATCGTGTGGAGGTTCAAAATTGTTTAATTTTACAATTGATTTCTGAAGAGGGAAAAAAGTTGCGTCCGTTGAATCCAAGTATGCGACTTGTGGTTTTTTCTTCAGTATTGTACGATGAAATTCCCGAATTTACCGAGCCACGTTATTCCAATTTTCATGTCCATTCTGCAAAGTTTTTGGTCAAGAAGAAACAGGAAGATAGAGCGAAAGGGGAGGAGAGAGATAGAGAGCGAGAGAGAGAAAGAGAGCGAGAGAGAGAGAGAGAGAGCGAGAGAGAGAGAGAGAGAGAGAGAGAGAGAGAGAGAGAGAGAGAGAGAGAGAGAGAGAGAGAGAGAGAGAGAGAGATAGGGAGATTTTCTCAAGAGGATTTCGATGATTTTTTTCAGCGTGTCACGTGGTTGTTGATGCAGGCGCGGGACGCGAGTTGAAAACCGACTGCCGGCGCTCTCGCGAATTCACGGAGGAAAACGCCACGATAGGGCGCGGTTCTGAATGCGCCGACGCCAACACCCACTACATCATGTAGATGTATATTGTACATATATATATATGACATATGCAAAGTATATTTTTAATGTATATAAAATATACGTACATTAATTACGTTGTCTATTATTTTCCAAGCTGACATTTTTCACTCGGGTATGCTCCTCGAGTTAATAGATTAAACGTGCAGCGTTAAAAAAAACCGTCAAATTTCAAATGCCTGAAAACCCCGAAGCACGAGTTAAACACCCTTTCCGTTTAATCATATCATCGATATCATCGAATCATCGATAGTAACAAAACGCATAAAGGAAAAAATGTAAATGAAGATGGGATGTGCGCAACCCACAAGGGGTACAAGTTTTGAAAAAATTTTCCTTCCTCCAGATACACATGTAACGAATATTTTTCATCTCATGTCTCATGTCTCGAGTAGCGATAAAATGCAGGTAGAGAAAAATGTGAACACGGATAGCACGTCAGCAAGCCACCGTTGCAGGGGGTTGAAGTTTTGAAAACATGCTCCGTACTCCAGATACACTTGTAACGAATATTTTTATTTTCAAATCCATCGGTGGTAATGAAATGCATCAGGAGGAATATAAATAATTTGAAAATTAAAATTCATCTCAAAATCGGCGTATTTTCTGCGTAAACTCATTATTTCGGCCGGAAAACGCAAAAAACGATTTATAACGAAAATCTCTGTTTTCTCTTTGAAATAATTAGTTTTCAGGATTAAAATTATGTGATTCGTATTCAGCGGGAGATTTCCTATGCAATAAACAATGGAAAAATAATAATAATTCATTTTTATTGAAAACTTTGTGTGTGTTTGGGTTGCGCTTGGGTTGCGCTTGGGTTGTGTTTGGGTTGTGTTTGTGTTTGGGTTGTGTTTGGGTTGTGTTTGGGTTGTGTTTGGGTTGTGTTTGGGTTGTGTTTGGGTTGTGTTTGGGTTGTGTTTGGGTTGTGTTTGGGTTGTCTTTGGGTTTGGGTTTGGGTTGTGTTTGGGTTTGGGTTGTGTTTGGGTTGTGTTTGGGTTTGGGTTGTGTTTGGGTTGTGTTTGGGTTGTGTTTGGGTTGTGTTTGGGTTGTGTTTGGGTTGTGTTTGGGTTGTGTTTGGGTTGTGTTTGGGTTGTGTTTGGGTTTGGGTTGTGTTTGGGTTTGGGTTGTGTTTGGGTTGTGTTTGGGTTGTGTTTGGGTTGTGTTTGGGTTGTGTTTGGGTTGTGTTTGGGTTGTGTTTGGGTTGTGTTTGGGTTGTGTTTGGGTTGTGTTTGGGTTTGGGTTGTGTTTGGGTTGTGTTTGGGTTGTGTTTGGGTTGTGTTTGGGTTGTGTTTGGGTTGTGTTTGGGTTGTGTTTGGGTTGTGTTTGGGTTGTGTTTGGGTTGTGTTTGGGTTGTGTTTGGGTTGTGTTTGGGTTGTGTTTGGGTTGTGTTTGGGTTGTGTTTGGGTTGTGTTTGGGTTGTGTTTGGGTTGTGTTTGGGTTGTGTTTGGGTTGTGTTTGGGTTGTGTTTGGGTTGTGTTTGGGTTGTGTTTGGGTTGTGTTTGGGTTGTGTTTGGGTTGTGTTTGGGTTGTGTTTGGGTTGTGTTTGGGTTGTGTTTGGGTTGTGTTTGGGTTGTGTTTGGGTTGTGTTTGGGTTTGGGTTGTGTTTGGGTTGTGTTTGGGTTGTGTTTGGGTTTGGGTTGTGTTTGGGTTGTGTTTGGGTTGTGTTTGGGTTGTGTTTTGGGTTGTGTTTGGGTTGTGTTTGGGTTGTGTTTGGGTTGTGTTTGGGTTGTGTTTGGGTTGGGTTGTGTTTGGGTTGTGTTTGGGTTGTGTTTGGGTTGTGTTTGGGTTGTGTTTGGGTTGTGTTTGGGTTGTGTTTGGGTTGTGTTTGGGTTGTGTTTGGGTTGTGTTTGGGTTGTGTTTGGGTTGTGTTTGGGTTGTGTTTGGGTTGTGTTTGGGTTGTGTTTGGGTTGTGTTTGGGTTGTGTTTGGGTTGTGTTTGGGTTGTGTTTGGGTTGTGTTTGGGTTGTGTTTGGGTTGTGTTTGGGTTGTGTTTGGGTTGTGTTTGGGTTGTGTTTGGGTTGTTTGGGTTGTGTTTGGGTTGTGTTTGGGTTGTGTTTGGGTTGTGTTTGGGTTGTGTTTGGGTTGTGTTTGGGTTGTGTTTGGGTTGTGTTTGGGTTGTGTTTGGGTTGTGTTTGGGTTGT